>CM060448.1:25733890-26333890 GCA_030545235.1 Helianthus tuberosus
AGTTTAGTCTCCAAAAAAAAATTTTTATTGACGAAAAGTAGCGATTTTTATTAACAAATATTAAAACAAATTTGTGTGTTTTTTAGATTTTTTTAGGTATTTTAGGGGTTGTGTTCACATTGGTTCTCGCGGTTCTCGCAATAAAGGGTGATTCCTACCACCTTTATTGCGAGAACCGCGAGAACCAATGTGAACACAACCTTAAATAGCTAAAAAAAAACCTAACCCCCCCCCCCCCCAAAAAAAAAAACCTAAACCCCCCACCCAAAAAAAAAAAAAAAAACCCTAACCCCTCCCCTCAAGCTAAAAATGCTAAAAACTAAACCCCCAAAAAACCTTAAAAAAAAAAAAAAAAACTTACAATTTTTTTTAATATTTTTTTAAGTTAAAATCGCTACTTTTAGTAGCCAAAAAAAATATATTTTTCTTTTTGCTACTAAAAGTAGCGATTTTTTTTAATAAAAAAATATTTAAAAATAAATTGTGTGTTTTTTAGCTATTTTTTAGGTATTTTTGGTTGTGTTCACATTTGTTTTCGCGGTTCTCGTAATAAAGGGTGGTTCCTAACGGATCTTTGTCCTATATATATATATGGGGGGGGAAGGATAGAAAGAAAACTTACCTAACTAAGAAACCCAAATGGAATGGATCTCCTTTTGCCACGTGTTACACCTTTTTTGCAGACTATGTTACGTGTAACAAACAGAGGCTGTCACGTGTTACGTGTAACATCTTTTGCAGACTTTCAGTTTTTCCTGAAAAAGTAAAAGCTGTTACATAACGTGTGGCCGCCTCTGGTTGTTACACAAAATAGAGTTTTGTAAAAAGGTGTAACACGTGGCAAAAGAAGGTCCATTCATTTTGGGGTTTCTTAGCTTTCTTAACTAATATGAGATTTTTTTCCTATAATTGCCATATATATATATATATATATATATATATATACTATGTAGTAATGATCTAAGGTGTTTTAATCCTAACTTGGATTCTATGGTATATCTTCTGTTTTATCTTGTTTTCTTTTATTAGGCTAATTCCATTCTAAGCATTTATAGATAAGAATCAATGATTCTTACATATTCACACGGCAACCTAATTTTTATCAAACAATATACTCATTTTTCAAAGCCATACATATCAAACAAGATTTTGAAAAGAACAAATAACACAAGGTATAGTTGAAAGCTTAGTTTTTGTCACACGCCCAAAATACCACATACGGAAACCACCGCGAGGCGTGTGACGTACCAGGATCTAGCCACTAATTACATTGAACTAATAGTAATATAATAAATTCAAAATCTCATTCAACGTGAAACGTGTAACTCAAAACATCTGTTTAAAGCAATATACCTTCAGCAGAAGCATTTGAAATTGTTTCCAAGTATTTGAAAAACAACTTGTTCGCAAAACATAGAATAACATCAGATATGTTATTAACGGCACGACCCATGACATCCACAGCTCCTCCGATTGCAAGCTTCGTTTCATGAAATCATATAACAAACCTGCAAGCATGCAGAAAAAATTGTATCAGCATAAAGCTGGCGAGTTCACAGTTTTGTTTAACCGAAATCATGTTAAGTGTTTAGTTTAAAGACATGCCAATAATAAACTCAATACCGAAGTGACATATGTTTGTTTGCCCTCATCAATGGGCTATCAACATTGGCCATGTGTTTTAAGGTTATTAGTTCACGCCCGTCCTCCCCGGTACGGTGTGAGGTTGTTAAGCCTAATAGCGCTATCAACTAATACCCCCGTTGCCTCCCGGCAACTAGTTCGGTAGTAAGTAGGGACTTTCGTGATAGAGTTGAGTTTATTAACTAACATCGAAATTAAAACCAAAGTAATAAAATATTCCTACCCGGGAATATCAGTTTGTTTGTCCCCTCCCCGGGACACATGCTTGTGAAATAGTAGTGAACTCACCTTAGTTTGCTCAGTATGATAACATACTTCTAGCGTTAGTTAATTGTTAGGTTCGTTACACGTGACCTAAGGTATAAAGTCATATAAGTGAGTATACGAGTAGGGGGTTTCTACATTACCCTAGTGTTCAAACAACATATGTGTATTCGGTCTGATTTACTAGTTATCATGTAATAACACACATAGTGGAGTCAGTGGCGGATCCAAAAATATTTTTTCACCGGGTTCCTTTTGGTAGATTTTCACTAATTATCACTATTTTTTTTAAAACATATAAAAATTTCCACTATTTTTTCCATTCTTTTACAAACCGAGGGGGTTCCCGGGAACCCCCAAAACACCCCTGGATCCGCCACTGAGTGGAGTCTCTAGTTAGTGACGTGTTTTGAATATTAATACTATCCACAAATAATATATAATCAATATCCAATTGTTGGCCCATCAAAATAACAAAAATCTTCGGCCCACATATACACCCTTTCACGTGTATATACAAATTTAAAATTTAGAATTCCATTACTTTTCAACTCTTTGGCCGGCCCACTCTATATTTAAATTTGAATGTTTTATATTTCACATTATGTACAGCCCCTTTACAACAATCATGTGATGACAACATGACATGCAATAAGTTCGGATCAATTACAAATCAACAAAGCATGCACCTTTTTGTTTTAACCAAATCCGGACCCTTCAAGCCCCAAAGTGCAGCCCATATTTCTATTGTTTAAAACCCTGAGTATGAGTGTTCAATTTAAGTGCGGACCATTCTTTTATATCATAAGTTCGGACGTTATTATTAACTTATATTCGGACAACATTAATTCTCCCTATATTCGGACATGTAGTATTTGAATAAAGACCTTTATATCAAGAACAAGTTCGGACTATATTGTTTTTTCAAATAAAGACCTTTCAACATTAATCATGTTCGGACTACATAATAGTTATAAGTGTGGATGGTGTATTGTTTTCATGTGCGGATACAATGTAAGAATTACATGTGCGGACAGTGTAGAGTCCCCTAAGTGCGGACTACCTGTGGAAAGTATGTACGGACCATGTAATATATGCGAACCATATGTTTGTTGTATGTATGCGAACCTCACAAGTCTGGACCATCTATTTTGCAACAAGTTCGGACCTTTAAAGAACTTTAAAGTGTGGACCTCTATAAGGATTTTCAAATGCGGACAAGGGTGTTATAACTCAAGTGCAGACAAGTTTAAGGATTTTATGTGAAGACATTACAAAAGAATACAAGTGCGGATGCCTTTTTGAAAAAAAAACACAAGTGCGGACACCATTGTTTATTTAAGAAATACGAACATTGTAGCTTTGTGACTTCACAAAGTCTGATAGATAATCTGGGGTTTCATTCTTCAAGGTTTTCTACGAATAGAAAACCCCAAATGCATAGAAATCAATCATGTCAGGCATCAAAATCAACCAATCTAACAGTTCTATCATGCCCCTAATATCCTTAATCATTGAACAATCATTACACATTCATTTAGTCTACAACAATTATCATTCATTTATCAATCATGAAGCAAAAAACACAAATTATTTGGATGTCTAGGGTTTTGCATTGAAATCAAAAGAATAAGATTAACAACACAAAGTATGAACACTTACCTTAGATTGATGTAAAGATGATTATAAGAGAATTGGAGAGATCAAGATTGAAAGATTTATATGGAACTTGAATGGCCAAAGATTAGAGAAAAGGTGTGGAGAAAAAACAATTGTCGTACTGAGTTTTGTGGTGAGATTAGGGTTGAGTAGTTTATTATTAAAGTCTCACAAATAACTCTAAACACCCCCTAAAGATATAGCTTTTACAAAAAAAAACCATATAATAACATGTAATTTACAATTAAAGCCTCATAATTCACGTATTGACAAGTAACGTACAAATTCCATATAAATTGTCCCGTTCATAGTTATTCTTGTTGTGTTCTGGTAATTCCCCGAATTACCAACATAGACTCATTTAACTAACCCTAGTTAAATGCAGTGCTATGAATGTATGATTTAATTAACTGCGTGACAACTCGTATAAATCCCTGTTATGTTTCGCTTTACTTTGTAATTTCATGTACAATATATGATTTGAATATGATGCTTGATTATATTTGAATAGTTGTGAGCGTGGAAATGTGTTATGTGAAAAGTGTATGTACATATGTGAATTACATGGAAACCGACACCCGAAACCGAAACTTTTGTAATTGTTGCGAAACTTATAAGAAACCGAAATCCGTTATCTATTGACCCAAACCGAACCCACCCTTTTCCCTACACCAATTGGCGGCCCAAAACAAAACAAAGCCCAACCCGCCACCCCTTCCAATTGTGCGAATCAAAGCAGCCCAACCCACCTTAAACCCCTTGTGGGTCCATTAAGCCCAAATCGCCCCTCCCCCTATGTTTTATTATTTACGTATGTGTTTTGCATGAGAGCAAGTTTTAAAAAAAAACCTAGAAACCCTAGTGTGTGTGCGACGGCAGAGAAGGCAGCCCCCCCAGTCGCGACCTCTCCATCTCTCGGTGCTCTCCTTCGCTCGGGCTCTATCTTTCTCGTATCTTTCTTTTGGTAAGTGTTTTCTTTATTGTTTTGGGTTTAAGTTCAGTTATACATGGCTGCGTTGGTTTCTTTTCTTATTGTTGATGACTTTGATATCATGTTGTTAATCGGTAGTTTAGAAATCATGTTTCAATGATGTTGTGAACATATAATTGTCCGATGTATGATTAGGGGTTGGATATGCGTAGTGATCTTGATGATCTTGTACAACGAATCTGTTATAAACAGCCAAAAACCTGCTGAGAATGTTTTGTTAGGTGCATATAATCACGAAAACATATTTAGGATGCTTGAAATCTTGTTGTAGTAAGGTTTATGCGAAAACAGAAAGCTGATTAGCGAAAATAGCCAACTTCAGTTGGCTGTAAACGGGTCGTTATATATCGAAAAACTGATTTTCTGAAGTCTAAATCATACGTTTTTAAAAACCGCTTCAAATGGCACTGGAATCACATTTTTCTGAGGTCGTTTGCTATTTTTAAAGAGCCGTTTTACACAGCAGCAAAAGTTGCATTTTTTCTGCAGAAAATACGTGTTATGCTTTTCGTTATAACTTGTAATCTGGATAGATTTAGGTCGTGAAATTTATACAGTAGCTAGGCACGGATGTTTTCGAAAATTCCTTACTGGAATTTATCCATTCAGACAGACGATGATTTTTAAATAAATTGTTCCGTGGACTACAATCAGAAAGTGACGAATCTGACTGCAGCCCAGTAAATGATTTTTATTAAATAATCGGTAATGAATTAGGTCGCGAGATTTTTACACAGGGTGACGTGGACAACTTAGAACGTTCTGTAAATTATTTAGAATTTTTGGAATAAGATAACTATTTTATAAAAATACCCGAAAACAGCCTAGTTCTGGATGTAAGAGCTGAAACGTTATAAGTTGTTAGTTGTGTATCTAAATATCGTTTATGCTATCTGATTGTAACAACTCTCATTAAAGGTCATATTTATTTTATTATTTTATCCAAAAGGAAACCCTAATTGAGACACCCAAGTGATTCTGCACAAACCCTAAAATTTTCAGAATCATCAGAATCAGGATCAGGGCCCCTAAAACTCAGGGGGGGGGGGGTAAACCCTAGTTACGATTATCTTAAAATCTCGTTGTCAAAAACGAATTTTGAGGAAATGTCAACTCAGCAAGCCTACACACACACGGGGCTAGTCTATAGTAATTTCGTGTCCCTTACGGACCGTAAAGGTCTGAGGCTTACGGTCCGTAAGCATGTCAAAATTTTGTGTATAAATAGCAGACTTTGGGACTGGAATCTGGGCGCTTGAACGACGTAAAAAGTCGAAATATACACTGAGTTACGTTCGGAGTACTACAAAAACACACACGGATCACTAATCGTCGCCGCAATACAGGGTAATAACTCGATCGCTGATACGATTCAATGTCCGATCAATTAAACTATCCATTGGATGTTTAAGTGCTGCCCACATTAGGGTTTATGCTTTGTCATTCGTTGTTAATTCAATGGATGTTTAAGTATCGCACTTTGTCATTCAATGTGAGGGTTTAATCTCGTGAGTTATCGTAAATGCTGTATGACGTTACTAACCGAATTGTGTGCCTATTATTAATTTAGGTTAAAAGGCTAATCAGTAGGCTAGGCTCTGCTCAATTAAATCTGCAATGTGAGTCATTCTCTTTTTTATCAAATTTGTTTACAAAATCATGTTCATTTTCAAAGGTTATAATTACAGGGATTAAGTCTATGTAATCTCCATATTACAGCCGGTATGTGGGGTTTTGTATACATTACTTGATAATCTTCACCATTGGACAACGAGTTAGCCAATGGGTGATATGACCATAGTCACAGAAACGAGTCGAGTGACAAATACCGAGGGTAGTTGGTTGATATAAAAACATTGTAATCGCTCTTAATACTGTAAATTATAACAAACGAGTCGTTTTAGTAAATAGAATGATTCACTCAGTATTTCCCGCTGACAAAACATTTTTCAAACATGTTTCAGGTGATCTGTTGTGATCCAGGAAAAGTGCAGTATAGCACTACAAGCTTAAGAAAGTGGCTCAATAATAAAATAAGGAAACATGTTTTGTAAAATAAAAGATTTCTCCATGAAATCTTATGATTGTAAATTACCGGGTTTTATCCCGAGTTGTGAAATGAAATAATCGGGAAATATTTCAGTTTTAAAAGATCCTGAAGAAATTTCCGCTGTTAAATTAATACCACGGGAATTCTGTCCCACGGCTCCTGAAACGGGTTAAACCGGGTCGTGGGCCGTGACAGAAATAAGGTGGTATCAGAGCCACTGATTTAAGCCAATTAAGTATTTAGAAATACTTAATTATTTTCTACTTGTCATTTTGTGACTATGTGTTTTCTTATTTGAATATTTGTATATAGTATGAGTAAGCAAAAGTTGTCGAACATCTATCTTAAATTAGATAGGTCATCCAACGAGAAGGGAAGTTCATCCCAAACCAAATCCTCAAATCACTCTGTAATTCCTAAAGAAGGAATATTCATGCGAAAGGCACAATATGAGGAACCACTTTCTCCTAGTAAAAGAAGTCTGATTATTAGGAAAAGTCAGGAGAAAATAAAGAAATTCCGAGAAAAGAAGATTAAACAGGAAACCCAGGAATTAACCAGTAAATCACCTTGGGAGGACAAGTTAGATGAGAAATGGGCAGATCTTTATATGCTAGCCACCGTAGCAGTTAATACAAATCTTTAAATATTTTTAACTCAAGTTTAGCAAACTTATCACCTACAGTCCAGAAACCTTATTTAGTAAATAAATAAATTTACAATAAAACCTAGTGTGTTTAGTTTTCATTTTACCAGTCTGAAATAATATTTAAAGGTTTCTATGAAATTTTGTTATTAGTAATTGTGTGTATTTTTCATAACAGCATGAGTGACTTGTCTGACGCCCTTCAGAACTTAATCCGGTAAAAATAGAGGTTTCCAGAGATTTCAATAGGTATATACCAGACATAGAAGAACCTATTGAATTCAATGCTCCACCTCCGGAGAAACCCAAGCCCAAGAAAAAGAGGAGATTTGCGGGATGGAGGCGTGTTCGTAGGAGGAAACCCGTCCCTAGAAAGATTCCTAAAATAGAAAATCCTTTAGAAAAAGGGAAGGGGATTGAAGTCGGGGAAGAATCTAGGCAGATGGGATTACAGTTTGATGAATATTCTAAGCAAATAGAAATGGAAATTGGAGGAGGTTCTCAGGTAGAAGTTGGAGAAAGTTCTAAACAAACTCAGGAAATGACACTGCAGGAAGAGTTAGATTTTATATTGGCAAGCTGTGATACTATTCAGCCTGTCAATACAAATGTTTTTACTCGTCCTATTGAAACTCAACTCCCTATAAACTTAGAACCAGCAATCCCAGAACCTATAATCCACACTCAACCTCTAGGAATGGACGAATGGTGGACGAATGATTGGCAATTCCAAAACTTGCTCAACAGTCCTTATTCCTTTCTTCCTCAATTTGACCCAGAACCTATACCTAATCCACCTATGAGTAATGAGAATTTAGCTGAACTCCGCCACTATGGCGAGGAGTTAATGGATGCGGGAAATAGGATCCGGGAAGTAGGAGAACAGATCTCCTGGAAGTATGATGAGAGGGAGCGTCGTTATTAAAATATTAGCTGACGAGGGATAAGGAGGTTATGAGACTGTGGTTGTAAATTAGCAATAATAGTATAATCATGTGAAATAACCTAAAATAAAACTTGTGTAAAAATAATCAGTGTGTAATGATGCATAATATATATGAAAAGGAGAAATCGAGAAATCAATAGTTTTGGCTATATGTGTATTGTGAAATTAGTATGATTATTTTGTATATAATTATTATTTATTTGATACTAATAAAATTAAATATAGTATCAGATGGAAAACGCTAATAACGAACCAGTTAATGAGGTTAATCAATCCGAGCAACAACTGGGGGATCAATATATGAGTAGGCAGGATATAGAAAATATCGTTGCTCAAGGGATAGCCAATGCTATTCCAGCAATCGTTGCTGCTGTTAAAAATCCAATCGAACCACAACAAATCATTCCTAGCAAACGTATTTCTGAAGATAACTTCAGTAATAGCGTAAATGGAGGCAGTAATCATAATCATGATAATGATTTACGGCAGGCTCCGCTCCCTAAGAAAATGAAAGCTGCAACGCCTGGTTGCACTTACAAAGAATTTCTTGCTTGCAAACCTGCTGAATTTGCAGGCTATGAAGGAGCGACCGCAGCACTGCGTTGGTTAGAAAAGACCGAGGCAGTGATTACAATAAGTAAATGAGCCAGGGATGATCAGGTCATGTACGCGTCAAATCTTTTTAAAGAAGTGGCACTAGAATGGTGGAACACGGTGCTACAAGCAAAAGGAAGGGTGATGGCGTATGGTATGAACTGGGAAGAATTTAAGAGTCTTGTAGAAAGAAAATTCTGTCCCGAATATGAAAAAGATCAAATGGCAAATAAATTCTTAAACCATAGAATGATGGGAGTAGATTGTCGCGGTTATACTTCGACATTCTTTGAATATGCTAGAGTGGTACCAACACTGGCTTCGCCAGAACCGGTACTCATTTCTCGTTATATTTGGGGATTGATTGGTGAAATCCGCAATATCGTTAAAGCTGCGAGACCTCACACTATTGACGATGCAGTGGAATTAGCTAATACCCTAACCGACGAACTGGTACGCACAAGAGATGAAAACCGGAAAAAGGAATTGGCTCAGAAAATTACCAAAGGATTTCGTACAGGTAATAATAGCAGCTTCAAGAAAAGAGGAACGAGGCAATCTTCAACTTTGCCATTCTGCAAGAATTGCAAGAAGAAACATTATGGAAGATGTAGTATAACCTGCAATTTTTGTAAAATGGTAGGACATCGTGAAGAAGACTGCAGAAAGAAAACAACGATCTGCTATAACTGTGGAGAAAAGGGACATTTTAAACCAGAATGTCCTAAATTGATCAAACCAGCAGACAACAAAGTCAAGACGACCGATGGAGCTACCAAGAAGAATGTTCGAGCCTTTCAGTTAACTACTCAGGAAGCTGAGATGATTCCTGATGTGATAGCTGGTACGTTCCTAGTTCACAACGTGTATGCAAAAGTATTATTTGACTCTGGTGCAAACCAAAGTTTTATCAATACTTCCTTCTGCCAAACTCTTAATTTACCTTTAACCAACCTTAGGCAGATTTTTACAGTCGAAACGGCCAATGGAAATTCTGTTAGTATAGATAAAGTTTTGAAAAAGGAAAATATAGAACTCTCAGGTCATAGATTCTTTGCAAACCTATTACCTATGAAATTAGCCGAATTTGATGTTGTGTTAGGAATGGATTGGTTAGTAGCCAACCATGCTCGAATTCTTTGTGATCAGAATTCCATAGAAATTCAAACACCCACCGGATAAGTCATTATAATTACAGGAGATAAACCACATAAACCTATGAAGTTCATATCAGTAATGAAAGTTGCTAGTTATGAACGAAAGCAAGGAATAGTATATATGATTTCAGTAATCATTAATACTAAAGGTAAAGAACTTAAGGAGATTCATGTAGTCTCAGAATACCCAGATGTATTCCCTGAAGAATTACCAGGGTTACCACCAGATAGGGAGGTAGAATTTAGGATTCATCTAATTCCCGGAACTATACCGATAGCCAAGGCACCTTATCGGTTAGCACCCACAGAAATGTTAGAATTGAAAAAGCAATTAGATGAATTACTAAGTAAAGGTTTTATACAACCTAGTTCATCCCCGTGGGGAGCACCAGTGTTGTTTGTAAGAAGAAGGATGGTTCGATGAGAATGTGTATCGATTATAGGGAATTGAATAAGGTTACAATTAAGAATCGATACTCATTACCTAGGATTGATGATCTTTTCGATCAACTTCAAGGAGCTAGGTATTTTTCTAAGATTGACTTACGCTCCGGATATAATCAATTGAAAGTACAAGAAGAAGACATACCTAAGACTGCTTTCAGAACTAGGTATGGTCATTAAGAGTTTACAATCATGCCATTTGGGTTAACGAATGCACCTACAGCATCATGGACATGATGAATAGAATCTGTAAACCGTACTTGGATAAATTTGTAATTGTCTTCATCGACGATATACTTATTTATTCAAAAAGTCAGGACGAGCATTGTCAGCACTTGCATTCACTCTTAACTATATTAAGAAAAGAAAAGTTGTACGCCAAATTCTCGAAGTGTGAATTTTGGTTGCAAGAAGTGCAATTCTTAGGACACATGGTGAATCACGAAGGTATTCATGTAGATCCTGCTAAGATAGAGGCAATTACCAAATGGAAGGTTCCACAATCCGCAATGGAAATTAGAAGTTTTATAGGTTTAGCTGGATACTATGGACGGTTTATTAAGGATTTTTCCAAGATAGCTGTACCATTAACTAAGCTAACCTGTAAAGCAGTTAAGTTTGAATGGGGACCTAAACAAGAAGAAGCCTTTAGAATATTAAAGCAGAAATTAACCAATGCTCCAATCTTAGCATTACCAGAAGGAACTGAAGATTTTGAAGTATATTGTGATGCTTCAAAACTAGGATTTGGATGTGTGCTGATGCAACGCAAGAAGGTAATTGCGTATGCCTCAAGGCAATTGAAAAAGCACGAAGAAAACTATACGACTCATGATTTAGAATTAGGAGCCGTAATTTTTGCCCTTAAGATTTGGAGACATTATCTGTATGGAAGTAAATTTACTGTCTATACAGATCATAAAAGTTTAAGATATATATTTGGGCAAAAAGAGTTAAATATGAGGCAAAGAAGATGGATGGAAATCCTAAGTGATTACGACTGTGATATTCAATATCATGAAGGAAAGGCAAATATAGTTGCAGATGCCTTAAGTCATAAGTACCATGAGAAACAACGACGAGTTCGTGCTCTTAGGTTAAATCTACAGTTAGATTTAATGGAACAATTGAAGAATGTACAAGAAACAACAATCAAGGATGATGCTGAAGGAATGAAGGGACGAATAAAAGAATTAGAACAAGGAGCTGATGGAATTTGGAGATTCCATAAAAGCAGAATTTGGGTACCTAAGCAGGGAGAATTAAGAAATAAGATTTTAGAAGAAGCCCCTAAATCTAGGTATACTATGCATCCAGGAAACAATAAAATGTACCAAGATTTAAGAAAGAATTTTTGGTGGATAGGCATGAAAAAGGATATAGCTAGATATGTCTCTAAGTGTCTTACTTGTTCACAAGTTAAAGCAGAACACCAGAGACCTTCAGGTCTATTACAACAATTAGAGATGCCGGTATGGAAATGGGAGCTTATAACAATGGATTTTGTTACTAAGTTACCCAAGACCAGAAAAGGTAATGACGCAATTTGGGTAATTGTGGATCGATTAACCAAATCTGCTCACTTTCTACCAATGAAAGAAACCTTTAGCATGGAAAGATTGGCAAAATTGTATGTAGATGAAGTCCTATCTTTACATGGAGTTCCACTCTCCATTGTTTCGGATAGGGATAGTCGTTTCACTTCTCATTTCTGGAAAAGTTTCCAAGAAGCAATGGGAACTCGACTAAATCTGAGTACTGCATATCATCCTCAAACAGACGGACAAAGTGAAAGGACAATCCAAACTCTAGAAGACATGCTCCGAGCATGTGTAATAGATTTTGGTGGAAATTGGGACGATCACTTACCTCTGATCGAATTCTCCTATAACAATAGTTATCATTCAAGTATTGAAACTGCCCCATTCGAGGCACTGTATGGAAGAAAGTGCAGAACTCCAGTTTGTTGGGCAGAAATAGGAGAAAGTCAATTGTCAGGTCCCGAGATAGTGCAAGAAACTACTGATAAGATTACTCAAATCAAGGAAAGGCTGAAGACGGCTCGAGATCGTCAAAAGAGCTATGCAGACAATAGATGCAAGCCGTTAGAATTCCAAGTTGGAGACAGAGTACTGTTAAAAGTTTCTCCTTGGAAAGGAGTTGTTAGATTCGGTAAGAAAGGAAAGCTAAGTCCAAGATACGTAGGACCATTTCCAGTGATCCAACGTATAGGACCAGTTGTCTATCGTTTACAACTACCAGAAGAGTTAGCTGGAGTACATGATGTATTTCATGTATCCAACCTCAAGAAATGTCTATCAGACGAGTCTTTGGTAGTACCTCTCCAAGATATAGAGGTAAACGAAAAGTTAAAATTTGTTGAGAAACCTCTTCAGATAGAAGACAGAAAAATAAAGTTTCTCAAGCACAAGCGACTAGTGCTAGTTAAAGTAAAGTGGGATTCGAAACGAGGACCCGAATACACTTGGGAACTGGAATCAGAAATGAAGCGAAAGTATCCTCAATTATTCTAGTAAATCTCGAGGACGAGATTTTTATTAAGGTGAGGAGAATGTAACAACTCTCATTAAAGGTCCTATTTATTTTATTATTTTATCCAAAAGGAAACCCTAATTGAGACACCCAAGTGATTCTGCACAAACCCTAAAATTTTCAGAATCATCAGAATCAGGATCAGGGCCCCTAAAACTCAGGGGGGGGGGGTAAACCCTAGTTACGATTATCTTAAAATCTCGTTGTCAAAAACGAATTTTGAGAAAATGTCAACTCAGCAAGCCTACACACACACGGGGCTAGTCTATAGTAATTTCGTGTCCCTTACGGACCGTAAAGGTCAGAGGCTTACTGTCCGTAAGCATGTCAAAATTTTGTGTATAAATAGCAGACTTTGGGACTGGAATCTGGGCGCTTGAACAACGTAAAAAGTCGAAATATACACTGAGTTACGTTCTGGATACTACAAAAACACACACGGATCACTAATCGTCGCCGCAATACAGGGTAATAACTCGATCGCTGATACGATTCAATGTCCGATCAATTAAACTATCCATTGGATGTTTAAGTGCTGCCCACATTAGGGTTTATGCTTTGTCATTCGTTGTTAATTCAATGGATGTTTAAGTATCGCACTTTGTCATTCGATGTGAGGGTTTAATCTCGTGAGTTATCGTAAATGATGTATTAAGTTACTAACCGAATTGTGTGCCTATTATTAATTTAGGTTAAAAGGCTAATCAGTAGGCTAGGCTCTGCTCAATTAAATCTGCAATGTGAGTCATTCTCTTTTTATCAAATTTGTTTACAAAATCATGTTCATTTTCAAAGGTTATAATTACAGGGATTAAGTCTATGTAATCTCCATATTACAGCCGGTATGTGGGGTTTTGTATACATTACTTGATAATCTTCACCATTGGACAACGAGTTAGCCAATGGGTGATATGACCATAGTCACAGAAACGAGTCGAGTGACAAATACCGAGGGTAGTTGGTTGATATAAAAACATTGTAATCGCTCTTAATACTGTAAATTATAACAAACGAGTCGTTTTAGTAAATAGATTGATTCTCTCAGTATTTCCCGCTGACAAAACCTTTTTCAAACATGTTTCAGGTGATCTGTTATGATCCAGGAAAAGTGCAGTATAGCACTACAAGCTTAAGGAAGTGGCTCAATAATAAAATAAGGAAACATGTTTTGTAAAATAAAAGATTTCTCCATGAAATCTTATGATTGTAAATTACCGGGTTTTATCCCGAGTTGTGAAATGAAATAATCAGGAAATATTTCAGTTATAAAAGATCCTGAAGAAATTTCCGCTGTTAAATTAATACCACGGGATTTCTGTCCCGCGGCTCCTGAAACGGGTCAAACCGGGTCGGGGGCCGTGACACTGATAATGATCCAACTTGTTTAATGTCAACGAATGTGTTATGTGAAGTATTGTGTGCTTGATCACGAGTAATTATATGTGAAATATGTGTGTGTACGTAAGTTATCAAAGTGAGTGCATGGTACGTGTTAGATATGTGTAGGTGCTTTGTGCCTTACTTGAACACATTAATAAACTAAATGGTAATCGTATTAGGACGTGATTGCCCGACCTTGACTCCTAACCATTTTAAGAGACGAACTGAGCACTCGAAGGTAAGTTCACACTTTTCATCAAAGCATGGGATTCACGGTGGTTTGGGAATGGGTTAAACAACAGCTATCCCCCTTGGGTAGGATACAACCTGCGTATTCTCCTTGGGTAGAGTACGTACCCCCGCCCTCTTTGGGAAGGGCGACAACCGTTATAATACATGTCTTAAGCATACTAGACAACAACTCTATCTTAAGTCCCTCATATTTTATATCGACTTAATCGCCGGGCCAATGGCGAACGAGATATTAGTTAAATAGCGCTATTAGGTTTGAGAAGCCTCACACCGTGCCGTAGAGAATGGGCGTGGACTAATATACTTGGGCACTTAGTCAATGATGATAGACATTGACTCGGGGCACTCAACATAACTTAAGTCAGTAGTCGATATGTAACGGGTCTAGTGGTTTAAAACAGTTGGGTAGCTCCCCATGGCATGTTTTTATAAAGAACAAGGGACTTAACAACTTGTGGTTTTAGGAACAACATTAAAACGAACAACCAACTGTGAACTCGCCAACTTTTTGTTGACACACTACTGCATGCTTAGCAGGTCGTTAGGCACATGGATGGAGCTTGCACGAGGAGTGGACGTTGTGGCTAGGAATCAACTGTTGGATTCCTACTATTAAACTTTCTGATTTTATTTTGCTTGATGGGTTTTAAATCTTATGCTTCCGCTAACTTTTGAACTTGGTTTTGGACTTTGGTTTTGTGAACATTAAACGTTTTGGTTGCGATGGTTTTACTTTACTTTACTTAATGTATAACAACTTTAAAGAAAACCAACACCCTCATAAATTTCCGACACCCTAAAAATATTTAAAATATCCCAATGTGTCCCTAAAAACACCCCATACGTGCAAACGGACCCCGAATACCTTTAATATTATTAAAGGTTAATTAAAAATCAAATTTTTGAGTTTGACGCGGGGCGCGTAGACCCCTTAGGGATCTTACACGGGTCGCGAGCGATCGAAAACACGGCGACACCCGGTGATGACACGTGTCATCATCGTGGAAAAGCTAGTCGATGACCCGGATGAGCTAAACCCTACCTGACCGAGTACGCGGGCCGCGTAGGCCTTAGCCTACTCTTATGCGGGCCGCGTAAAACTCAAAATCAGCTCCTATAAAGTTGGAGCTCGGGCCTTCAGTCGAATTCGCTCAAATCTTGCTTTCTTTCTTTCTCTAAATTTCACGTAGTATACACTATACTCGGGCATAATACCCCCCCTAAATAGCGAATTTCTGCTCCGTTGTAAGTATCATAACCCCTGGATACGTATTAGATACTCTGCCTGATTGATCTAGGGTTCCGTAACGGCTGTCGTGGTTCTGCCCGACGTAGTCGTTGGAATGCCGTCTCGGGGAGGGTATTGCTAATGTTAAAATGGGTTATTATACTAACACGTGCGCATTTGTGTAAATTATAGATTATTCCCAAGAAATCCTTACTGAAAACCTAAAATAGCAATGTGAGTAATCTCCTTTTTGTTAACTGTTTTTACAAAACCTCACACGATTAATTATATATTAAGCAGTTATTGAGTATTTGTAAGGATACAATTATCGTCGGTATGTTGGGGTTTTGTATACAAAATTAGTTACTGCCTTGCGAGGAGTAACTTTTCCACAAGTCGGGTTTGACGGTACCCTGGGTGGTAATTGATATGACTTGGAAACAAATGTAATTGCGAGACCGCCCTCAATACTGTACAATGGACTTTATTTAAACTTGATTAAACTGGGATTCACTCACCAGTATTTCCCACTGACAAAAAAATTTTAAACGCGTTTCAGGTAACAAAATGTGAAAGCCAAATAGAAGACAGCTGGACAGCACTGAGGGCTTGGAAAAGTGACAATAAAGTTACCTAAAAAGAAATAGATGTTTTTATTAAATAAAATAGGACTTATTCCTATGAAATTGTGTGTACTTAAAACTTGGGTTTTATCCCATAAGTTTAATATTATGAAAGTGTGGTATTTTACTCTGATAAAATATTTCCTAACTACGGTCCTGATGTAATTTCCGCTGCCAAAATTAGACAATACCAGATACCACCAAAACTGGCCGCGGCCGCCCGTTCCCGGGTTGTTAGGGGACGGGGGTTACGACAGAAGGTGATATCAGAGCTAAGCCACTGATTCAGCCACAGAAGTGTTCCACTGACACCAAAATTCAAATTGTTAGGAAATAAATTACGGGAATACGTGCATAATTGTATTTTCTTGTTATGTGTTATTTGACTATTTGTTAGTTTACAGTATGAGCGACCAAGGACCATCTGACGCGTACCGTCAATTGTCTGGTTCGCCTAGAAGCAAAGGTGCCTCTTCTCAGCCTGCCCTCTCTGGGTACTCTGCTGATACGGAAGAAGGAATATTCGTATTTAAGGCTCAGTCTAAAGAGCCATTTCCTCAGAAAAAGAGGGGATGGTTCAGTAGGGGATCACACGAGCGTAGGAAGCGTATGAAAAAGTTACAAGACCAGAGAGCACTAGCAGTAGCCAAAAGAGAAACCGATGCCTATGCCCAGTAAATGATTGATAGGAGTATAGCCAACATTCACATCTTAGCAACCACTGCAGCTGACCCTAACCTGGAATAAATGATAGCACCTCAACCACAACCACCAATTCCTGACCAACCGATGGAGATAGAAAACCCTGAAAATCAAGTAGAAATGCATGATTTTAATTCGGAGGAGATACCTAGGGTACCCGCACCAAATCCCTTAGAACCAAATTACGACCCATGGTGGAACGACAATAGGGACTATGTGCAACGTTACCCGATACACGAAGACATGCCTATGCAAAACCTACGAGCCTACCCAGGGTTAGATCCTCTAGATCCCTATTACGGTAATGATGTATTCATTAGGGAAATTCTAGAAAATCCTTACTCATACCAGGCCCCTATACCTCTGTACCACGAACCTGCACCCCAGTTTCCGAACCCAGTCCTAGAACCTGCACCCCAGTTTCCGAACCCAGTCCTATAACCTGCACCCCCAATGAGTGCAGAAAACGTACAAGAACTTAGGACATTTGGTGAGGAAATTTTAGAAAATAGTAAAAGGATGAGACAGGTGGGAGAGCGACTCGTCTGGAAGTACGACGAGCGCAATATGGATTTCTGGATGAATCCATATCCGTAGAAGTGATGGTGGAGAAGGTTATAATAATAATAAATTATGTGTGTATGTGTATGAAAAAAAACTACGGATGCCTATTATTAGTAGTGTAACTTTAAATTTCAGTCGGTATTATAATTTTAATTTCAGTACTAGTGTGTAATAGATGCATATTATATGAATAGAGTACAGTCGCAATGATCGACGCTTTTGACCAGAATGCGTGTCATGTGATTGGCTATATTAAATATTATTTTGTGATTATTAATGCGTGGTAAATGTTTAAAATTCAGATGGACAACGAAGTGAACCAGGAAAACCAGAGTGATAACCACCCGAATAACGATAATCTGAATAATGAGAATCCAAACAACAATAACAATGGAAACCAAGTGGATAATAGTGCCATTCAACATATAGTGGCACAAGGAATTATAGATGCAATGCCATATATTCTTCAAATTGTTAAGGATGCGGAAAATAAAAGTAAACATAGCAATAAGCGACCCTCTGAACCTGCAAACAGCGTGAACAATGGACCTGTACTTCAAGTGCCCATTCCCAAAAGAAGAAGAACCATGTGTTATGGTTGTTCTTATAAAGAATTCTGGTCCTTCAAACCAATAGAATTCTCGGGCAATGAAGGACCCATTGCAGCTCTACGCTGGATAGAAAAGACTGAGGCTGTTTTAAAAATAAGCAAGTGTGCTGAAGAAGACAAGATCATGTTTGCTAATAATCTGTTTAAAAACTCAGCCTTAGAATGGTGGAACACTATCCTCCAGTCAAGAGGAAGCGATATGGTTTACAACATGGAATGGGAGGAATTTAAGAATAAGGTAGAAAGGAAATTATGCCCTCCCAATGAAAAGGAACAGATAGCCAATAAGTTCCTAAACCTTAGGATGACCGAGGTAGATAGTAAGGGGTATACTACCACATTCTTTGAATATGCTAGAATAGTACCAACCCTTGCATCACCTGAACCGGTATTAATCTCCCGTTACATCTGGGGATTAATTGGAGAGATTAGACATGTAGTCTAGGCAGCTAGACCTCAAACTATAGAAGAAGCTGTAGAACTAGCCAATACTTTGACAGATGAATTAATCCGTACTAGAGAAGAAGACCAGAGGAGAAACCTAGCTCAAAGGCTTACCCAAGAATTCCGTTTTGGGAATTCCAACCGTAGGAATATAGGTTCTACCTCTGCACCATACTGCAAGGCCTGCAAGAAAAAGCATTCGGGAAAATGCTCCACTCACTGCAATTTCTACAAGGCACTAGGACACAAGGAAGAAGATTGCAGGAGAAAATCCAGTAATGGACTATGCTTCAACTGTGGAGAAAAAGGTCACATCAAGCCGAACTCTCTGAAACTAGCTCCAGTCGCGAACAACAAGAACACTAAAAGTGCTAGAGCATTTGTTCTAACTACAGATGAAGCCAAAATGATTCCGGACGTAATAGCCGGTACGTTTTTAGTTAATGATGTTTTTGCTAAAGTGTTATTTGACTCTGGTGCAAACCAAAGTTTTATTAATACTTCATTTTGCAAACTTCTCAATCAATCATTAACTAAACTCTCACAAGAATGTCTAGTCGAGACAACGAATGGAGAAACGGTTAGGATTTCTGAAATCTTGCAGGGAGCAAGAATAGAATTTTTAAATCAAAAGTATATTGAAAATCTTTACCCAATGAATCTGGCAGGATATGATATCGTATTAGGAATGGATTGGTTAATAGCCAATAAAGCTAATATTTTATGTGATCAAAAGTCAATTCAAGTAAATTTACCAAGGGGTGAAAAGATCACAATTAAAGGCGATAAACCATCTAGATCCACTAAATTCATCTCTGTGATGAAAACTGCAAGTTATATAAGAAAAGGATCTATAGTGTATTTGATTTCTATAATCACTAACACTAAAGGAAAAGAACTAAAAGACATTCCAGTAGTGTCTCAGTTTTCAGATGTATTTTCAGAAGAATTGCCAGGACTACCACCAGACAGGGAAGTTGAATTCAGAATCCATCTGCTACCCAGAACAGCACCAATTGCCAAAGCACCCTACCGTTTGGCACCCGCAGAAATGCAAGAACTGAAGAAACAATTAGACGAGTTGTTGGAGAAAGGATTTATACAGCCAAGCTCATCGCCATGGGGAGTACCAATTTTATTCGTCAAAAAAAAAGGACGGATCAATGCGTATGTGCATTGACTACCATGAATTAAACAAGGTCACGATTAAGAACCGGTACCCATTACCGAGAATCGATGATCTGTTCGATCAATTGCAAGGAGCTCGATTCTTCTCTAAAATTGATTTAAGATTAGGATATCATCAATTAAAGGTACAGGAAGAGGACATTCCTAAAACCGCATTCAGAACAAGGTATGGCCATTATGAATTTACTGTTATGCCATTTGGTTTAACCAATACCCCAACTGCATTTATGGACATGATGAACCGAATATGTAAGCCATATTTGGATAAATTCATAATTGTCTTTATAGATAATATTCGTATCTATTCTAAAAATAAAGAGGATCATGCAAAGCATTTGCACGCACTTCTAAGCTTACTAAGAAAAGAAAAGCTTTATGCTAAGTTTTCAAAGTGCGAGTTTTGGTTAGAACAGGTACAGTTTCTTGGACATTTAGTCAACCATGAAGGAATTCATGTAGATCCAACCAAGATTGAGGCAATTACCAAATGGAAAACCCCTGAGTCGCCAACCGAGGTTAGGAGTTTCTTAGGATTGGCCGGTTATTATAGAAGATTTATTCAAGATTTTTCTAGAATAGCCATTCCCTTAACTAAGTTAACCTGTAAATCCATTAAGTTTGAATGGGGACCAAAACAAGAAGAAGCGTTTAGAATTCTTAAGCAAAGATTAACCCATGCACCCATACTAGTGTTACCAGAAGGAACTGAGGACTTTGTAGTCTATTGTGACGCTTCTAAGTTAGGTTATGGATGTGTATTAATGCAACGTCAAAAAGTTATAGCTTACGCATCTAGACAGCTTAAGAATCATGAAGAGAATTATTCAACCCATGATTTGGAATTAGGAGCCATAATTTTTGCCCTTAAGATTTGGAGACATTACCTTTATGGTAGTAAGTTTATCATATTCACTGATCATAAAAGCTTAAGGTATGTTTTCGGGCAAAAAGAGTTAAATATGAGACAGAGACGCTGGATGGAAATTCTTAGTGATTATGGAAATTCTTAGTGATTATGATTGTAATATCCAGTATCATGCAGGAAAGGCAAATGTGGTGGTTGATGCTTTAAGCTGAAAGTATCATGAAAAGCCAAAAAGGGTAGGTTCTCTTAAATTAAATTTACAAGTAGATTTAAATGATCCAATTAGGAAAGCACAAGAATCAGTAATCAAGGATGATACTGAAAAATTAAAAGGAATGATTAAGGAATTAGAACTAAGAACAGATGGAATTTGGAGATTTCATAAAAAGAGAATGTGGATACCTAAATTAGGGAACCTGCGTCATCGTATATTAGAATAAGCCCATAAGTCCAAATATACGATGCATCCAGGAAGTGATAAAATGTATCAGGATTTAAGAAATAATTTTTGGTGGATAGGAATGAAAAAGGATATAGCAGCCTATGTTTCTAAATGTTTAACTTGTTCACAAGTTAAAGCTGAACACCAAAAACCCTCAGGATTGCTGCAACAATTGGAGATGCCAGTGTGGAAATGGGAATTGATAACAATGGATTTTGTTACCAAATTACCCAAAACAAAGAAAAGTAATGATACAATCTGGGTGATTGTAGATAGACTAACTAAGTCAGCTCACTTCCTACCAATGAAGGAAACTTTCAGTATGGAACAGCTAGCTAAATTATATGTAAATGAAATCGTTTCATTACATGGAATTCCTTTATCAATTGTTTCTGATAGGGACAATCGTTTTACCTCTCATTTTTTGGGCAAGTTTCCAAAAAGCAATGGGAACCAAACTAAATCTAAGCACAATATATCATCCTCAAACAGACGGACAAAGCGAAATGACAATTCAGACAATGGAAGACATGATTAGAGCTTGTGTAATTGATTTCGGAGGTAATTGGGACGAACACTTACCTTTAATATAATTTTCTTATAATAACAGTTATCACACAAGTATCAATGCTGCACCATTCGAAGCACTTTATGGACGAAAGTGCCGAACCCTAGTCCGTTGGGCAGAAATTGGGGAAAAGCAACTATCTGGACCTGAGCTAGTACAAGAAACAACTGACAAGATTATTCAAGTCAAGGAACGACTGAAAGCAACACGTGATCGACAAAAGAGCTATACTAATAACCGACGCAAACCGTTGGAATTTCAAGTAGGAGATAAAGTATTGTTAAAAGTTCCTCCTTGGAAAGGAGTGGTAAGATTCATCAAAAGAGGAAAGCTAAGTCCCAGGTGTGTTGGACCTTTTGAGATTATTAGAAGAATAGGACTTGTAGCCTATCAGCTACAACTGCCAGAGGAAATGGCAGGAATACATAATGTATTTCATGTATCTAATCTCAAGAAATGCCTAGCTGATGAATCACTTGTAGTGTCTCTTAAAGATATAGAGGTAAATGAACAACTCAAGTTTGTAGAAAGGCCTCTACAAATCGAAGACAGGAAAGTCAAAAACCTTAAGCACAAGAGATTAGTTCTGGTCAAAGTAAAATGGGACTCCAAAAGAGGACCATAATACACATGGGAGCTTGAATCGGAAATGCAAAGGAAATATCCACACTTGTTCCAGTAGATCTCGAGGACGAGCTCTAAAACAAGGTGGGGAGGATATAACAACTCTAAAGAAAACCAACACCCTCATAAATTTCCGACACCCTAAAAATATTTAAAATATCCCAATGTGTCCCTAAAAACACCCCATACGTGCAAACGGACCCCGAATACCTTTAATATTATTAAAGGTTAATTAAAAATCAAATTTTTGGGTTTGACGCGGGGCGCGTAGACCCCTTAGGGATCTTACGCGGGCCGCGAGCGATCGAAAACACGGCAACACTCGGTGATGACTCGTGTCATCATCGTGGTAAAGCTAGTCGATGACCCGAATGAGCTAAACCCTACCCGACCTAGTACGCGGGCTGCGTAGGCCTTAGCCTACTCTTACGCGGGCCGCGTAAAACTCAAAATCAGCTCCTATAAAGCTGGAGCTCGGGCCTTCAGTCAAATTCGCTCAAATATTTCTTTCTTTCTCTAAATTTCACGTAGTATACACTATACTCGGGCATAATACCCCCCTAAATAGCGAAGTTCTGCTCCGTTGTAAATATCATAACCCTTGGATACGTATTAGATACTCTGCCCGATTTATTTAGGGTTCCGTAACGGTTGTCGTGGTTCTGCCTGACGTAGTCGTTGGAATGCCGTCTCGGGGAGGGTATTGCTAACGTTAAAATGGGTTATTATACTAACACGTGTGCATTTGTGTAAATTATAGATTATTCCTAGGAAATCTTTACTGAAAACCTAAAACAACAATGTGAGTAATCTCCTTTTTGTTAACTGTTTTTACAAAACCTCACACGATTAATTATATATTAAGCAGTTATTGAGTATTTGTAAGGATACAATTATCGTCGGTATGTTGGGGTTTTGTATACAAAATTAGTTACTGCCTTGCGAGGAGTAACTTTTCCACAAGTCGGGTTTGACAGTACCGTGGGTGGTAATTGATATGACTTGGAAACAAATGTAATTGCGAGACCGCCCTCAATACTGTACAATGGACTTTATTTAAACTTGATTAAACTGGGATTAACTCACCAATATTTCCCACTGACAAAATATTTTTAAACGCGTTTCAGGTAACAAAATGTGAAAGCCAAATAGAAGCCAACTGGACAACACTTAAGGCTTGGAAAAGTGGCAATAAAGTTACCTAAAAAGAAATAGATGTTTTTATTAAATAAAATAGGACTTATTCCTATGAAATTGTGTGTACTTAAAACTTGGGCTTTATCCCATGAGTTTAATATTATGAAAGTGTGGTATTTTACTCTGATAAAATATTTCCTAACTACGGTCCTGATGTAATTTCCGCTGCCAAAATTAGACACTACCAGATACCACCGAAACTGGCCGCGGCTGCCCGTTCCCGGGTTGTTAGGGGACGGGGGTTGCGACATAATGTTCAGTATGATTGGTGGTATGATCCTGGTCAGTCACACGCCTCGCGGTAATACTCCGCTTGTGGATTTTGAGGGTGTGACAAACTGTGGTTATGTTAAAGTAGTAATCTGAAGTTGCGGGTTGTCAGAGTTTTATTAAAGGTCACCGAAATTACCAAAATTATCAGCCTGGGCTTCACCATCAAAACGTGGTCCATCCACCCAGGCTGAGTTGGGTGTTACTACTTGTTAATGTCTATGCAAGAAATTAAAAAGAAGAAGGGTGACAAAGGCTTCGTCCCCAAAACGGAGGACCGATTCACCTTTTTCACCCTCCAAATTGTCTAAAGGATCAGGGATCCTTAACATAACAGCTATTGTTCAAAGTTATTACAGACCAATTGTTCAGAAAAACATCAACAAAAGAAACATGAAAAGGTGGGCTCGGGCCTAAGCATCAACATCCTTTATCACCCACTGTTAAAGCGTCACCACCTGCTGCATCACCACCTCCAGCTCCGCCATCAACCTCATTTGCTCCACTCGTCTTAGCCCCGACTGCCTTCTCCACTGCATGCTCCTGCTCTTCGTCTCTGCCAAACTTTAATAGGGTCTGCTCCCATGAAGCCAGATCCCAGGAAGACCTATCGAAGTTAGGATCACCGGCCTCCCTTGCCATCTTGATCCTTGCCTGAAGCACTGTCCGAGCAACAGAGATCTTCGCCTCATCCGTGGCCACCATGACAGCCTCCTGAAGACCCACCTCCGAGAAGAGTAGCTGCTCCTCAACCTTCTTGTCTTTCTCCAGCTTAGAGAGGGCTTATCCTTGGCAGCAGCGATGGACCTCATGCTAGCAAGATTCTCTTCAAGCTCAGCCATCTTCTTCTCATAATGGGCCTTCACACGAGCAAAGCCATGTATACAACTGAATAGAAATTAGGATACATGATCCTTGAAAACAAGTAATATTACAATCTCAGGATAAAGGATCCTTACCTCGGTCAAGGAGTCATGGAGTTGCCTATCCACTTCGAAGGAATCTCCCTCGGGCTCAGCAGGCTTCTTCCTCTTAGACCCAGCTTTGGCCCTAGTAGTCACTGCCTGTGGTTCGTGGAAGCTTAGGCTCTTGGAGGGCTCCTTCTTGGCAGACCTGGGGGAGAGGAGGCTATCAATGTCATCAAGGCCGAACTTAGTGGCGGAAGCACCTGTGTAACAAGCAAACAAGGTAAGTATTCAATCCTTATATGTTTTTTACATGATTCAAACTACAAACTTTATGACTACTTACTTGACATAATGTAGGGGAATGAGGTTTGTTCTTTTTCTTCTTCTTGAGAATCCTTGATTCTGATCTTGAAAGTTCTGACGATTGGATCAAGGGCCATGAATGCTTCAACCCTCTCAGAAGTCCCAGGAAGCTCAGCTAGTCGTGCAAAGTTCGTCACTGCAAACAAAAAGAAGAATCAGTTAGAATCAACATAATGCATAAACAAGGATATCTAAGGATCCTATATCCTATCCTTGAGAATCCACTTTTTGGGTAAAGAATCCCCATCAGGGATTGAATCCTTTCTCATAAAGAAAAATTGATTCTTCGAAGTGGAATCATTTTAGGTGGTTTTATGGATCAGAATCGGCTGATGGGGCATTGATTTGAACAAGAACCAGATAGAACCATGGGTGACCAGGGAGTATAGGTATGCAAGCTTGTGAGTCCCAAATCAGCTTTGGATCACAGTGATTGTTTTCATCAAAAATCTGATCAAGGATAATATGACCAAACTTTGAATGTGAGGTAGAGTGCTTGTTGTGTTGATCAAATGTATAGACAATTATCAAACGGGAATGACAATGAACACAAGGATTTATACGAGGAAAAAACCCTTGATCAATGTATGATCTCCGACATAAAAAACCTCAGATAGTGAAAACTATCACTATCAAGTATATTGAATGAAAAAGTTTACAACTTTGGATAACATTGAGCTTGTTACAGTGAGATTACTAATGTGTTTGAGAGTTGTATTCGAGAGAAAGTCTGCGAGAGTGTAAGTGTATGTTCTAACTGATAATTTAAGCTCAATATCCCACTATAATATTCAACTAATCCAGCCTAACTAACTATCCGAAATTCTTGTCATGCACCCACGTTCACCATCAACGGTCCTTGACTCATGCACGTGCCGGAAATTAGAGCATATTCCCTTTGATTCTCGGTTAGACTAGGTCCTCTTCAAAATGCACCTGCAAGACAAGGCCAAATGATATTGAAGACAATTGTTAGTTTGTTAGAATAATAGTGAGGATCCGTGATCCTTAGTCTTCCTGCACCATTTCCTGAGGACCCGTGATCTAAGCTAAACAAAGGATACATGATCCACAAGCATTAAAATTCTATCCCCAACAGTGATAATTATTGACAACCACACAAACACTTATTGATTAGGTGTTTGAGTGATAAAAGTAAGAAAAACAAGTAGAAAACGAAGAATCTTGACTAAGGATGAATTAACCAGTGTTGATTTGGAATTCCATAATGTATAACACAATCAAAGAACTTGAATATCGGATTAAGCATAGGAAATCAGATGAACAAACACTTGAATATCACAAAATAACACCCTAGTCCAGAAAAAACAAGTAGCTAAACAGTAACATGACATATTGATTCATAGTTACCCAAAGTTAATATAGTTATAGAAAAAGTCAATTTAGTAATTTTTTTCTAATGACAATTAAAGACAAATTTTAATGGTCTAAAGAATCGAAACGAACAAACTTAATCAAACCTAAGTTTCTTACTAAAAAAAAATATTCTCTTGGCATATAATAGAAGAATGTAAGATGATAGATATTACAACATAGTTTTTCTCATAGTGGGTAATACATAGATTTTACCTCCTTTGCATTGACTCTTTTTTTTTTCATAATATAAACACATGTTCCAACAATTCTTTTAAACTCAAATAACTTATATCTTCTTCGCTATTTTAAAAAATATTTACAGTGATAGCGAGCATGTATTTTCTATATAATATGTGTTTAATATTGGTATATTTTTTGAACTGTGATTTTTAATAAAAATAGTGAATTTAGTATTATATTATATTATTAAAGATCCTGTACAAATAGCCCAAAGTGTGAGAAGTGTGAGAAATATTGTGGAGATTACATGTGTCCTCAATCTAAATTAATTCAAAATGGTAAATAAGTAATTTTCTCATTGATTCAATTAATTGATAATCTTCCATAACTGCCACCAGTTATTATAGGAATACGAATTTGTATTTTTTTAAGATCCATTAAGATTCTTTGAGTTATCGTTCAACAATTATAATTTCTAAAGATCGCAGAATTAAGGTTTTATAGAGTGTTATATAGTGATGGATGCAAAATAAAGGTTTTTATACAGCGCTAGTGTTATATAGTGTTATAGTGATATATTTTTTTGTAGCGGGTCTATGATAGATGTATAGTGTTATAGTGGAGAGTTCAAATGAGAAGAAATTATAAATTAAGAATAAAAAGAATAAAGAGTACAAAGGTAATTTGAATAAATCATTTAATGAGTCTATTCGTTAATTTTTGCTATTCAAATTAATGAACCCTAATCATTCAATAAGTGATCCTATAAAATAGTTTTGCACCTTACACAATAAAAAACAATCATGCACATGATCCTACATATTCAATGTTTCTTACACCATAAAAATAATGTTTTGGTGTAAGGTACATAATGTGTAGAACCCCAACACTTTTAAATAATTTTGTGACTCATAATGTAGGACACAAAACTTTTAAATAATTTGGTCACTTCTAATAAAATTAGTGTAGGACCAACACATTAATGGTGGTGAAGGAGGAAATTATGGTGATATTAATAAGACTTGAGTAACCCTTTATAATATTTATTATTATTCTACATCAAAATGTCTACCCTACTCTTATTAATTAAAACATTAATTAAAAATAGGCAAAAATTATATCTTGATTCACAAACCATTGATCAAAAAAACATAGGGTCTAGATTAATTTATTTTTCTTCTTGCAAGAAGATTCTTCTCAAATGAACCTCCCCCTAGTGTTATATAGTGTTAAATGGTGTTATACAGTGTTGTATAGTGTTATATATTGTTATATAGTGTTCTATAGTGTTATAGTGTTATATTTTTTGGTAGCAGTTACATGTTTCCGAATTCGTAGAATAAGGATGAACAAGGATCGCTTGAATTTAGGAGATGTTACCTTATTTGAAACATATAAAAAGACATTATTACCCCTACAATTCTCAAATCAGTCCAAATAATTAAAACACAATTTACAATTTGGTTCATAATACTCTCAACCATTAGATATTTTAAAAACACTTCTTACACTTCTTATATTTTAGGTCATTTTTACACTATCCCTACCCTATATTATATTACATTACGTCACATCACATCACATTGTACTATATTATATCATATTACATTAGAACACCCAAATTGAAGTGTCCATCTTTTTTTCCAACTTCAAATTTTAGAGATTTCTCCTATTCATATCTCACAAATTTAATGATTATACCTCTAGCAATTCGGTTTGTACCTCAAAAATAGAAGAAAAAGAAAAAAAATGATAACTAAAAAGAATACAGAGATAGAGATGGAGAAAGAAATGTGGACCGGAGTTTAGAGAAAGATTATTCATTAAAGATGAAGACGGAGATTCCAATTGGAATGCTCTTACATTACATTATAACATATCATATTAATTTATCATATCTTATTTTTATATTTTATAAATTGTTTAGTAATCAATTTAATATATTATAATCAATAAAATCGCACAAAAAGAAGAGAACTATAAAGAATTGTTACAAAATTCTATAACATCATTAGCCTTATTTTGTCTCTAAAAAGTTAAAAACATTAAAAGCATTTGGTTTTGTGAGGTGAAAGTTTAATTAGTGAGTCTACTTATGTTATAATTTATATTTAACAAGTTATTTAGGTTTTAAAAGTGGTTTCAAATGCATTTAATCCTATTTATCTCAGTATCATTCTAAAATTTAAAAAGTGCCAACTAATATGACTTGAGTAAAGTTTACTCACTATCATTTCTAATGATATGAGTAACAAACATCAAACCGAGGGCCTCACTGTAAGCAGCATTTCTATTCCTACGGGGTATAGGTAAGATTATCTACATCTTACCCTCCTCAGATCCTACCTTAACTTTGCTATTGGTGGGATTTACTTGTTGGTTCAGCTCTGTTTATACATGAGGGAAAACATTAAAACATACCTGTTACAGCAGACAGTGAAGTGGAGAATCCAGTCAGAGAAGATGACATCCCGTTCGACATATGTGTCAGCGTGATCTGGTTCCTCCTTAGGGCGCTGACTGATGATGGTGACTAAGAAAACCGACAAGGGAATCGGTTGTAGGAGAGGAGGTCGATGATGATGATGTTATGATTAGGTTATCTAATTCAGTGTGTAACCTTTTGATCTCTACATAATTCTCCTTATATAAGCACCCAAGAGGAAACCTAATTAGTTAATAAGGGTAATATGGTCCATCAACAATTACCAACTAATTATTTAATAGGTTATTATATATTTTGATCTATATTATGTAAATGATTATAATGGCTACTAGATTAAATATTAAACATAATATATTTAATCTTACATTCTCCCACTTAGTCGAGTAATCATTTACTATGAGTATTAGATAAGCCTGATCAGGAGTTAACACTCATTTTAACCTTAAAAAGGTACTATAGCAGAGAAATACAGCCGTTGAATCATTATGCGACTCAGGACCCCCATTAGTCATACTATAGCCTTAATTTAAAACCTAATCGTCATGATCAAAATACGCATAAGCCCTTTGTTTGATTTGTAACTTCATTTGTGTATATGCCATTATACCGGTTGAACATATTCTAAGAGACATACAAAATTAAACTGAGGAAATTTCATTAAACATAAAACATAAGCTAGTACAATATGCTTAAATAAGGTCTTTACTAAATCCCATATTCCGAACATGTTCTTCGTAAACCTTAGGAGGGAGACCTTTAGTCATCGGATCCGCAAGCATATCTTTAGTACTAATATACTCGATACAAAGATTATTTTCCTCAACTCGTTCTCGTACGAACAGATATTTTGTATCGAGATATAAACCAGCTCCAGTCGAACTGTTACTATTCGAGAAACTAACGGCAGCTGAATTATCACAATAAAACTTCAATGGTCTAGAAATGGAATTAACGATTTTGAGTCCAGCGATCAGATTTCTAAGCAACATTCCATGACAGGTTGCGTTATAAACAGCAATGTACTCTGCCATCATTGTGGAAGTTGTGGTCAACTGTTGTTTATGACTCTTCCATGAGATAGGGCCGCTTACTAACATAAAGATATAGCCTGAAGTGGATTTCTTGTCATCTTTGCACTTGGCAAAGTCAGAATCAGAATAGCCCACCACTTCTAAATGATCACTTCTTCTATAAGTCAGTTTATAGTCTTTCGTCCCTTGCAGATATCGAAGTACCTTCTTAGCTACTTTCCAGTGAGCTAGGCCAGGATTAGTCTGATAACGGCATAGCATTCCAGCAATATAAGTGATATCTGGGCGAGTACAGACTTGAGTATACATCAGGCTCCCGACTACTGACGCGTAAGGTATCTGGCTCATTTGCTTCTTCTCAACCTCTGTCGTCGGACACTGGAAAAAACCGAAAACATCTCCCTTAACTACTGGAGCGACTGAGGGTTTGCACTGTTGCATGTTGTAACGTGTAAGGACACGATCTATGTAAGCCTTTTGGGACAATCCTAAGATCCCATTGTGTCTATCTCGGTGAATTTCGATGCCAATGACGTAAGAAGCATCTCCGAGATCCTTCATGTCGAAGTTATGCGAGAGTAACCGCTTCGACTCATGCAACATGTCCAAACTATTACTTGCCAATATAATATCATCTACGTAAAGGACAAGTATAGTAAAGTTGCTCCCACTCATCTTGAGGTAGGTGCATTGATCCACTTGATTCTTCATAAAACCTTGCTTCTTCATGACTTCATCAAACTTGAGGTACCATTGACGTGATGCTTGTTTTAACCCGTAAATGGATTTCTTCAACTTACAGACTAGATGCTCCTGACCTTCAGGTTTAAAGCCTTCAGGTTGTTTCATGTAAACATCTTCGTCCAAGTCTCCGTTAAGGAAAGCAGTTTTAACGTCCATCTGATGCAACTCTAAATCAAAATGAGCTACTAGGGCCATGACGATCCTTAATGAATCTTTACGAGAGACAGGTGAAAACGTCTCTTGATAATCAATTCCCTCTTTCTGAGTGTAGCCCTTTGCAACCAATCTCGCTTTGTAGCGTTCAACGTTACCATTCGGATCCAGTTTTGTTTTGAACACCCATTTACATCCTACGGGTTTGACACCGTTGGGTAATTCTACCAAATCCCAAACGTCATTTTTCTTCATGGATTCAAGCTCATCAATAATTGCTTTGTTCCATTCAGAAGACTGATCACTGCTAATGGCTTCATTGTAAGAGATAGGATCATTGAGCTTTCCGGGATCCATTTCAGTCAGGTAGGTAACATAATCATCCCAATTAGTAGGCCTTCTTTGCCTAGATGACCTTCTGAGTGGATTATCGGGTTCAGCGTTGTCTTGGTTATGAGCGTTTGATGTGCCTTCGTCATGAGGTATAATGGGTTCTGATTGTAGAGGTAAATTTGGAGTTGGTGCAGTAGCTTCAGGTGCAGTAGTTGCATTGGGTACAAGAGGAGTAACTCGGAGTAATGGTAAGCGACGAGTCTCCCCCCCCCCCCCCGCGTCTTGTACTTCTTGCAATTCTTCGTAAGGGTTGGTACTGCTCCCACTGACATTGAAATCCTCCAGGAACGCAGCACGCTTGGTTTCAACAATACGGGTGACATGGGAAGGACAATAGAAACGATAACCCTTTGAATTATCAGGATACCCGATAAAGAAACAGGTAACTGTTTTAGGGTCAATTTTCCTTAGGAAATGATTATAAAGTTTTGCTTCAGCAATGCAGCCCCATACTTTCATATATTTAAGACTCGGTTTCCTTCCTGACCAAAGTTCATAAGGAGTTTTAGGGACAGACTTAGAAGGAACTCTATTAAGTATATGAACAACTACTTTTAACGCTTCAGTCCAGAGAAATAATGGTAAATTAGTGTTGGCTAACATACTGCGCACCATGTTCATAAGGGTACAGTTTCTTCTTTCAGCGACACCATTCTGCTGAGGTGTACCAGGCATGGTGTATTGGTTCACAATCCCCTGGCCCTTACAAAACTCATAAAATGGACCAGGAGCTTGTCCCACATCAGTATGTCTTCCATAATATTCACCGCCTCTATCTGATCTCACAACTTTAATCTGACGATCTAATTGCTTTTCAACTTCAGCCTTATAATCTTTAAAAGTTGTAAGAGATTCAGATTTCTCCTTAATTAGATACAAGTACATGTAACGAGAATAATCATCAATGAAAGTGATAAATGAAGTATGTCCTGTTATGCCAGCGATTTGGTAGGGACCACTAATGTCAGTGTGAATGAGTTCTAATAAATTAGAACTCCTAGTGGCACCTTTCTTATTCGCTAATGTCATTTTACCTTTAATACATTTGACACATGTTCCAAAATCAGAGAAATCGAGAGGAGGTAAGACTTCATCCTTTACAAGACGATTTAATCGTTCTTTTGAAATGTGGCCTAAACGCTGATGCCACAACATGGATGAAGTCTCTAAGTCTCGTTTCTCTTTTATCTTTGTGAGTGATTCATTAATGTTATATGACAACAAAGATTTGGAAAAGCCATCATCTAGTTCTAATCTATAGAGACCACTATCCAGAATACCAGTACCATAAAGAACAGAATCATAGAGGATAGAGAGTTTGCGATGACCATGGGAAACAATAAAACCGTCCATGTCTAACTTTGGTCCTGATACAAGGTTCCGAGTTACCTCAGGAACATATAAGGTATCATAAAGTTTAATACATAAACCAGTTTTCATAACTAATTGTAATGTTCCAATGGCCTTCACTTCTAATTCTCGATCATCCCCAACCTTAAGCGTTCTTTGGTTTCTTTCCAGCTTCCGGATTGAAAGGAATCCCTGAGTTGAATTGGTAACATGAACCATAGAACCAGAATCAAACCACTAAGAATTAGCAGGAACACTTAAATTATAGGACTCAAGTATCATAAAATAATCGTTACCTTTCTTAGCCAGCCACTCCTTAAAGTCAGGGCATTCCTTCTGCATGTGTCCTGCTTTTTTACAGAACTTGCAGCGGATTCTGCCTAAGGAGTTCTTAGAGCTGGAGGGTGCACTTGTATTAGGATTAGTCCTTTGGACTTTTGAAGCATCCTTCCTCTGATGATTGTTCTTCCTTTTCTTAGAGTTGGAGGTGGTGAAGTTAGCAACATCAATAGGGCGATCCATCCTCATACGCTCTTCCTCCTATACGCACATAGCGACCATCTCACTCATCGTCCATTTGTCCTTCTGAGTGTTGTAATTGATCTTGAATGCTTTAAAGGATGAAGGAAGCGAAGTGATGATAAAATGAACAAGGAAACCATCACTGATCTCCATTTCCAGCCCCTTCAGCTTATTGGCCATGTCATTCATCATCATGATGTGCTCGCGAATGCCGCTCCTCCCATCATACTTAGTTGTCACCAGCTTGAGGATAAGGGTACTAGCGTGTGCTTTAGACGTCCCTTTGAACTGCGCCTCCACATGTTCCAAGTAGGTTTTAGCATCTTCAGAATCAGGAATGGCTCCTCTGATTGCATTACTGATGGACTGCTTCATGAACATGAGAGACATGCGGTTACACCTAGTCCATTTTTCATGAACTATCTGCTCAGCAGTAGTACTTTGAGTGGTAAGGTCCGCTGGCTTATTCTCTCTTAGAGCATAATCAAAATCCAGCAGCCCAAGCGTAAGCATGAGAGCATCCTTCCATGCAGCAAAGTTATCACCAGTCAAAGGTGGAACCCCCTGATTTGGTGCTGATGGTGGAAATAAGATGAGCAAGTTATGATACTAAGGAAGAAGTTCTAATGTGATCTAAGGGCATGTTAAACTAAAGCAGGCATAAATAATGACCATTTTACATTATGAAGCTGTGATATTGTCTATTACTAACATCAAAATAATAGACTTAGTTAAAATTCTACTTAAACGAAGACAAATCAGCTTTGGCCAGAAGTGTAATCATTTAAGCATATGTGCAAAGTGGTTGTAACAAATCAGCTTTGGCCAGAAATTGAGACAATCACTTTAGTTATGCACTTGTTAAGTATGCCATCTATGAAAGAATTAAATCAGCTTTGGCCAGATATTAAGACATTCATGTTTATAATGCACACTTAACATAGCTTTCGTAATACTTGAATGATAAGTAGATGTATCAAATCAGCTTTGGCCAGAAATGATACATCAGAAGCTCATTCAAGTTAAGCCATTTTGGTTTTGTAAAGCATTTATCTGATTCTGATTAACTAACTAAGTAATTACAAAAACCAATTATTTAATAGCAAACCACCCGTTAGCGCGGATCGAACTTTATGAACACTCATGATTTCGGATGAATCATGTCTTGGATTCATCCGAAATGAATAATTTCGAATCATTTCGGACTATCCGAAATGGATGATTTCGAATGATTTCGGATGTGTCCAAGACGCGTAAGTCGAGTCATTTCGGATGATTTCGGATGATGATACTTAGTCCGAGATTCATCCGAAATGGTCAGTTCTTGATGATCCGTGATGCATTTCGGATGGTAATGCTTAGTCCGTGATTCATCCGAAATGGTCAGTTCTTTGATCATCCGTGATGCTTAGTCCGAAATGGTCAGTTGCTGATCCGTAATGGGCGAACAATGTTCATCCGGAATGATCAGACAGTTGCTGATCCGTAATGGGCGAACAATGTTCATCCGGAATGATCATCCGTAATAACCATCCGAAATGTGTTCTGCAAGCTGTTACAACTGTTAATGTGAAATCATAACAAAAAATTCGAAAATTAGGAATTGTGATAGAGTTTCCTATTTTAACATTGATCTAATTTTATCAGAAAATTTTGAAATTCACCCCTATTAACAGATTTCGAAAACCTTATTAGATAAAATTAGATCAAAATTAGGAAAACATTCCACAATTCAAATCATATTCCAAAACATAAAGGAAATTTCGAATTTTAACTAAGAACATGATGAACCCTAAATAAAAAAAAATAACCTTAATATTATATCCGAAATCTGGGAATTTATCAATCATTTAAACAATACTTGAACATTATGATTTCGAACAGTAACATAAGAATGAACATGTCATCCGAGATGCCATTCCGGATGACAGAAATCGAACAGTTAATGATTTCGGATGACAGAAAACGAATTTAATTATCGTTTTAAAACCTGTTTTCCAGTTTTAATCCAGATTTACGGATACAAAACAGAACTAACTAATCAACATATGCTCTGATACCACATGTTGGTTCAGTTCTGTTTATACATGAGGGAAAACATTAAAACATACCTGTTACAGCAAACAATGCAGTGGAGAATCCAGTCAGAGAAGATGGCATCCCGTTCGACATATGTGTCAGTGTGATCTGGTTCCTCCTTAGGGTGCTGACTGATGATGGTGACTAAGAAAACCGACAAGGGAATCGGTTGTAGGAGAGGAGGTCGATGATGATGATGATGTTATGATTAGGTTATCTAATTCAGTGTGTAACCTTTTAACCTCTACATAATTCTCCTTATATAAGCACCCAGGAGGAAACCTAATTAGTTAATAAGGGTAATATGGTCCATCAACAATTACCAACTAATTATTTAATATGTTATTATATATTTTGATCAATATTATATAAATGATTATAATGGCTACTAGATTAAATATTAAACATAATATATTTAATCTTACATTAGTGACTATAATGATGATGATTCTAAAAACAAAAAAAGAGCCAACTAATATGACTTGAGTAAACAAGCATTAAAAGTATGAACAAGTCTCACAACATTTCTTTGTTTAAAACATGACTTGATACATTTAGTATGTTCATTTGTGACACATATCAATATCAGTAGGTCCCATAAATATTATCTTTATAAATACTCATAAACTAGTTACATATTCATCTACCAATTTCTTCAACAAAAAAAAAATGAGATCTTTCGTAGTTTTCTTGTTTCTCTTCTAAGTTCTTTTGGTAAGAATTTTTGTTTAAATTTTTTTCATGTTGAAAGCTATACTTCAGTTAACATTATATTTAGTTTCTTTTTGTTTTCCTTTTCTTATCAATAATTAGAATTCAAGTATTTATGATGCACGGAAAGGCCCTAAAGAATACATGACAAGTGTAATGAAAGATGAGCCTATGCCGAAGTCGATTCAAGATGCTCTAAGCCAAGATTCAACTAGGTCAAATAATGAAGTTAATACCAAAGACCAATTCGTTAGTGGCTTAGATACACAACCTAATCACAAGATGTTCCAAAAAGACTTCGATACAAAACCAAATGTATTGAATTACCAAAAAGACTTTGATACAAAACCAAATGTATTGAATTACCAAAAAGACTTTGATGCAAAACCAAATGTATTGAATTACGGTTATAAATTAAACTAACTGTAATAAAAGCAAATAAAATTTGGGTTATGTTCTCGTGTGTGAAATATAGAACAAATACATAAATTTGAATATCTGACTAGTAGATACTTTTAAATAGGCATTATGTAGCTAAGTACACACAGAATTTCACACACATATAATAACAATTATTTTCATAATAACAAAAAAATTTACGGTTATAAACCATTGTAAAAGTGTTGACACAGTGTTGAATTGTAAGTTTGAAACTAAGATCCAACATGCCTGATTTTTTCAGTCTATCAATGCTATATTTAAATAGAGAAAATTAAATAAGAGTATCATTGTAACTAAAACAAACATTATGTGTGTCAAAAATAAGTAAATAATATTTTGGGAACATGCCCATTTCAATTTTCACATTCTTTTTTAGACGTGAACGTTTACACTTTACACCCATATTCTACATATATATTTTAGTAATTAAACACTACCTAAAAATGTTTTATCATATGAATATCAAAAGATAAATTAGCGTAAAACTAATGAAATTTACTTGATACTATTCAAATAATATTGATGTTTACATTAATTTAAGTTACATGTAAATGTAAGGGTCATGATATAATAGGAAGTTTATTTGACTAAGAAAGCTATGAAGTAATTTTGACCATCCATTTAGTTAATCAAGGGCTAAGATTAAATAAGGGAAATTGAAAGGAAGAAAAGAGGCGCGTGGATTTGTTTATGGACATTCTACTCAACACAAGGCAATAGTTTCTCTCTCCTCCAATCCCCCCCCCCCCATTTTTTAAACGTTAATAACTCTTTCATACGACATTATTTTTTTTATAAAAATTGCACCAAAAAAACGAGCGTTTTTTTATCTTTAAAACGAGTATACTATTGCTATATTTTCGATTTTTTTTAAACCCAGTTGCGTAAAACGCAATGGAAAAAATCTAGTTGCGTAAAACGCAATGAAAAAAAAACCTAAAAATGACATTTTTCTAAAACGCAATGCGTCAAAAACACAAAAAATGTCTTATTTGTAAAACGCAATGGCCTGAAAACACAAAGAAATGTCTTATTTGTAAAACGCAATGGCCTAAAAACACAAAAGAAAGTGTACTTTCTAAAACGCAATGAACTGAAAACACATAAAATGTGTTTTTACCTAAAACGCAATGCACTAAAAACACAAAAAAATTGTCTTATTTCTAAAACGCAATAGCCAGAAAACACTTAAAATGTCTGTTTTCTAAAATGCAATGGACTGAAAAAACATAAAAATGTGTTTTACCTAAAACGCAATGCACCAAAAACACAAAGAAATGTCTTATTTATAAAACGCAATGGCCAGAAAACACTTAAAAATGTCTACTTTCTAAAACGCAATGGCCTAAAAAAACAAAAGAAAGTTTTCTCTCTAAAACGCAATGGACTGAAAACACCTAAAAATGTGTTTTACCTAAAACGCAATGACTAAAAACACTTCAAAAATGTGTTTTTCCAAAACGCAATGGGCAGAAAACACATAAAAATGTCTTAGTTCTAAAACGCAATGGCCTAAAAACACCAAAGAAAATGTTTTCTCTCTAAAACGCATTGAACCAGGACAATAGTTTGTCTGTGAATTGTCTGAACCAGGAAGTAGGAGATCAAAAGACTGTCTACGAATGCAATTTTCCAGAGACAATTTACAGAAAATTAAATTTTCTGATGCATTTTTATTAAAACAATTTAATCGGAAAAAAAAAATTCCTACTTCCTGCTGCATCTCAACCCCAGGCAGGGGCTCTGCCCCTTGGACCCCGCCAGGGGCTGCCACCCCTGGGACCCTGCTACCAGGGGCGCTGCCCCGGACCCCCGCCAATGGCTAAATAAAAAACCCAGATAATAAAAATGAAATTAAAGAATTTCTTACCTGGATCGAAGTCGGTTTCTTCAACGATTGACGAAATTTGAATGATTGAAACACTTATCAGAGATCGAATAGAACGGATCGAGTGATTATCTTCAAAATCACCGGAAAAAACGAGATTTTGTATGAAATTAAACTGGGTTTTCTTCAAAAAAAAAAAGCTGAAGAACACGTTGATCGGGTGTTTGAATCATTGATTGGTGACGAAAATCGCACTATAATGTAGTGATTATTGAGATAGAAAGTGAAGAAATTGTTGAAGATGGTGGGTTTTGAAAATGGTGGGTTTTGATGTTACTGGAAAGAAGAAGGAAGAAGAAAATGATAAGATTGACTAAAATACCCTTCCTCTTTATTTTAAATTTTGCCACATGTCCTAATCCTATTGCTTCCTATACTTTCTAGCCAAAATAAACTTCCTATTTGATCCTCACCCTTACATGTAAATAGTAAATGGATTGTATATATATTTTTTTACATTGGGGCTACATTACACTATATGGGGTAAGAATAAATAAAAAGTTTATTTTGCCTAAGTAGGATGAGAATGAATCTTAACTATTCATTTTTCAAATCAATGGTTAAGATGAAAGTGTTGGAGAAAAGAAGAAGGAATGCGAGGATATCTTGGGAAAATCCTATTTATGGACTTTCTTTCTCCACATGTAAGGCACATGCATATTTCACCCCCATTTTTTAAACGTTCATAACTTTTTTATATGACATAATTTTTTCATAAAAATTTCACCTTAAAATCGAGCATCTTTTTATCTTTAATTTGAGTACCATATTACTATATAAAATATGAAGACTAAAAAAACCACTAAAATGTGTTGTATTTCTATGTTGTATAACATTTTTTTTGCTTGAATTTTGTACTATATTTTTGTGCTAAAATAAGATTCTCTTCAAGCTCAGCCATCTTCTTCTCGTAATGGGTCTTCACACGAGCAAAGCCATGTATACACCTAAACAGAAATTAGGATACATGATCCTTGAAAACAAGTAATATTACAATCTCAGTATAAAGGATCCATACCTTGGTCAAGGAGTCATGGAGTTGCCTCTCCACTTTGAAGGAATCTCCCTCGGGCTCAGCAGGCTTCTTCCTCTTAGACCCAGCTTTGGCCCTAGTAGTCACTGCCTGCAGTTCCTGGAAGCTTAGGCTCTTTGAGGGCTCCTTCTTGGCAGACCTGGGGAGAGGAGGCTATCAATGTCATCAAGGCCGAACTTAGTGGCGGAAGCACCTGTGTAACAAGCAAACAAGATAAGTATTCAATCCGTATATGTTTTTTACATGATTCAAACTATAAACTTTATGACTACTTACTTGACATGATGTAGAAGGACGAGGTTTGTTCTTTTTCTTCTTCTTGAGAATCCTTGATTCTGATCTTGAAAGTTCTGACGATTGGATCACGGACCAGGAATGCTTCAACCATCTCAGAAGTCCCAGGAAGCTCAGCTAGTCGTGCAAAGTTCGTCACTGTAAACAAAAAGAAGAATCAGTTAGAATCAACATAATGCATAAAAAAAGATATCTGAGGATCCTATATCTTATTCTTGAGAATCCACTTTTTGGGTAAAGAATCCCCAAAAGGGATTGAATCCCTTCTAACGAAGAAAAATTGATTCTTCCAAGTGGAATCGTTTTGGGTGGTTTTATGGATCGGAATCGGCTGGTGGGGCTTCGATTTGAACAAGAACCAGACAGAACCATGGGTAACCAACGAGTATAGGTATGCAAGCTTGTGAGTCCCAAATCAGCTTTGGATCACAGTGATAATGATTGACAACCACACAAACACATATTGATTAGGTGTTTGAGTGATAAAAGTAAGAAAAACAAGTAGAAGATGAAGAATCTTGACTAAGGATGAATTAACCAATGTTGATTTGGAATCCCATAATGTATAACACAATTAAAGAACCTGGATATCGGATTAAGCATAGGAAATCAGATGAACAAACACTTGAATATCACAAAATGACACCCTAGTCCAAAAAAAGTAGCTAAAGAGTAACATGACAAATTGATTCATAGTTACCCAAAGTTAATATAGTTAATGAATAAGTCATTTTAGTAATTTTTTTCTAGTGAAAATTAAAGACAAATTTTAATGGTCTAAAGAATTGAAACGAACAAACTTAATCAAACCTAAGTTTCTTACTAACAAAAAATATTCTATATTGGCATATAATAGAAGAATATATAAGATGGTAGATAGTACAACATAGTTTTTCTCGTAGTGGGTAATACATAGATTTTACCTCCTTTGCATTGACTCTTTTTTTCTTGATATAAATACATGTTCCAACAATTATTTTAAACTCAAATAACTTATATCTTCTTTGCTATTTTCTATATAACTAGGATTGCGACCCGCCGCAATGCGGCGTGGATTCTTTAGTTATAACTAAGTCGATCTAGGACCCGCACGTTATATTAAACCTATCAAACGGGGAAAAACTGATGATGTAAAAACGTTCACCCACACACGCACGTTGCGTCATGTTAGCTCGCAAAATTTAGACGAAACGTAAAAACGTTAAACCAAAGACGCACGTTGCGATGTGTTAAGCCACAAAATTTAGAACCAATCATAAAGCGAAAAATTTGCGGAAAATGAAAACTATAAAGGACCAAAGTTGAAAGTAAAAAAAGTTAAGAGGATAGATTGCAAAAGATAAAATGTTTTGGGTTAAAAGTAGAAAACAAATAGTTTTGGGTTAAAAGTAATTTATGAAATACTTTTGGGTGAATAGTAAAAAAAATCAATTTTTTTTTGGAAAACCCCCAAGGCCAACGTTACAACAACCATATGCATAACCATTTTTTCTTTGAAAACCCCCCAAAGCACACCCCGCATTGCGGCGGGGCGTAAAACGGTGTCAAATAGTACTAATGTCACACAGCCGTCATCGACCACCAACACTGACTCGACCTAGGATATGCGTGTTGCGACGAACCTGTCAAACATGGAAAAATAGAGGTAAAAACATTGAACCACACATGCACGTTGCGTCGTATTAAGTCGAAAAATTTAGAACTATACGTAAAACGAAAATTTGCGAAAGATGAAAAGTATAAGTGACAAAAGTTACGAAGTTAAATTGCAAATAATGAAAAGTTATGGGTTAAAGTTAAAAAACAAATTATGTATGGTAAAAATTGAAAAAAGATAAAAACCTTTGGGTTAAAATTAAAAAAATCAACTTTTTTTTAAAAAAACTCACAAAGCACAATGTACAAGTTCTTATGCACAAAAACTTGCAAACTTATATATGGAATAATATGTGTTTTCTATATGTCTTTTAAAAAGTATTTACAGTGATAGCGAGCATGTATTTTCTATATGATATGTGTTTAATATTTGTATATTTTTTGAACTGTGATTTTTAATAAAAATAGTGAGTTTAATATTATATTATATTATATGATTAAAGATTTTGTATAAATGGCCCAAAGTGTGAGAAATATGAGAAATATTATAAAGATAACATGTGTTCTCAATCTAAATTAATTCAAACAGGTAAGTAATTTTCTCATTGATTCAATTAATTGATAATCTTCCATAACTGCCACTAGTTATTATAGGAATACGTATTTGTATTTTTTTAAGATCCATTAAGATTTTGTGAGTTGTCGTTCATCAATTATAATTTCTGAAGATCACATAATGAAGGTTTGAGGAAGGTTAACGTACATTATGGCTTAACGTACATCACGTACGACAGGTAATTACGCACGTTCATTTTAAAATCACGCACGTTATAACTCAAAAATCCAAAATTACGCATGTTGAAACACAATAATCACGCATATTGAAAACATTAATCACGCATGTTATAGAACAAATCACGCGCATTGTTGTACGTGAAGTACGTTAAGCCGTAATGTACGATATACTTTTTCATAGTGTGTTATATAGTGATTGATGCACAATAAAGGTTTTATACAACGCTACTGTTATATTGTGTTATATTTTCTAGTAGCAGTTCTATGATGGATGTATAGTGTTATAGTGTTATATTTTCTGGTAGCAGGTCTACGATGGTTGTATAGTGTTATAGTGGAGAGTTCAAATGAAAAGAAATTATAAATTAAGAATAAAAAGAATAAGGGTACAAATGTAATTTGAATAAATCATTTAATGAGTATATTCTTTATTTTTACTATTCAAATTAATAAACCCTAATCATTCAATGAGTCATCCTATAAAATAGTTTTGCACATTACATAATAAAAAAGAATCATGCACATGATCCTACATATTCAACGTTTCCTAGACCATAAAAATAATGTTTTGGTGTAAGGTACATAATGTGTCGGACCCCAACACTTTTAAATAATTTTACGACTCATAATGTAGGACACAAAACTTTTAAATAATTTGGTCACTTCTAATAAAATTGGTGTAGGGCCAACACATTAATGGTGGCAGAGGAGAAAATTATGGTGACATTAAATAAGACTTGAGTAACCCTTTATAATGTTTATTAGTATTCTACATTAAAATGTCTATCCTACCCTTATTAATTAAAACATTAATTAAAAGTAGACAAAAATTATTTCTTGATTCACAACCATTGATCAGAAAAATAGAGGGTCTAGATTAATTTATTTTTCTTATTGCAAGAAGATTCTTCTCAAATGAACCTCCCCCTAGTGTTATATAGTGTTGAATAGCGTTATATAGTGTTATATTTTCTTGTAGCAGTTACATGTTTCCGGATTCGTAGAATAAGGATGAACAAGGATCACTGCAATTTAGGAGAGGTTACCTTATTTGAAACATATAAAAAAACATTATTACCCCTACAATTGTCAAATCCGTCCAAATAATTAAAACACAATTTACAATTTAGTCCCTATTAATCTCAACCATCAGATCAAATATCTAATGCTTTAAAACACTTGTTACACTTCTCATATTTTAGGCCATTTTTACACTATTCCTACCCTATATTATATTACATTACATTACATCACATCATATTACATTGCATTGTAATATATTATTTCATATTACATTAGAGCACCCAAATTGAAGTGTCCATCTCTTTTTCCAACTTCAAATTTTAGAGATTTCTCTTATTCATATCTCACAAATTTAATGATTATATCTATAGCATTTCGGTTTGTACCTCAAAAATAGAAGAAAGAGAAAGAAATGATAACTAAAAAGAATACAGAGATAGAGATAGAGATAGAGATGGAGAGTGAAATGTGGGCGAGAGTTTAGAGAAAGAATATTCGTTAAAGGTGAAGACGGAGATTCCAATTGGAATGCTCTTACATTACATTACATTACATTACATTACATTACATAATATCATATTAATTTATCATATCTTATTTTTTGTATTTTATAATATGTTATAATCAATAAAATCGCACAAACAGAAGAGAATTATAAATAATTGTTACAAAATTCTATAATGTCATTAGCCTTATTTTGTCTCTAAAAAGTTAAAAACATTAAAAGCATTTGGCTTTTGTGAGGTGAAAGTTTAATTAGTGAGTCTACTTATGTTATAATTTGTATTTAACAAGTTATTTAGGTTTTAAAAGTGGTTTCAAATGCATTTAATCCTATTTATCTCAGTATCATTCTAAAAATAAGAAAAGTGCCAACTAATATGACTTGAGTAAAGTTTACTCACTATCATTCTACTGATATGAGTAACAAGAATCAAACCGAGGGTCTCACTGTAAGCAACATTTCTATTCCTACGGGATAGAGGTAAAGTTGTTTACATCTTACTCTTCTCATATTCTATCTTAGTTTTGCTGTTGGTGGGATTTACTGAATATAATGATGATGATTCTAAAAAAAAAAAAGCCAACTAATTTGACTTGAGTAAACAAGCATTAAAAGTATGAACAAGTCTCACAAACATTTCTTTGTTTTATCCATGACTTGATACATTTAATATGTTCATTTGTGACACATATCAGTAGGTCCCACAGATATTATCTTTATAAATACCCATAAACTAGTTACATATTCATCTACCAAATTCTTCAACAAAAAAAATGAGATCTTTCGTAGTTTTCTTGTTTCTCTTCTCAGTTCTTTTGGTAAGAATTTATGTTTATATATTTTTTTTTCATGTTGAAAGGTATAGTTCAGTTAACATTATATTTAGTTTCTTTTTGTTTTCCTTTTCTTATCAATAATTAGAATTCAAGTATGTATGATGCACGGAAAGGCCCTGGAGAATACATGAGAAGTGTAATGGAAGATGAGCCTATGCCGAAGACGATTCAAGATGCTCTAGGCCAAGATTCAACTAGGTCAAATAATGAAGTTAATACCAAAGACCAATTCGTTAGCGGCTTAGATACACAACCTAATCACAAGATGTTCCAAAAAGACTTCGATACAAAACCAAATGTATTGAATTACCAAAAAGACTTTGATACAAAACCAAATGTATTGAATTACCAAAAAGACTTTGATGCAAAACCAAATGTATTGAATTACGGTTATAAATTAAACTAACTGTAATAAAAGCAAATAAAATTTGGGTTATGTTCTCGTGTGTGAAATATAGAACAAATACATAAATTTGAATATACTTTTAAATAGGCATTATGTAGCTAAGTACATACAAAATTTCACACACATATAATAACAATTATTTTCAGAATAACAAAAAATATGCGCAAAATCTCTTTTACGGTTATAAACCATTGTAAAAGTGTTGACACAGTGTTGAATTGAAACTAAGATCCAACATGCCTGATTTTTTCAGTCTATCAATGCTATACTTAAATAGAGAAAACTAAATAAGAGTATCATTGTAACTAAAACAAACATTATGTGTGTTAAATATAAGTAAACAATATTTTGGGAACATGCCCATTTCAATTTTCACATACTTTTAGACGTGAACGTTTACACTTTAAACTCATATTCTACATATATATTTTAGTAATTAAACACTACCTAAAAATGTTTTATCATATGAATATAAAAGATAAATTAGCGTAAAACTAATGAAATTTACTTGATACTTTACAAATAATATTGATGTTTACATTAATTTAAGTTACATGTAAATAGTAAATGGATTGTATATACTTTTTACATTGGGCTACATTACACTATCTGGGCAAGATCAAATAAAAAGTTTATTTTACCTAATTAGGATGAGAGTAAATCTTAACCATTCATTTTTCAAATTAATGGTTAAGATGAAAGTGTAGGAGAAAAGAAGGAGGAATGCGAGGGTATCTTGAGAAAATCCTATTTATAGACTTTCTTTCTCCACATGCAAGGCACATGCATATTTCACCCCCAATTTTTAAACGTTCATAACTTTTTTATATGACATTATTTTTTCATAAAAATTTCACCGTAAAATCGAACGTTTTTTTATCTTTAATTTGAGTATCATATTACTATATAAAATTTGAAGACTAAAAAACCCACTAAAATGTGTTGTATTTCTATGTTGTATAACATTTTTATGCTGAAATTTTGTACTATATTTTTGTGTTAAATTTTTTTGTCTTAATTTTTTTTCTCAATTTTTTTGTGCTAGATTTTTTGTACTACATTTTTTTACTGAATTTTTTCGTGCTATATTTTTTTGTACTAGATTTTTTTGTGTTATATTTTTTTTACTACATTTTTTTTGCTATATTTTTTTGTACTAGATTTTTTGTGCTACATTTTTTGTACTAGATTTTTTTGTTCTATTTTAAAAAAACAAAATGGGTGTCACATGTCTTTATCACAATCTTTCTTATGCTACTTAGACAAAATCCACTTTTTAGTGTATCCTTCCCTAATTTAACGTATTAAAACTATTATAAAGTGTTTAGTTATATAAATTTCTATAACCAACTAGATTGCAGTAAAGAAAAATAAAAAAATGGTTACAAATTTCTTATTATGTATGTAGATTTTTAAAAGCACTAAAAGCAGTGGCGCAGCATGTAAGGGGCCGGGGGGGACGTCCGCCCCCCGGGATTTTTCGCTCAGTAGTGTTATATATGTAGTTTTCGTATAGAAATTTGTGGGTATATACGTTTTCACCCCCCCGGTTCTATAGAAATTTTTGGGTATTCTATAGAAATTTTTGGGTATATATGTTTTCACCCCCCGGCCGAAAAATCCAAGCTTCGCCACTGACTAAAAGTATTTGGCTTTTTTTGAGGAGAAAGTTTCGATCAATGATTCCACATACGTTATTGTTTATATTTAACAAGTTGATTAGGTTAGTAATTATTTATAATAGATTTCAAAGGCATATAATTTTCTAAACTTCTTTCTAAGGTCATCCGTAGTCATAAGGCCCCTTTGGGGCGTTATGCAACATGTGGCATGTCATGTTACCACGGGGCTTTATGAGACGTTATGCAAATTGAGGCCGTAGTCATAAAGCCCATTTGTCATCATTACTCATTATTTTAATTTTCATTTTTTAATTAATTTCTAAGTTTTTTTAAAATTAAAAATCATTTCATTAAATAAAAAAAATAGTACAATAAAAAAAACATTAAACTAGAATAAAAAAAACATTAAACCAGAATAAAAAAAATACACAATCAAAGGTTATATTTTTTTTCAATCCGCTCTTGTTGTGCCAACGCAATTTTCAAAGTTTTTCCCGTAAAGTGGTCGTGCTGTTTCGAGTAGAACTCAAAGTCAAAGCTCCTCCATACGTTTAGTACCGAGTTCGTGTATGTCTTGAAATCGCTTGTTTATCTCCGAAAATGAGTTACTCATATTCGTTCCTGTCACAGCCCCTGACCCCTATCCCAGGAGCGGGCGGCCGCGAGCCAGTCTGATGGTATCGGTGTTGTTAGGATCTGAGGACCTCATGAAAGTGTTTGTTTGTGTAAAATTGTATAATCAATAGAGATGAACAGAGTTTAAGTGCAGCGGAAATGAATAACAAACTTTGTAAACACAATCAAGGAGAAAATAGTTTTGAGAAAGCATATGTAATTCATTTAGTCAAAAGATTTACAATAAGAATCAAATGATTACAGATATGCTTACATACTAAGCTCCCCCTCAGCCAGATGCCCCAAGGTTGGTTTGCACAAGATGAAATGATTGAATTGAGGAGAAGAACTCTCTCAAAACGAATCAAATGTAACAGTACAGAGTACTGCTCCATTTATAGACAAACCAAACCGCTGATGCATCTCAGCTGACGTCACCAGGAAAGCGACGTCTAACAACCTAACAACCTGTATCTACTGTTCTTATACAAACACTTCTAAACCTAACAACTGACAATACATAAGACATATAATATACTGAACTACTGCTTTCTCTATTCATCAGTGCTTTCCTCAAGGTTGATCAGTCCTTGACTGGGCAGTGATTTGTCATCAGCAGTTTATACCAGCAGTGCTTAGTTTCCAGCAGTCTTCTAGGCTTCATCAGTAGTTATTTTGAGCAGCAGTTGTATCCGAGCAGGGGATATAAGACCATCAGCTGTTGTAATCACTTTCAAGGGAGAAGACTTAGTGTAAACAACTGCTTATTGTGAATCCACAGTTGTGATCAGGTTTTGGCTTTACATTATCTGTTCCTCTGGTAGGGTTCAATCCCAACAGGTGTTTATTAATTTGGCAACGGAAAGTTTCATCAGGACTGTAGTTAAGAAATATTTTATCAGAGTTAAACACCAACAATAAAGAAATGAGATAAAATCCAAGTTTCTCTGATAATACTTTTATAAGTAGGACAAAACCCAAATTTTCATTTTGATATATTTATAGGGAATAATCCCAATTATTGAAAACAATTCTCATTTTTAATCAGGTAACTTTTATTGCCATTTTTCTAAGCCTTCAGTGCTCTCCAGCTGGCTTTTATTGGCTTCACACTACGTTACCTGAAACACGTGTTTAAAACGCAAGTCGGATGACAGGGAGCGTATTACGTTAGAATAACAAGCCCGAAAGAAGGGACAAAGATTAAAGTAAATGAAAATACAAACCAAGTAATGTGGATGCTAAGGCATAAGGGATAAAGTTTGACTGTCATAAGTGATGAAATTCACACAGACAAATCAAAGAGGTAGAATAAAAGAATAAAAGACTTTACTAAATAAAAGCAATGGAATTCACTAAGACGATCAAATAAATTAAGATGATGTCTAAAACCATATAAGAATGGTTACTTGACGATGACTTTGGTAAAGATACCCGATGGACGGGTAGGATTGTGGGTGAATGCGTAAACCGAGAGACGGGAACACGAAAAAGAAAGTAAAAAGACTCGGAATATGAGTCATGACTAAAAGAGGGTGAGAATTTGCAAACATAAATTTTGATAACTATGTTCAACTATTTTAGAGTGAACGGGTCGAATAAAGAACGAAGTTTGACGTTCATAAGTGATAAAACCTCACACGAATAAGTCAAACGAGACAAATAAAGTATAAGAAATTGGTAGTACAAATAGGCGCAAACCGAATAATAGAAGCGCAGAATATTAATGAACCTATGTGATGGGTCGTAAAGGAATGTAGATAGGAAAAACGCAAACTAGCAAAACAAGAATGTTAAAAGCATTAAGATAAAGAACCCGGGTAACGGGTTGTAAAGAGGTACAGGTAAGAACCGGATAATGGTAAGAGTAGGACAAACTGACGAGTAAATGACGTAAGGAGTCATAAAGATGGAAGATTAGTCCGAAAGTAAACAAATGAAACCTTAGACTACGGTCAAGGTCAACTAAAGTTCAAAAGCAAAAATAAATGATTCCAAGCATAACAAGGGATGCCTTGAAGCTATATATGTATAAATATACATTTGAATATAGACGTGAATAAAAGGTGATCTATGGGATCATCATAACCTACGGGATTAAACGTAGTGATAAGGTCTACGGGACCCAAAAGACCCTCGGGTCACGAATATAAAGAAACGAACAGAAGGGGTTTTACCTTAGAAGATAGAAATCTAAGGAGAAAGCCTGTGAGGCTATGTGAAAGAACCTACGGGTCAATAGCGTAAAGCGAGGGAACTTGTTACAATTCCCCGTGTAAAACGAGAACGGAAAGGAATAAATTATTGGATGCCAATTTCCTTGATGTGAGTAAATTGACATAAGCTAAAGAGAAAAACGTTAAACTAACATTCAGTTTTAGTAAGAAACAACGTTTTAACAAATATGCATACTATGAGACGAACTCGGAAATAGTTAATATTAAAGGATATAGGTTTTAACACCGATAGGTGTGAAACGATACATTTGAAAGAAAGATTTTCGACAATGAAAAGTCGACATAAACTTAAACAAGATGTGATGTGATTACGGTCACTAAAAGTGACAAATAATTTAACCATGTTGTAACGTGAGTTACGAGATATGAAATCAGAAATACGCAAAAGGCCGGGATGGCAATATGATATACCCGAGTAACGGAGTATAAAATAATGGCGACAAATCAGTCTAGCCAGTAAAAAACTATTCGGAGTCAAAATAGTGTTACGACTTACGCAAGGCGCTTGTCAATATAAAATTAGCTAGAAGTAAAAATGCTGAATAATAAATACGACCGAGTAATCAGATGACAACTCGGTCAAATAAGTGACCAGAATTAGAAATACAAGCTGAAGGTAAAGGCCTACGAGGCCTTACACGTGAAAGGCGCATATGCCTTAAAACTAAAAACACATTACCATACTTTTTGGTAAGATTATTATTATGCGAGTAATGCTCAAGTGATCACCGAAAACTAAGGATTCAGATGATCTAAACTAATAAAGTACGTGAGAAAGGTTTCGGGGACGAAACCTCATTAAGGGGGGTAGACTTGTAACACCCCGAAAACGGGTTTGGTAATCAAACCCCGTTAATACTAAAAGACGGGTAAAGTACCGTTAGTGGTAAAGTAACCCGGTAAATATTAGGATTTAAATAAACAATCCTAATATTAATTAAAAAGAGGATAAGAACTTTCGAGAAATAAAATGGATAAAAGGGCCGAGTTGACAGAACTTAAAATAAACGGGTTAGAACTCCAGGGACTCACTAAGTTAACTAGGGGTAATTAACCTAGTTAATTATTAGTTTAAAAACAATAAAGAAGCATGGACTAGTAAGCCATTTATAAACCATGGATGGAAACCCCTAAATTATAAATAAAACAAAAAATTGAGGGGCCTAATGTAACACCCTAGTTACTAATTAACGATTTTGTATGTAATTACCAACAATTAGATGTGTAGTTAAGACAACACATATTATAAAAATACGGGTTTATTAAAACTTTTACAAATTATAATTTATTCTACATAACGTGATCGAAATTCGTTGTTTAAAATTTACAACGTGGCAAAGTGCGGAAGCATGTAACTGTATCGTGTTCGGTTCTTCGTTGAGCTTGATCGTCTTCCGGCATCCAAGGTGTACCTACATTTCATAAACATGAAATGCTTTAGTCATACGGGGCTTAAAACGTGTCTAAACGAGTCCGAGAAACAATTGATAACAAAAACAAAAATTTCAACCTGGCCTCCCCCGTAACTTACGGTGGCACCGTAAGTTACGGTGGCCTCTGAATGTTAATTCCCCCCACCGTAAAACAGGGGGAATCTACCGTAGCTTTTTCATCTCCACCGTAACTTACGGTGGCACCGTAAGTTACGGTGGCCTCTGTGCAGCCCAGTATCCTTTTTGCCGTAATTGGCACGAAATCTTTCGTATCTTTCAAACCACTTATACGTTTGACCTACCGTTTCTTCCTACATGATTGTAATTTAATTCTCCATCATATGGAGTTAAAATCCGACATCCGGCTTGATAAAATTTAAGACTTTTAAGTCTTCGGCTTATTACTCTTTTACCAAAATTTGACCCGTTCGTGATTTTATCAAACATACAAGTTTGTTTGACCCTTAATTCTCATAAATCTATTAAATTCAATGATGTCTAACATATTAGGTTCCAATTATAGAATTATATATCTTCTTTAACCCATTTTCACCCATATGCTTATTTTGACCCGTTTGAGGTATTTAAGCATATTTTAAGCACCAATTGCTTTCATTCATTTCCAAATACATATGTCCACATTTCTTATCAAAGGATCTTCCACCACAACTATATTTGTGGTGGATTCAATGTGGTGACTTATATATATATATATATATATCAAAATTTACCCTTCAAATCATTATTTTACGGCAAAGACTCAAATAGAGCCATTTGACTAACGTTTTACATCCTTCAACTTCTATACTCATCCTAAGTAATTATCTAATTGTAAAACTCGTTTCCAAACAACCTTTAAGGGTTGTTTGTTCAATTTAGCCTACAAGGGCGTTTTGGTCAACATTAGTCCTTCATTTACGACGAATGACTTTTAGTTACTTGTTTAACCCAAACTCCGATCTTTTAACTATGATTTTATTTGAAAGGGCACTAGGCCTTTCAAATATAATGACCATCGTCCGTAACATTTGGTTTACCTATTAGGGTAATCAAAAACTTATTCTAGACTTCGTTTAACTCTCATTAGTCTTACATTTAAATGAGAGTTATCTTATTATGCGTACCTGGCTCGGATCATTACATTGACCCATTTAAGTACCTTGCCTCGATATCTACTAAGTAATAGCGATGTAAATATCCACTCGATATTTATTTCTGAAATCAAACAACTCATCAAACCATTAGTCGATATTGTCAAAAAGTGATATTTTCACCTTTTGACCTGTTGGTCTAAATGACCGATGATATTGGCGAGATAAAGCTTATTTCCATCTCGTCTACATGACTCGTTCCAATTTACACCGCACGGTCGTTTTAACTATAATTCACCTCTTAACGCTTTTTGGCCTATTAAGGCTTACGAAATATGTATCTTTCAAAAACCGATAATTATTGTCAACAAGTGTCCAAATTTCAATTTTTACCCTTATTGGTTATCTTGTTCCGTACGACTACACGCCGGAAACACCATATCTCAATTTCCCATTTGTCTTGTTCGAAATCAAAACAACAAAAGGACATTCTAAACTATATGACTAGTGTAAGCTATACTTACCTTGCATCCATGCCACGCTTTTCTTTCCGTACGCGCTCCGTTTGACCCGCTTCATCCACAAGCTTCCACCTAGCTTGTTAGGCGTCAAACTATCATCATATTTCATAAGATGGTTAATTTAGTCATTGTTAATCATAACTATTCCATCTTACGTATTTTTCTATCAAATTTATCATTCGATCTTACTAATGGTTGGTTTGACTACTAAAAGTCAAACGCCCCTTAGCATATAAATGCACATTCAAGCTCTATCTATCAATTAGTAGCTAACATGATCTTATACACTTAGTTACATGAACATGGCTACCAAATTTCATCACAACATTCAAAATCCATTTCAATCATGTATGAACAAGTTCCCAAATCACTAAATTTGTTTGAGTGCCTTGTTTCTATTATCCAATATGATGATTTTAAACATAAACTTATCATCATCCTTACTATTATATCAAAACCTACTTCCTAGTTTACTTGTTAATCACATACAAGTGATATTACTTCAAGTTCTTCATAATTTCATCATATCTAACAAAACCCACTTCAACCATATATGAACAAGTACCCAAATTCATGGTTAAATTGAACACCTTCTATTTGTTTTCATGCATGTTGATTCTAAGCATGGTTATATCATCAAAATCATCATAACATTAAAACCCACTTGTCTAAGTGTGTTAATTCATCAAATCCTTCAATTCATAGCATGTTATGTATGATTTTCACTTAGGGTTTCGTTCCTAAGCAAGTATACATCACTAATCTAGCCATAGCTTCTCTAATCCATGCCTAATTCACGATTAGGATGTTTATCCAAATTTTTACAACTTCACGAATCATCAAGATTTTACATACCTTACGATCCTCTTGTTCGGGTGATCATTAATTCATGCTCGGTTGTGAATTTGGGCTTCATTTGATCCTTCAATTTGATGGATTTGTTGAAAGTTAGGGTTTGGCTCCATGGGAGCTCCCCTGAGATCGATCCAGAGCACACACTTGTGTGTGTGTGTTTTGTTTAGTTATTAATAAATAACCTTTCAAGTTATACAACTTTAACCCCTTGTGTTTGGTTCGTTATTAAGTAGATCACAACCTACTTATTTCTAATATCAATATTCCCATTTATTAACTAGGTTAGACATTCCTAGTTAACTTAGTGGGTTCGGGGGAAATTATGACTAAGTTTATTTTAGGTCCCGTTAACCCGGGCCTTTTATCCATTTTATTTCCTTAACAGCTTTTGTTCACTTTTTATTTAATATTAGGATTAATTATTTAAATCCTAATATTTACCGGGTAAATTTTGTCACTAACGGTACTTTACCCATCTTTCAGTATTAACGGAGTTTGATTATCAAACCCGTTTTCGGGGTGTTACAAGTCTACCCCCCTTAAAGAGGTTTCGTCCTCGAAACCTTTTCTTACTTAATTCGTTGAGTTTAAACTCAATGTATTTGATCCAAGAAATATTTTAAACATCACTTATACTTTTAACCAATTGTTAGTATTACCTGAAAAGTATGGTAACAGCTTTCTGGTTACTAACTGTCTACGTATCTCATACAACATAGTGCAACTCGAAATAACGTAATCTCGTTAATTCCACTAGTTTAGTTAACTTAGCAAATTTTTTTTCCATCACTCTCATATACTCTCGAATTCTTTATGAATCCGTTACTTTGGCCCGTTTAAAGGTCTTTAATGAAATATGTTACTTTTAGCAACAATCTCTTTGGTTTTCAATTTTATTCATTCGGTTTAGTTATACCGAATCCACTGCTTACAGTAAATCAAATTTATTTAAATGACCTTAACCAGTCTCACTAACTAGACTTATTAGTCCAGTTGCTTTTTACCGCTCGCTTGGTGATAATGTGATTACACTTCACATTGCATTTCTTGACCGTGATCGTGTCACGTCATGTTTAACTTATATCAACCTTTCATTTTCGAAAATACCACTTTTTCGAATATATCATCTTGCACCTATCGATGTTAAGACCCATACTCTTTGATATTTGTTATTTCCAAATTCGTCTTATAGTATTCATGTTTGTTAAAACGTTGTTTCTTACTAAAACTGAATTTTAGTTTAACGTTTTTCCTTTTTAACTATGTCAATTACTCATATTAAGGAAATTGACAACCCATAATTTATTCTTTTCCGTTCTCATTTTACGCGGGGAATCATAACTTGTTCCCTTGCTTTACACTATTGACCCGTAGGTTCTTTCACTTAGCCTCATAGGCTATTTCTTTAAAAAAATTTTTACCTTTTTAAGGTGGGACATTAACAACTCGTTTCCTTCTCTTTATGACCCGAGGGTCTTTTTGGTCCCGTAGACCTTAACACTGTGTTTAATCCCGTAGGTTATGATGATCCCGTAGATCATCTTTTATTCTTGTCTATATTCAAATGTATATATACATATATAGCTTCAAGGCATCTCTTATTATGTTTGGAATCGTTTATTTTCGCTCTTGAACTTCAATTGACCTTGACCGTAGTCTAAGGTTTCATTTTTTTTTATATTCCGACTTTGTCCTTAAGTTTGACGTTTTACAAAAACGACCCGTTAAGGGGCATATTTGCATTTTCCGGGTTCGAGTGCAAGTACACTCCCTCCCAAAGCATATCCTAATCATTTTTCATGTTTGCGTTTTCTGGGTTCGAGTGTAACTACACTCCCTCCCAATACTTGTCTAAATCATTTTTCATGCTTGCGTTTTCTGGGTTCGAGTGTAAGTACACTCCCTCCCAATACTTGTCTAAATCATTTTTCATGCTTGCGTTTTCTGGGTTCGAGTGTAAGTACACTCCCTCCCAATACTTGTCTAAATCATTTTTCATGCTTGCGTTTTCTGGGTTCGAGTGTAAGTACACTCCCTCCCAATACTTGCGTAAATCATTTTTCATGCTTGCGTTTTCTGGGTTCGAGTGTAAGTACACTCCCTCCCAATACTTGTCTAAATCATTTTACATGCTTCTTTGTCCCTTCACTCGGGCTCATCATCCTAATGTAATACGCTTCCGTCACCCGGCTGTGCGTTTACATTATTATCAATTATTTTGCTCATTTGATTCATTTGGGTACTTTTAAGTTAGTCCCATTCACACCGCCCTTACTACATCGGATGTAAACGTGTTCACCATAAGAAGTTCATGGTATCATATGCCACTACTTACTTGGCCAGAGTAAGCGATTAACACATGACCTTTTTATAGTTTTCACATCACGCCCTATGTAAGTAACGCCTCTATTTGTTTCTCTTGGAAACAATATCCCGAATACATTTTCTATTCGAGTTTTCCAAGTTTTTAATCTACATATGCAACTTTCAATTTCTACTTATTTGTTGCATATTACTATTTGTGCGATTATTTAAAATGTGCACCTGGTAATGTTTGCCCTAACGGGCGTTCCTTGCCATTAACCTTGTTCGCGGTCGTTACGCGATTTAGTCCTCGGTGAGCATGCTCCTCTCGTCATACTTCGGACCGTTCCATCATCATATGCACAATTCGTTTGACTCTCGTCGTCTTCAAACGCGAGTGTCCTTCAATTAAAACATTCACAAAGTTAGTAACGTCAACTTCAATAATCGCCCGTATTATAATACATGGCTTTTTCTGCTATACGCGTCAACGCGCGTATTTTCGTCAACTATATCAATCATTTTAATTGGGGTAACGTGTATCACACGATAGCCCTATGAGTTGTTTACAACACTTTAGCATGCTAAACTATTAACATACTTGTACTTACCGGATTTGCGATCAAGCCTCGAACCGAACACTATTCTTTATCAAGAGCGTAAGGTTTAAGTCCAAGCATGGTTTTCCCCACCATACTTGAATCTCTTAAACCAAGGCTCTGATACCAACTTGTAACACCCTAGTTACTAATTAACGATTTTGTATGTAATTACCAACAATTAGATGTGTAGTTAAGACAACACATATTATAAAAATACGGGTTTATTAAAACTTTTACAAATTATAATTTATTCTACATAACGTGATCGAAATTCGTTGTTTAAAATTTACAACGTGGCAAAGTGCGGAAGCATGTAACTGTATCGTGTTCGGTTCTTCGTTGAGCTTGACCGTCTTCCGGCATCCAAGGTGTACCTACATTTCATAAACATGAAATGATTTAGTCATACGGGGCTTAAAACGTGTCTAAACGAGTCCGAGAAACAATTGATAACAAAAACAAAAATTTCAACCTGGCCTCCACCGTAACTTACGGTGGCACCGTAAGTTACGGTGGGCTCTGAATGTTAATTCCCCCCACCGTAAAACAGGGGGAATCTACCGTAGCTTTTTCATCTCCACCGTAAGTTACGGTGGCACCATAAGTTACGGTGGCCTCTGTGCAGCCCAGTATCCTTTTTGCCGTAATTGGCACGAAATCTTTCGTATCTTTCAAACCGCTTATCCGTTTGACCTACCGTTTCTTCCTACATGATTGTAATTTAATTCTCCATCATATGGAGTTAAAATCCGACATCCGGCTTGATAAAATTTAAGACTTTTAAGTCTTCGGCTTGTTACTCTTTTACCAAAATTTGACCCGTTCGTGATTTTATCAAACATACAAGTTTGTTTGACCCTTAATTCTCATAAATCTATTAAATTCAATGATGTCTAACATATTAGGTTCCAATTATAGAATTATATATCTTCTTTAACCCATTTTCACCCATATGCTTATTTTGACCCGTTTGAGGTATTTAAGCATATTTTAAGCACCAATTGCTTTCATTCATTTCCAAATACATATGTCCACATTTCTTATCAAAGGATCTTCCACCACAACTATATTTGTGGTGGATTCAATGTGGTGACTTATATATATATATATATCAAAATTTACCCTTCAAATCGTTATTTTACGGCAAAGACTCAAATAGAGCCATTTGACTAACGTTTTACATCCTTCAACTTCTATACTCATCCTAAGTAATTATCTAATTGTAAAACTCATTTCCAAACAACCTTTAAGGGTTGTTTGTTCAATTTAGCCTACAAGGGCGTTTTGGTCAACATTAGTCCTTCATTTACGACGAATGACTTTTAGTTACTTGTTTAACCCAAACTCCGATCTTTTAACTATGATTTTATTTGAAAGGGCACTAGGCCTTTCAAATATAATGACCATCGTCCATAACATTTGGTTTACCTATTAGGGTAATCAAAAACTTATTCTAGACTTCGTTTAACTCTCATTAGTCTTACATTTAAATGAGAGTTATCTTATTATGCGTACCTGGCTCGGATCATTACATTGACCCATTTAAGTACCTTGCCTCGATATCTACTAAGTAATAGCGATGTAAATATCCACTCGATATTTATTTCTGAAATCAAACAACTCATCAAACCATTAGTCAATATTGTCAAAAAGTGATATTTTCACCTTTTGACCCGTTGGTCTAAATGACCAATGATATTGGCGAGATAAAGCTTATTGCCATCTCGTCTACACGACTCATTCCAATTTACACCGCACGGTCGTTTTAACTATAATTCACCTCTTAACGCTTTTTGGCCTATTAAGGCTTACGAAATATGTATCTTTCAAAAACCGATAATTATTGTCAACAAGTGTCCAAATTTCAATTTTTACCCTTATTGGTTATCTTGTTCCGTACGACTACACACCGGAAACACCATATCTCAATTTCCCATTTGTCTTGTTCGAAATCAAAACAACAAAAGGACATTCTAAACTATATGACTAGTGTAAGCTATACTTACCTTGCATCCATGCCACGCTTTTCTTTTCGTACGCGCTCCGTTTGACCCGCTTCATCCACAAACTTCCACCTAGCTTGTTAGGCGTCAAACTATCATCATATTTCATAAGATGGTTAATTTACGATTGTTAATCATAACTATTCCATCTTACGTATTTTTCTATCAAATTTATCATTCGATCTTACTAATGGTTGGTTTGACTACTAAAAGTCAAACGCCCCTTAGCATATAAATGCACATTCAAGCTCTATCTATCAATTAGTAGCTAACATGATCTTATACACTTAGTTACATGAACATGGCTACCAAATTTCATCACAACATTCAAAATCCATTTCAATCATGTATGAACAAGTTCCCAAATCACTAAATTTGTTTGAGTGCCTTGTTTCTATTATCCAATATGATGATTTTAAACATAAACTTATCATCATCGTTACTATTATATCAAAACCTACTTCCTAGTTTACTTGTTAATCACATACAAGTGATATTACTTCAAGTTCTTCATAATTTCATCATATCTAACAAAACCCACTTCAACCATATATGAACAAGTACCCAAATTCATGGTTAAATTGAACACCTTCTATTTGTTTTCATGCATGTTGATTCTAAGCATGGTTATATCAAATTGAAGGTCAAGATCAATTTCAAAATGAAATCCAAGCCTAGATTGGTGATCTCCATTGCAAGGGGGTCATAAGGTATGTGAAATTTGATAGAAAATCTCTACTTGAAATTCTGATGAACTTAGAGAATTCTGAAATTGTTGATGCATGATTGTTATATGGATGAAATAGGAACATAGTAGTGTCTAGGAGTAAACCCTAGACAAGTGTATGTTAAAATCATGTTTAGCTCAAGTAAATTCAGATTTTATTGATACTAAATTCATGTATGAGATGTTTTTAGGGTTTTGATTGCTAAAAAATAGTGTTATGATGTCAAGAACATGCTTTAATTGAAAGCTGAATTCAAATAGCACCTGATCAGAATTTACAATCGACTTGTATTGGCTGTAACATGGACAAAACGTGACAAAAAACATGTGTTTCTTGAGTCTAAAATGTAATTCCAGGAAATATCTTTAAAACCCCACTGGAATCGTATTTTTTTTGACGAAAATTGAGCGTTTTATAAATTTTTCCGTATCGAAGGTTCAAGCTGCGTTTTCTGGCAGAATTTGCAGCACATTACGAATGTCATAACTCAATTTAAGAATTTAGTTATGATCTCAAATTTTTACTGTAGATAGTTTTAAACGATTAAAAGAATCGCCAATTGGAATTTCGTCAACGGATAAACGAGGAATTTTAAATGAATTTTCCGTAAGCTGCAGTCAGAAGTGACGAATTTGATTGTAGCTTAGTAAATGAATTTTTTACGAATTCTTGGTAAAGGGTTAGATCTTGAAATTTTAACACAAGGCCTAACCCTCCGAGAGGTACGACACATAAAAAATCATAATTTTTGAAAACTAACCATGGACGAAGTCGAATAGTAGTTCTGACATAGAAAATACGTAAGGTGGAATAGTCGTGGTTATAATGACTAATCTAACCACCTTGTGAATTATGATGATAGTTTGACTCTTGACAAGCTAGATGGAGGCTTGGGAATGAAGCGGGTCAAACGGAGCAAGTAAGAAAAGGAAAGCGTAATTTGGATGCGAGGTAAGTAAAAGATTACACCCTTTTATTACACATGTATTTATTCATAGATTGTAAGTACGATAAAAAGCTATACCCGGAATATGTTTCCGACATGAAACAATACGAAACATATAAGATGATGAAAAACCTTGGTTAGTAAAAAAAGGGAGGATCTAATGGTAAACTCCGAAATGGGTCGGATGGGCGAATTGGTAGTTAAAAACCATGTTTTGTTATGTATGTAAATGTTTGGTCATATAGGCCAAACAGGCCAAATGGTGATGATAACACCATTTGGCAATATCGACTAACATTTGTTTGTCAAGTTATATGTTCACAGGATTGAACAGAAATGGAATAATTGCTTCGCTTTGAATTAGCGGCTAATAAAATCAAGGTACGCATAAATAAGATATTAGTTATATGTACGATTTTGGGTCAAAATAAATTACTCGCGTAACTTAGGTGTTTGCCGCGTAATTCACAAAAGTTAAGAATCCGAGATAGAGAATTGAGTTAAACACTTTGATATATGATTTATGATTAACTAGAAACAAGTTTGGAGGTCTTAAATTCAAACGGGTCAAAAATGTTGATTTTGGGTAATAAGCCGAATGCTTAAAATTTTAGAATTTTATTAGTTTGAATGTCGGATTTTTAACTCCATAAGATGGAGAATTAAATTACGATCGCGTGAGTAAAAGAATCACGTGAATCGGATAAGTAGAACAAAAGTTATGCACGTTTTTGTGAATTATAAGTTTGAGTGTTTGAGCTGGGAATCTACATTTCAGCAACAAACAATTCTGGACAAAGCAGGGCGTCGCGCCACGCGACGGCAAAAGCAAGGAGCCGTCGCGCGACGCGACGGGTCCCAAGAATTCGAAAAATGTTTATTTTAATATTATATGCATTGCGAACCCGTTTAAATACGTTTTAAGCTACGTATGACTAATCTAACTCATGTTTTATGAGTTGTAGGTATATTTCTAGTACCGGAGGACGATCAAGCTCAATGAAGAACCGAACACGATCAAGAAAGAAGCTTCCGCATGACGTCTCGTTGTTACTTTTAAATGACGAACTTAATTACATTACGTTCTAAACTTTTAAATTGTAAAAGGTTTTAATAAACCCGTATTTCCGATGTATATGTAAACTTAATTAAATGATCCTTTTCGTAAACTATACGTTAAACCTTGATTTAATTTAAAGGTTGTTACAAGACCCAAAGGGTCTTCGCGGCCCGCGAGCGCAACCAGATTTTGGTTTTTATTTTATTTTTAATTATAAAAAGGTATTTTATGCTCGGTTTTCGCATACGAGGTATGTTTGGGAGTGTCTAGGGTCACGTTAAAGGTTCCGGGAGAGCTGCTACCTCTGTGGTGGTAAAGAAGTACATGACTTTAATTTTTTGTTAAATTTGTTGTCATATCTTGTTGCCTACCTATGTTTAGCTGTCTTTGGTCAATTATATACATATAGGAGTGTCGGAGGAATTTCTCAGGAGAGTTGTTATATCCTCCCCACCTTGTTTTAAATCTCGTCCTCGAGATTTGAGTTATTATATTCTCTTGTAGTCATATCAAGTCTTGTAGTATCAAAGCGTTCTTGGTAGCATTTAATGGACGAAAGTTTTGACTTTTCTCTGTTGGACGGCAATTTGGAGAAAAACAATTTATCGGGGCTTGAGATAGTGCAAGAAACAATAGACAAGATAGAAATAATACGGAATTATTAAAAGAGTTTTGTAGATAACAGATGAGAACTTTTCAAGCATTGTTAAAAGTTTCTTTATAGAAAGAGGTAGTCAGAGTTGTTAAAGAGGGAACTCAGGTCTCCGGTATGTTGGACCTTTTATTAGACGAGTAGAACCCGTAGTATATCTGCTACAACTGACAGAAATGATGTATGAAATCTTACAAAACACTTAGCAACCGAATCCTTAGTGAGATTTTTCTGAGGACATAGAAGAAATTTGAGAACATGATTAGTTCCAGGAATTATTAACTAAACGTGATTAAGTTTCACAAGACATCTGAATCGAATATCAATGACTTTTTGAGACAATAGGATCCAATGCCAAAAGAGAACTTACTTTGTTCGTTTAAAAGACTCTGAATTTTTCAATTGAAGATAAAAGTATGAAAAATGATTTTGTCAATAGTCAAGCCAAAAATTAGTGGCGTTTATTTAAATGGCAAGGATACACCGTACAATACAATAGAATTTAGTGTATCATGGTCTTAATACATAATTGTATCAAGACTACTTTGAATATTGTCGCAACCCCCGCCCCCTATCTGTCCCGGGAACGGGCGGCCGCGAGACCAGTTTTGGTGGTATCATTTGTTTAACAATTTGGCAGCGGAAATTTCATCAGGACCGTAGTTAGGAATGTTTATCAGAGTAAATACCACACTTTTATAATATTAAACATATTGGGATAAAACCCAAGTTTTCATTACAAACATTTTCATAGGGAAATCCCTATTTTATAGAATAAAACATCTTCTTTTATTTAGGTAACTTTTATAGCCACTTTTTCCAAGCCCTCAGTGCTGTCCAGCTGGCTTCTAGTTGGCTTTCACATTTTGTTACCTGAAACGCGTTTAAAAACATTTTGTCAGTGGGAAATACTGGTGAGTGAATCCCAGTTTAGTCAAGAATAGTTTTATCAATCAACACAGTATTGAGAGCGATTACAATGTTTATGTCTACACAATTACTCATTCAGTACTGTCAATCCTGACTGGTGGGTCATATTACACATTGGCTAACTCTTTGTCCAATGGTAATGTGTTCCACATTTTGTATACAAAACCCCAACATACCGGCAGTAATTGAAGAACTACAAAGACTCAATCACTGCTTAATCGCATTGTAAAATATTTAAGGTTTTGTAAAAACAATTTACAAAAAGGAGATTACTCACATTGCTGTCTTAGACTTCTTTTAAGGGTTTCCTAGTGATTATCTATTAATTACACAAATGTACATGTGTTAGTATAATAACCCAATATTTACATTAGTAATACCCTCCCCGAGACGACATTCCAACGACTACGTCGGGCAGAACCTCGACAGCCGTTACGGAACCCTAGATAAATCGGGCAGCGTATCTAATACGTAACCGGGGTTATAATACTTACATCAGGGCAGAACTTCGTTAATTAGGGGGTATTATGCCCGGAAATTATGTTATCTTCTTCAGAAATTTGTAAGAAAGAAAAGAAATGAGCGATCGGAACTGAAGGCCTGAGCTCCCATTATATAGGGGCTGAAATCGGGTTTCTCACGGCCCGCGTAGACCTAAGGGTCGTCTTACGCGGCCCGCATAGTAGGGATGGTAGGGCTTAGCTTGTCCGGGTCAGTGTTCTAGCCTTGACGTGTGGCTGCCACGTGGCAGCCCAGGGTCTCATTGTGTTAATGATCGCTCGCGGCCCGCGTAAGACCAGGCTTAGGTCTACGCGGCCCGCCACAACTCCAAAAATCTGATTTTTATTTAATTTTTATAAAAAAATAAAGGTATCAGGGTCCGTTCTCGCATACGGGGTGTATTTTGAGACATATTGGGATATTTTAAAATATATTAGGATGTCGAAAAATATTTTGGAGGGTTGTTATAAATACTAAGTTTAAACGAATGACGTATGATCAGGGTTTATGATTAGCACAGGCTACATATTTATACAGACACCGCAAGGTGTTGTAATGATTGAAAGAATTCAATAATTACGGTGACCAAACGAATTCATCGTTTTTGAAAGTAACTGAAAGTTTCAATGAAGTGAAATCTGGATATTCAAAAGATAAGATGTTCTAATGAAAGATTGATCAAAGAGATGTTGGAGGTACGTTGGAATAAGAATTTAGGTATCTTTATCTTAACACAATATTGTATTAAGACTGGTTTTGAATCAACAGAAGATAGATATATTTGTACCTCAGTTGTGGAAATGGAATAAATTTAAATTTCAAAGAAATCGCCACCGCAAGGTGTCGTGTGTTAACAAATGATATATCGAAATTGAAGACTTTAAACAAGTTTACTATGATTCAAAAAATGAGATTACCTTGAATATGATGTTCTCAACTCATCATATGGGATTTTGAAGTGAATGGATTTTGTGAACAACTTCAAACGATGGATGTATGCATTGACAAGAAATGGTTTTAATGAAAATCTGGTAACTCTGAAAAGAAGATGAGTTTTCCAAGAAATCTGTTGACTTGATTATCAAAAGTCAGCATTTTAAAATCAGAGGGGGAATTTATCAAAATGAGTACAACGAAAATATTTATTAAAACTCATGAGTAGATGATCTTTTGAAGTGTGCCATGCAATGCATGTATGACATAAGAATTGATCAAGAGACGAAATAAATGAGAGTTGGTTCTTATAAAAGAAAAATAAAGACCTTTTATTGATGAAGCTTTGATTGGAATCAAAAGTCAACTAATAAGTGCAGACAAAACATAAGGGTGCATTATTTTTAAAAGTTGTTGTTGGCTCGGGTGTTATAAATTTTTATGCGTTCTCCTTAGCTTCGTCGGGGTTTCGATCCTTGTTGTCGGGTGCCTTAGATAATTTCGGGTAGTAGGGACGAATGTGACCTGGGTCTCCGCATTTGTAACATACATTAGTTTTCCTTCTACATTCTTCCTCTGCATGTCCAACCTTTTTGCAGAAATTGCAGCGAAGTGTCTTCTTAGAATGGCGTTTCCTTGCATGTTCCTGGTTATGGTTATCGCAGATAGGTTGCATGGTTGCTGGTTTCAATTCCTTGTCCTTGTGTGATTTGTCGGAGCGGAATTCCTTATAACAGTAGCTATAGGTTGTGATTTTCTTTCGTTTGGAAGATGAAGTTTTAATATGAATATCATGCTTTCCATTACTACTAGGGTTAGGTTTGAAGTGGTGAGTATGCCAACAGCGTAGAGTATGATCTTCGTTTATGGGTACAGAAATCTTAATAGCTTCAAAGATCAAAGGTATGGCATTCGATATTCCTTGAGCTATTATATTTTCTATAGTGTTCCTATCCAAAGAGTTTCCAGTACTAGTCTCAATTTCTTGATCACATGCCATTTCATTTGACATCTGTATTACAAACATGTTTAGATATAATTAACACAAAACTAGGTAATTATACAGGCACATTTTGTTTAACACGATTATAGTCATAACTAATCAGTATAATGTGTTAATAATTATATGTATTAAGGTATACATATATACATGTTATATATTAACATTTTCTCTTACTATATATCTTATCAAAATATAAGGAAAATGTATATTTTATATGTGTTGTTTCTTCCTTTGGTGTACTAGCTTTTATATTGCCTTAATTTAATTATATTTCCAGGGCTTATGGCTGGATAGGTATTCAGAAAATAAAGGTAAAAACTTTATATGAAATTCTGAGATTTTTCCGTCACTGACCATTTATTGTTTTTCAAGAGGTAGTGCTAATACAGATATCCTTAAGGTATCTTTTTGAATTAAAGTTAGGTATCAAAATAGATCTTGAGTAAACATGTAGGTTTGTTTCTTCTGTTATATATAAAAATTTGTTCCTCTACCGAAGATATTTGATCATTATATTATACATATTATCAAGAAAATTGCGTCTTGTATATACATACGTATAGGTATAAGGTTTTTAAAAATTCCTATAATATATACATATAATATCAGTTCATGAGAATCCAATTATATGACTGATTATTTTAATTATTCCGTTTATTCTTATAACTTTGTTTATTTCTTTATATTAACAAAATAAATTTCCATCAGGTTTATTGAACACAATATTTTGGAACAAAAAGGAAATTCATCAAAAGGAATAATTTTAATAAATGTATAAATTTTCTGGATTAATTTAATCTTGACAAGTTAACTTATTCTGATTATAACATACTTAGGACTTAAAATTTATCATAACAGAAAATACAAAGTTTAATGTTTTTAAATTTAATAGCGTGTTTCTTTTGAAATATATGTTCATATATTTTAAACCATATTGTTATACTGTACTAAATGATTTTGTACATGTCTTTGTTGCATAGATGAAACATTATTTATGTTATTGATACAAGTTATATAAAATATACATATATCTGATTTACATATAATCTAATAAATATGTTTAAGCTATTTCCTTTGATATATATGTATTATGTATTAAAACCATTTAATTACATAATACTAAGTTGTACATATTCCTGTTTCATAGATACAGTTTTGTAAAATATTTTATATCTTCCATTGTATACGTATATGTGTTTAAATTTTAGAATCGTCAGACTACGAATTATGAACTGTAAAAATTCTTATTCATTATTAAATTAAGGATTATGTTCTATAAAACTCTTTTATCATAACTTTATTCAAGAGGCAAATATTTTATTCTTCTAAAATATTATTATTATTATTATTATTAATTTTTTAAACAAAATTTAATAATATTTAATTTAGTGTATTATATTAATAATAATGATGATAAATAGTAACAACATATATTAAGGACTTTTCTTATAGAGCGTTTGCGTATAAAAAAATTTCTCTAGCATGTTAAATATTATACACATAATTTTTGAATATTAAGTAATTTGTCAAATTTTGATGAATAATCTACATATTTAATATTTAATAATACGATAAAGAATTATAAAGTGATTGACAAAATATTTTAATTATCGTATCTAAACAATGCTAAAACATTATATTTTAATAAAATTAATATAAATATATGTGTTATTAAAATTTTGCTAAATACACATCTTTAAATTGAGTAAAACTTTTGGATTATATCATAAATCATAAATATCTTGCTTTCATTGAAAAAAATTTTATATTGTGATATTTCAGTGATACTGTACCTAAAGGTGTTGTTTCACATCTTTGGTTAAGATATTGATATCAATATCATAATATTAATATAATTTATTCTAAATTGTATTTACAAAAATATATGGGTATAGTGTATACCACAAGATTGAATATTATTTTATGAATAACATTTCTTTTTATAACCTAACACATTGTAAGATATAATAGGAGTTACATATTCTGAGGATTTTAAATGATATAAAATCATATAGGTATAATACATATTATCTAAGTATTTATATTATGATATTTACAAAGTATTATATCTGTATTACATTTATCTTTTATTAATATTAAAATATTAATATTAACATTGTATTATTGTTATAAAATTTATATTGCATTATGTTCTCACATAGACATATGGATATATAAGATATCACGAAATTTACTAAGATATGATATTACTAATATATATATATATATATACACATATCATTTATATATATTATAGCATAAGTGTAAAATGCAGATATGGATAACACAAATTGGGAATTTAAGATTTGTGAAATAACACAAAAATCATAATAAACATATTAAGATTTTATGTTCACATGGTAACACATAATATATTAATTTCCTAACACAAATGGTTAAGGGTTTAGGTATTGGAAGAACACCTAAAGGGCTTAAACCAGTGGCATGACTCTGACACCACCTTCTGTCACAGCCCCCGAGCCCTAACCCGGGAGTGGGCGGCCGCGAGCCAGTCTAATGGTATCGGTGTTTATTAATTTGGCAGCGGAAAGTTTGATCGGGACCGTAGTTAGGAAATATTTTAACAGAGTTAAACACCAACAATAAAGAAATGGGATAAAATCCAAGTTTCTCTGATAATACTTTTATAAGTGGGACAAAACCCAAATTTTCATTTTGATATATTTATAGGAAATAATCCCAATTATTGAAAACAATTCTCATTTTTAATTAGGTAACTTTTATTGCCACTTTTCTAAGCTTTCAGTGCTCTCCAGCTAGCTTTTATTCGCTTCACACTACGTTACCTGAAACACGTGTTTAAAATATTTTATCAGCAAGAAATACTGGTGAGTGAATCCCAGTTTAATCAAGACATGTAAAAACCGTTGTACAGTATTAAGGGCGGTCGTGCAATTACATTTGTTTCCATCTACTTAATTACCACCCACGGTACTGTCAACCAGACTTGTAGGATCGTTGTGTGACCCGAACGAGTCGTTCAGAAGAACTCTCATACAGAATCAAAGGCAGAATTCAGTGAATCGGTCTTTGTTTAGCTTGTAATACACCAGAGTCTAATTAAACAGTCTCTATTATTGATATAGCAACGTTTACAACCGTGAGACCAATCTGGCAGAGCTTTGCCGTCACAAACACACATACACAGACTGTTTCAAACGAAATTACAAGCTCCCTATTTATAGACATCTAATTCCGCACCAAATTCACACGGAATTACCTTCACGCGGAATTAGGATTCACACAGAATTAACTTCTCACACAGAATTGCAATCTCGTGCGGAATTACACATGTAATTCCATGCGGAATTACAAATGCACATTTCATGCGGAATTAAGCTTGTTCATACGAAATTAGATCTTTGATATGATTTCTCGATCTTCGTGCCCTGAACAATGCAAGACTTGAACAAAGACGTAGTCGACAGACATAGTGCACTAACAGACTCCCCCTTGGATGTTGACGAAGTCTTCAGCGTCTAATCTTTATCATGACACATCTTCAGTCTTGATCAGTCTTTTTACTCTGTCTCTGGCTCTAACACTGTAAGTATCCTATCAATCTTTCTTCAAGTCTTCAGGATCCCCCTTTCGTCAAGCTTCCTTGCTTTAGGGATCGACACCTTGCTTTCCGGTTACAAGCTCCCCTTGCTTCGAGCTCGTCTTCAGACTCCCCCTTAGACTCAGCTACCGGGATCGTAGTCTGGTACACTATCTGCAACACTCATACGTTTATAAGTAACAACATTTCAAACTTCAATTATCCAGGAATTATAACCTGGCTCACTCAATCTTTCTAAACTAACACATCTTATGAATATTGGCAGTTTCATCAAATCGAATCGGAAACTATCTCTATAACAATATAAGCATCCAAATCCCTCACAGTTTATCATCCAAGTCCAAACTAATGACCTTGGAGATATCACCAACTGTTTTTTATTTTTGTTAAAAATTCAAGTTTCAAATTAATGAACTTGTTTTATTTTCAGAAACACAATCAGCTTACTTAGATTTTGACACTCAGCATCTCAGTCATCAGTTGTCGAAAATAAAGCAGAATCAAAAATCTTTTTGTATTTTCTGAAAAATAAAGCAGTAAAGTAATATTTACAAACATATTTACAGACAATATTTTTGTTTGAGTTCGCGTTAGAGGATCATATCAGTTTTTGACAAGTCACAAGTACCGTTGACTTAGTTACACATTAAGAATTAAACAATTCACTTAGATTGTCGATATACTGATCCACTTAAATTTTCACACAAATTTCAACTGATTCAAGATACGAATTAGGTGTATTAAGAACTTAAACTCATTCATGTGTCCCACCTCTTGAATATACTCCCGTATCCAGATCCCAATATTCAGTCTTACAGGTGAATATACCTAGATGATATCTGTAAGGTGTTAGATGCGAAACCGTGAGAGCTCAGGTCAGAACTTCCGTTCAGCAGAGAGATGACGGTTCGACTTTAGGTGTGTCCCCTTTAGAGGATTTTTTCTTCAACATCAATGATTATCAATTTTATTGTTTCATCATTTTTGCTGAGGGCAGCGCTATATTTCAAGCAATGCGAAAAGTATTATTCGGGGACTAGGTCAGAACTTCCATTCAGCAGAAGTCCCGGAATAATACCCCAGATATCACTAAGCATAAAGACCTAGTATCTCAGAAAGAGGGGTCCTTCAAACGAGATTTCAGGGGTTACCTATATATCCAAGTAGTGTTCGCCACAAAATAAGTAAGTTTGAATTTAGGTTTATATCCCGAAAAAGTTTACTAAATGTATAAAAATCTACCGACACATCCACGGTGAGATCGTTTAACACATTTTAACTTTCCAATTCTTTAGCGTACTGTAACTGTCTACTGATGTACTATCATTTCCTCTTTTTACACAAAAACTCATTTTCAATTATATCATGTTTTTTTTTACTTTTTCAAATTTTCTAATGTTTTTGTATTTTCTAACAATAATACCCCCCCCCCCCCCCCTAAAATGCAAAATCATTTAAAGAAAATTTGACAACCAATACTGATAGCTTTGTCTCGCCATCCATTTTCTGCTAAAAGTGTACTGATTTGCAGAAAGTCTAACATACCCCCATGATTTACAACACATTGATATTTTACAGTTTGAAAACCGTTTTTCAATCTTGTGAAATTAATCATGTTTGTTCAGCCGTGAGGGTTTCGGCGTTATTCAATCAGAACTCCCCCTTACAACAAACTATTTTCCCATAATGATTTCAAAACACTTAAGTTTATTTTAATCAGAATGGATTTTCCGGAAAAATTAGTTTGTTTACCCATCTCTTGTAGGTTCGGGGTCATCATATCACCTTGTTCTCTTTTAACCATTTTGAAAAATTGAACATTATAAGAACAAACACTACTATCACATGTAGAAAATCAAGTACAACTTAATGTCCTTGATTAACCACTATTAAGACGAAATATCACAGTTACCATCCTGTGAATTTCTCAAGAATGATGTCGATACCTGCTTCATGCTTACCAACCTGGAAGCTCCGGCAAGTCAGAAATTCAACCAACAGATTTATGCACCCAAGCCTGACCAGTCTTGGATGTGACCTTTTCAATTTTACTCGGGGTTTGAGCATTCCTTTTTGCTTCATAAAATTCTTTTACCCCTTTTACCTTTCCATCAGCCATCTTACTAAAAATATGTTTAACATTGCTATTAAACATTTTTTCAACATCAATACCTTTTGATTTTAGGTTTGCAGCCCGTAATGGTGGAAAGTTCTCACCATTCATTAAAGGAACTGTCTCTTTTTTTTACCTCAACTTGTGGCTCCTCTGATTTTGTGGAATCAGTTTCATCGCCAACACATGACTCCTTTGTTTCAAGAGAAACAGATTCATTGCCAAGTTTTATCTTTTCTTTTTCTTTCCCATTTGTCCTCAGATTTGTATCTGAAGAATTTGTTTTACTTGACTCTGTTTTCGAGTGAAGCGATTCATCAGAACTTTTATTTTAACCAACAGGTTTACCCGAAGACAAAATCCTTTCCAAATACTCCCTTGCTTTCTTCATCTTTTTCCTCAGTTTGTCTTTCTGCCCCTGTGAAAGCTTTACTTTCTTTTCTTCCACTTTCTGTTCTTTGGGCTTCACATTGACTGGTTTCTTTACCGTTCTCTGAGTTTCAACCCTTGATCTTCCCATCGATCTCCTTGGGTAATCTCTGGCAATGTGACCCTTGATTTGGCAATTATAGCATCTTCTTGTTTCATAATTCCAATTCTGGTAGTTAACAGCAATGTGTCCTCTAACACCACATGTGTAGCACACCCTGTTATCGTACCATCCACTTCTTTCATACCACACGTTTAGATCATAACATTGTTTAGATTTGTGGTAATCATAACTCCTCCTGTAAGCTTGATTTGTCTTTGTAGCACTGTGGTCAAACCTGCACCACTTATTACCAGCATTTTATGAGTTTTTATTTTCAGATTTTTGTATTTTTCAATGCGATTGGATGATTGAACTGATGAGCTTTTATTTTCATTTTGAAATTTTTTCGAAGTTTTAACTTTTTGTTTCTGTTCTACAATCTTCTTAACAGGTTTTTGCTTTGAGCATTCACCTATTTCAGTAGCTTGTAAAACAGTATTTTTAAAATTTTCTTTTAAATCTAAAAATATTTTTCTTTTCTCATTTTTCTCATTTTCATCATCAGATCTTTCATCACAAACTTCAACTATGACTTTGTCATAGTTTGTGACATTGTCACTTATTGGAACAGCATTGATCGGTTTTGGACAAACATATGATGTAGAAGTCACAAAACTTTTCAACTTATTCTCTAAATCAGCAATTTTATTTCTATCGCATAATTTATTGCTTTTTGTTTTTCCAAGTTATTTTTCTCAAAAATTGATTTTTCATTTTCTAAAATTTTTATTTGATTTTCAAAATCATTTTGGTTTTCTTTTAAAATTTTGTTTTCCAATGTCAAACTCTCCACATCCTTCAAGAGTTAGACATTGTCTGATTCAGATTTATCACATTTTGAACACACTGAATCAAATCCTGAAGTTTTATCTTTCTCAAAAACTTCAGTCTTTGAAATTACTTCTTCAAGAACCTGCTATTTTTCAGCAACAGCTTCTTTCACAACTTCTTAATTCATTACAACTTTTTCTCCTTTTTCTTTCACCTTCTCAGCTTTCACTGCTTCAACTTTCACTTCTTCAACAACTTTCTTCTTCATTCTTTCTTCATATCTTTGTCTAATTTTTTCAGTCATAACATCTCTAACAAGTTTCTTCAAATTGTTATCATAATTCTTATCCTTTTCACGTTTTGAATAAAACTCTCCATATAAAGGAATTACTGCAAGAACATCATCATAAACTATTTCCCTTCGATGGACAACTGGTTCACCATATCTATTGACATAACACTCTCGCTCTTTATCCCATCTTTTATTTCGAACATCATCATCATATTCTTCTTGCATTTCATCAAGTCTGTATCCAAGATAATTTCTTTCTCTCATTGTTTTCTTACTCAGAATTTCTTCTCGACTTTTCTTCTTGATCTCATCCATGATGTGACTTTCTTGATTTACACTCGGTTGATGTGAAATGATCTTGATGCAAAAATTTCCACTTTCAAACGAAATAACCTGCAACACTTTCAAACGGAATTAAGATTCAAATTTCAAACGAAATTTCCAAACGGAATCTAATTCCGTGCGGAATTAGTTTTAGTTTCAAACGAAATTACCAATCACTTATCTAATTCCGTGCAGAATTAGCCTAATCTCAAACGAAATTAAAACAACAGAAGCGGAATTAGGTACTTTGAAGCAGAATTACTAATTCCGTTTAAACTTTCAAGCGAAATTAAGTCCCGTATGAAATTTATTGAACTTTTCAAGCAAAATTAGATACCAAGTGTCTAATTTCGTGCGGAATTAGGGTCCAGTACAAACAGAATTAATGAAAAGTTGTAATTCCATGCGAAATTAGGAAAACAATTTCAAACGGAATTAGATGATGTCATCATTTCGATCTGATTTTTGTCAAATTGATCAAGTTCTAGGCCGATTTTAGGTCTGATTCTTTCAAGGATTTGTTAATTCAGTGTTTCGCACACTATATGTGAAAATCAGTCCATTTTTACGAGTCTTTCAAGGATTTGTCAAAACGAGTCATTCAGAAGAACTCTCAGACAGAATCAAAAGCGGAATTCAGTGATTCGGTCTTCGTTTAGCTTGTAATACACCAGAGTCTAATTAAACTATCTCTATTATTGATATAGCAACGTTTACAACCGTGAGACCAATCCGGCAGAGCTTTGCCGTCACAAACACACATACACAGACTATTTCAAACGAAATTACAAGCTCCCTATTTATAGACATCTAATTCCGCACCAAATTCACACGGAATTACCTTCACGCGAAATTACCTTCACGCGAAATTAGGATTCACACAGAATTAACTTCTCACACGGAATTGCAATCTCGTGCGGAATTACACATGTAATTCCATGCGGAATTACAAATGCACATTTCATGCGGAATTAAGCTTGTTCATGCAAAATTAGATCTTTGATATGATTTCTCGATCTTCGTGCCCTGAACAATGAAAGACTTGAACAAAGACGTAGTCGACAGACATAGTGCACTAACAAGACTTGTGGTCATGTTACTCCTCGCAAGGTAGTAACAAATTTTGTATACAAAACCCCAACATACCGACGATAATTGTAGAATACAAATACTTAATAACTGTTTAATATAATATTAATTATGTGAGGTTTTATAAAAACAATTTACAAAAAAAGGAGATTACTCACATTGCTGTCTTAGGGTTTCCTTTAAGGGTTTTTCCTGGTGATTATCTATAAATTACACAAATGCACACGCGTTAGTATAATAACCCAATATTTACATTAGTAATACCCTCCCCTAGACGGCATTCCAACGACTACGTCGGGCAGAACCTCGACAGCCGTTACAGAACCCTGGATCAATCGCGCAGCGTATCTAATACGTAACCGGGGTTATGATACTTACAACGGGGCAGAACTTCGTTATTTAGAGGGGTATTATGCCCGAGAATAGTGACTACACTTATAGAAATTCGAGAGAGAAAGTTTTTGTGAACGAATTCGAATGAACAGCCGAAGCCTTTTATTTATAGTGCTGATATCGGACTTCCTCGCAGCCCGCGAAGGTGGTAGCCAAAGGCTACGCGGCCCGCTAGGCCAGAAAAGGCGGCGGTGTTGCTGAGTCATCCCGGGGGTGTTGACGCGTGTAGGGACACGTGGCACGTTGTAGTGTGGTCTGACTTCCTAGCTGTTGCGGCCCGCGAACGAGACCCAAAGGGTCTCCGCGGCCTGCGATCACAACCAGATTTTGGTTTTTATTTTATTTTTAATTATATAAAGGTATTTCGGGCTCGGTTTTCGCATACGGGGTATGTTTGGGAGTGTTTAGGGTCACGTTAAAGGTTCCGGGAGAGCTGCTACCTCTGTGGTGGTAAAGAAGTACACGACTTTAAATTTTTGTTAAATTTGTTGTCATATCTAGTTGCCTACCTATGTTTAGCTGTCTTTTGCCAATAATATACATATAGGAGTGTCGAAGGAATTTCTCAGGAGAGTTGTTATAGTTCCCATAGACATCGACGACGACTCGGGCTTTTTCTCCTGGCTTCTTCTTCCGGACGGTCTTGATAGCTCTTCCTCCGGCTCTTCATCCAGAATATCCTCGTTCACCTCGGTGTTTCGAGCATCGGAGGTTGGCGTTTCGGGTTTACCCGACTCGTTTGTTTTGGACCTCTTTTACGGCCATTTATTTCCCGACCGACCACTCGGAGTAGAGATGTTGGCCCATTTGGGGCTATGGCGAAAGATTTGCCAGAACCTTAGGTATAGGAAATGGCCATTACCGATATTGTTACACTATGTGATAGTTATAGTCAGCTACTGTTTTCATTTTCAGCACTGTAAACTACCGATATTGATTCATCAGTGGTTTCCTAACAACTGTCATCCATTATTCATCAGAGGTTGTCACGTGGACAGTACTTAGCCGTCAGATCTTTTGTAACCGCTTCCACATCAGCATTCACTTTTTCCACCTATAAAACCCTGATCAAAACCCCAAACAGGGTTTTCACTGTCGAGTCGAATTCAAAATTCCTTTCAAAAGCAGTTTTCACCAAATTCTCTCAAATCACTCATCTTCTTCCTTCGTTCTTAAGTACCTTTGATTTATCATGGATCTTCCATTCAAAACCCGTCATAACTACGTGTGTACACTTGCAAAAACAAGTCAAAACACACATTTTCAATCCGTGATTGATGCACTTTCATCTTCAAAGTACAAAACTTTGTTGACCTGCAATGAAACCATCTACCTGGATACCCAACGAGAGTTCTGGAAAAATGCAAAGCTTGAAACTAAGGACAAAAAGACCTTAGCTATTACTTCATCAATAAGGGGAATTCCAGTGGTCATCACACCTCAAACCATTTCAGAGGTTTTTGAAATCAATGATCTTATAGGTAAAAGCTCTTTCCCAAAAACAGAGTACCAAACTGATTTCATTGAGAGAGGGTATGAAGAAGAAATGAAAAAGGATACTTTACAAAAGGGCAGTTTTCCACTTGCTCCAAGGTTTTTATTCCATACCCTCCTCATGTGTGTGTCAAATAAAACAACAACTTTTAATGAAATGCCATTGAAAATCCAATACCTAGGCTATGCTATCATGGCTGAAGAAAATTTTAACTACTCTTAGGAGATTTTCAATGATATGGTTAAGAATGTTAATAAAAAATCATTTTTATTGTTTCCAAGGTTTTTAAGTTTTTATATTCAAAAGAAATTTTCAAAGGATAATGCACATGTGCTTATCCAAGGAAATCCTATTCAAATAAATAGTCTAACTTCTGAAACATTCACAAGGCTATCAAAACCTTCAAAAACACAAACAGAGGTACCTGAGCAGAATTTAGCAGCAACAACTGCTCCTCAGGCCCCTGCTGTTGAGCCCACTGCTCCTGGTGATCACAGAAGTACAACCCTTGCTGTGAAACCCACACCAAAAATCACCAAAAAAAACAAAAAGAAAACTATCCAAAAGCCCCCAAACCCACCAAAAAGGTGACTCTGGAAGATGAGATCCCAGAGGTAACACCTGTGACAACACAAAAGTCACCTGAAACCACTGCTGCTACTTCATCACAGCAGATGGAAGAAAGATCTCAACCTGAGCCTAAAACTCCTCCTGCATCCTCTCAAAAGGATCAGGTTGTATCAACAGGGACACCATAATATGAAGGAATGGATTCACTTGAATCTATCTTCGACAGCCCAGCTCTCGGGGTAAATTCTCTTTCTACCCATATCTTCACTACACAACTCCCACTATCAATGATACCTCTGTTGGATGCACTTGATATAGCCCAGATAAAAATCAATTCTTCTCAATCACCTGTCAATGAAATATACCACAACAAGTGACTGAGTCTGGTGTCTCTATCCCTGCTAACCCACCAACAGTTGAGGAGGCTACACTGCAGGAATTACAAGTAATTCCTGTCAGTAGTTCAAGTGGAGCAGCTACTACAGGTGTTGAACCCACTTGTTTACACCTGGACAGTAGTTTCATTAGTGAGACTCCCTTGAAGGCAATTTCTTCTTTGGGAACCATAGTGTCCACTGGTGTGTTTCCATTAGACACTGGTGACCTTAAAATGGTAAGCTCTGCTGAAGAAAGAAGTCCCCAATACCGAGAACAAGGGGCATCAGTGGACGATTTTTGGGAAACTTTTCCTAAGTCAACCACTTATACAACCACCACTGGTGGGAAATCAGATGATCCCATTAACTTGGGTGATGGTTTAAAATACAAAAAATTGACGGAGAGGGTTGATAAACTTGAAACATCTGTTGCAGAAATCAAAACTATGCTGCAACAGTTGTTACAAGCTCAAAAGGCTACACTCACTGCTGCACCATCTGCTCCATCCCCTGCTGAGCTATGGCATCTGTTTCAACATCCGCTTCACAAACAAAGACCATATGCAGATCAACAGCATGAAGTTCAACTTCAAATGGTTAGAAATGTCATGGAAGCTAGGTACAAAGATACTAAAGCAGATATCAAAGCCATTAAAGCTCATATGCTTCAAACCACTGGCACTGCTCCTCCTTCAATCATCTATGTTGAAAATCCTGATGATGTCAAAAAGTGGGAGAAAACTAAAGGGAAGAAGGGAAAAGAAGATTGTTTATACATGCCACCAGAATGAATGTCCAAACTTGTTGTAGAAATCCCAAGGCCAGATGGTTCCAAAAAGGTTGATGAGACTCAAAATGCATTTGCTGAATTAAAGGCAAACATGAAAGAGTCAATGGAAATAAAAGGGTCTAAAAGGTTTGAGGAGAAGAAGAAAGTTTTGATGGAAAAAGAAGAGCAGGGTACTTCTAAACCTAAAAGAAGACAGCTTACCAGAAAAGTAAGCTAACCCAAAACTACACCTTACAAAACCACCAAACAAACTCCTCAAATCCACAAAAGTTCCTCTCATCAAACCTCCAAACCAACAGATGTTAAAACACCTGTTGTATCAACAGTTGTTGGTACTTCAGTTGTTTCAACATATGTTATCTCAACAACTGCCATCACTACTACATCAACCCACACTTAATCCACTGCCATACCAAAAACAATATCACCACCACAAAAACCACCTGCCAAAAAGCAGAAAACAATAGTTGACACATCAACTGTTGTAGTGACAACAGTGGTTGAAACACCAGATGTTTCAATAACTGTTAGTCAGATACCCACTACTTCAATCACTGTCACTCAACCCACAAATACACCACCAACTTCTCCAAAACACAAAAGGAGAAGGATAACAAACATTGTACTGGAAGATGACACTTCCCCAACTCTAACATCTACACAACCGCTGTCCCTTGTCATCATTCCAAACCCTGTTTCATTATCTTCAGTTCAACCCTTCAATCAAAACACTACCATTGTCTCTGCAGGAGTACAATATCCTCTAGATCTTCCAGCAGTCAGGGAGGAAATCAAATCCTTCTACTCTGAAGATGATCCTAAAAAGAAGAAACTCCCATCTGTTCAAGGTTATCATTTGCCAAGAAATATAGAAGAATATCTCAAAATAAGGGCCCAACAAGCAGATGATATATCTAAAAGAGACACAGAGGGAAAGTCTGACAAAGGGATTCAAAGAAATTATCAATACCTGCTCACCAAAGTTAGAACTTTAGAGCAGTTCTCAAAAGTCCTTTGTCAGAAATTATCAGAAAAAGATGATGAAAGCATGAGAAATGACTATCTTGAATACATCATGGCATACAAGAAGTACAGGGCAGAAAAGTATCAATACAAATAATGGACCATCAGTGAACTGCAAGAGGAGACAGCCAGAATTCAAAAGATGATTCAAGACAAGGTAAAGCAAACTCCTCCAGTTTGGGCCAATTACAAGAAAAATGTACCAGAAAGGACCTTGAAACTGAAAAGAATGAAAGAAGAGCTGATAACTGCTGATTATGGGTCAAGGAACTAGGTTACAAGGTGGACAGAAGAAAAGGTGTTAGCTACCTACAAAAGGTTGGAAGAGTGAAAGAATAGAGATCCCACTGCTCCTAAAAAGCCTAATTAACCGGAAGCAGTGGCTCTAGTCAAACAACAAAAATTACCAATCAGGAGACCCACTGCTCCACATGCTACCATCCTTTATCAAAGAAGGAAACAAAAGTAGATGGATGAATTAACAAAAGAAGACAAGGCTCAAGAAGAATACATCATCAAAATGGTTCTTTAGACACTTATGGAAGAAAAATAAGACTCAGCACAATCTAAACTTTAAATACTCTAAACTTTAAGTATTTACCGACTGACTTATTTATTTATTTTATTTATAAGTCTATATAAATATAACTATACTCATCATTTATATTTGTTATGTATGGTTTTCTAAGAAACGACCCGTGTTTGCACACGGGTCTTACCGCTAATCTACTATAATAAAAGAAACTAAGTTTTGGACACGTGTCATTCATTGAAGGTATACTTAAATCTATACTTATCTTATATTAATTAAATAAATAATAAATTAATATTAAATCTTATCGTACTTTAATAAAAGAGTTAATTACATAGTTAGTCCCTGTGGTTTGCACAAAATAACAACATTAGGTACTAATAGTTTAAAATCACATTCTAGGGTATTAACTTTTCATTTTGTAACGTTTGAGGGTATTAACTTTTCATTTTGTAACGTTTGAGGGTATTAATTTTTCATTTTGTAACGTTTGAGGGTACTAATAAACTGTGATTTTAAGCCTTTAAACAGTGCTAATACCCTCAAACGTTACAAAATGAAAAGTTAATACCCTAGAATGTGATTCTAAACTATTAGTATCTAAGGTTGTTATTTTTTGCAAACCACAAGGACTAACTATGTAATTAACTCTTAATAAAATATTATCCTCAAATCTAAATTGTTAATTTAATATATTTTTAAAACAAATAGCTCTCTTTCCTACTTATCTTATATTAAATATATAAATAATAAATTATTATATATATCAAATGATAAAGGGTATTTGCTACAGTGGTACATAAATTACAAATCTGAAAGCCAAGTTTACAACTCATGTTTGCTGCTACCTTGGGTTGTTTTTATCCTTAGTTTTTGCCTTCTTTTTCCATAAATTACTAATACAATAAAAAAAATATATATTATATTGTTTTTTATAAACCACCGATTTATTTTATGAGAGGTTAAGCTTTTTTAACCTTCTAAATAAACATTTTTATGAAGTGCAACAAAGCAAATGAGGGTATTTTGTAAAATGAATTGTGAATATACAAATTTCTTTTTTTATCTTTTACAATTTTTTTTGTTTTATGTTTTGGTCTGATTTTGCGAGTCAATACATCGCAACTTTTGTATGTAGTTCAACACTTTTACACCTATTTCTTTCCCGTTTAACAACCCATGGTTCTAGATCGACTTAGTTTTTCTTTTCTATGTCTTACGTTTCGCGTGTGTGGTTCAACGTTTTTATTTCTACTTTTCATTCGGTTTTATTTTTTTCGTTTTTTATTCTTTTCTTTTACAAGCTTTTCTGCTTTTGTTTTGTTGATCGCCGGCGATAGTGTGACATTGGTGTTACTTGACAGGTGGCACAGATCTACACCCCGCCGCAACGCGGGGGGCTTCACACTAGTTAGTATTAAATGTTATCCTAATTTATTAAAAAAATATTTTTTTTATTATTTGGTATACAAAATTATATTTATTCAACTCGTGTAAAACGCGAGGGTTTTAAAAATACGAATTTTTTTTATTATTTACTATACAAAGTTACATTTATATAACCCGTGTAATATACGCAGTTTTTAAAGATATAACTTTTTTTTATCATTTGCTATGTAAAATTAAATTTATTCAATACGTGTAATACACATGTTTTTTAAGGATATAATTTTTTTTTATTATTTGGATGATTTTCAACCCGACTATACATGAGTTTTTTTTAAAGATATGACGTTTTTAGTATTTAATATACAAAATTACATTTATTTAATATGTGTATAGACATGTTTTTTTTAAAGATATAACTCTTTTTAGATCAATTCAACACGTGTAATATACGGGGTTTTTAAGGATGTAATTTTTTATTATTTGGTAGATTTATTCAACCCGATTATACACGAGTTTTTTTAAAGATATGACGTTTTTAGTATTTAGTATACAAAATTACATTTATTTAATCTGTGTAATACATATGGTTTTCAAAGATATAACTTTTTATTATTTGATATATAAATTACATTTATTTAACCCGTACAATATACGGGGTTCATAAAGATGCAACTTTTTAGTATTTAATATACAAAATTACATTTATTTAACCCGTGTAATACACGGGGTTCTAACCTAGTCATATAATATTTTATTCCTGTGTACTGTACAATAGCATACTTTATAATATTTTATTTAAAATTATATTATATTATAGATATTACAACACCTAAATTGAAGTCTCTATCTCCTTCCCAGTGTTCAAATATAGATATATATCATATTATCTATAATCTTAAAGGACAAATTGCCACCGACCAAAACACCTGCTTCAATCTTATTGGTCCAAAACTTGACCCTTTAACTTCATCTATTGCTCTCGCCAACATTGACGCCGAAAAAACCAGATCTCCATCTGCCACCATCGACAATCTAAACGTAACCCGGAAATGACAACTACGAGGGTATCAACATTGCCTGAAACCGCCGCCAACGCCACCACAACCCATCTGCTTCCTCCGCATCCGTAAGCGAATGAATACAATCTGTTTGCTCAGATCTAACGAATCAATTAGTTTTCGCCGTTGATTCTTCTCCACCGGAATTGTAGCGCAGCGCCAACATCGACGCCGAACATGTAACCCTAACCACCACCATGTCCTTAGATATTGCCCAACGGCTTGCCAAGCTTCCGGCCGCCACCCAATCGTTGCCACCACCACCTATCATCTACTGCTATTAGAAACCAAAAAACACAGAAAGTGTCAAAGCTCATAGTTGAAAACCTAATTTGATTTGTTTTCTTTGGCAAGAGGTTACATCGAAGGTTGTGCAGAGATGAAAGATGAAAGGAAGTAAAATTGCTTTCAAGGTGCAGGTCTCTAGAAAAGATAAAAAAAAAAAGTAAATAAATTTCAGTTTTATAAATCCATGAAGTCCGACGAGTGCCACTTTTGAAATTAGCATTATATTCTACTTTAATGGGACTTTGGTTTAAACCTAAGAAACAATGTATAATGAAATTTAGAGTTTATCATACACCCATTTTGTATTATATTATTTGGTTTTCCCACTTTATTAAAAGTCAAGGTAAATAATTTGTTAAGTCTACTAGATAATATAGTAGATTTGTGCGTTGGTAAAACAAAAATTCACAAATGTAAATTAGATTTGAAGGTTTCATTATTAGTATTTACGACTGCTTTTTTTTACTAAAACTAAAACATATGAAATTGACTATCATGTGTCTACAACTTTTTGTGAATATCATGACTTTTTCTTTTTCTTTTTTCTATTTCGGTTGCAATATCAAGTGGCAGGACCGTAGCGATACTGTAATGAAGCCAAACAAACGGTTGCAATACCGCATGGCAACACTTATTTTTATATACATTTTTCAGCTGGTCGGATTTGATATGATATACGTTTTGACGTCGTTAAGTCTTGATGCAAATGCAATGGTGATGTAGTGGTTAGGTGGAACCCCGTTGAACGAACAACCCGGTTTCGATTTCTTTTATTTTATACGGTATAAACTCGATTACTTTAAATTTTGATCCAACCACGCAATGCTTATATAGGTTATACTGAGTTATATCGGATACGACAAAACAAACGTTTTCATATTGTTGATGCATTACATAACGCTTAAACCGGTCCATTCGATATTTGCAATATACCCGTGCTACAACGCGCGCGGGTCAGATTACAAGTATAAACTTAAAGTACAAAGTCGGTGGCATAGGCCACCGACATGCATATGCCATTTCCTTTTTCACTCAAATGCATATGCCATTTTCCCTTTTTCATACAATACTTTGAGTAAAATACATTTAGGCTCCTTGCTTTTAGTTTTTTTAAATTGCGTTTTGAGTGCATTTTGACATTTTCTCTTTTCACCCATACTTTGAGTAAAATACATTTGACCCCTTGCTTTTAGTTTTGTTAAATTGCGTTTTGAGTCTTTTTCCTTTTCAAGTTAAACTTCTGTTTTTCACCCATACTTTGAGTAAAATACATTTTGGCCATTTGCTTTTAGTTTTGTTAAATTGTGTTTTGAGTCCATTTCCTTTCCAAGTTAAACTTCAATTACATTGCAATATTAGACCATTGAGGTTCAATCTCAAAAGTTTATAATGTTTCAACTTTATCGTTGTACCGTATATCTATACATTTTTAGCTTATTGCTTTCTTTAATTACTTTCGTTCGCTAATTTCTTTTTTAAAAAAACTAAACGTTTGGATTCAACCATACATTGAGTTGAACTAAATACGTCAAGACATGCACTTTCATATGGTTTGCGCATGACATAGCGCTTGGACTAATCTGTTTGCAACGTGCCTACGACGCATCGCCCGCGGGTTGTTTTATGAATATTAAAATTTATGTGTTGGTATAAATTCGAGTTGGTATACGTTTCGATGTAAACTTTTTTGGGGAACAAGTCAGGTCAAATATATTTGGTTTTTGATTGTTTTATGTACGTTTTCCAATTCTACGTTTCGACCCTACCGCAACACGCTAAGGGTATAATTTTTTCCGTTGATATGAATATCACTTTTGATTACACGTGTTAGTTTTCCCTTGATACACATTTTATGCTTTTTGTACGTTTCCTATGTATGAGTCGGGTCACATATACATTTTTATCCAGCTACAATGCTATTGAATTAAATTGGATACGTCAAAATGTGCGTTTTCATATGTTTAACGCATTACATAACGCTTCGACTAATCTATTCGATGTTTGCAACGCGCAGGTTTCCCACTGGCTTTGCCTCCCTGCCCCCATACGTTCACGATGTTGCAATTGTAGCCCCTTGACTTTGTTATATTCAAAGTTTCATAAAATGACAAATTTAGTCCCTAAACCTTCTACTTTGGATTTCCAAAACCATAACCTCATCTTTCAAACTTTGCTAGCACCAACCCTCTACTTTGGTTTTCCACCATCACCCCTTAGCTCTTACACAGTTAGGCCACTAACCCTCTTCTTTTACATTTCCACCAACACCCCCTCATCTTTTACACATTTCCGTCACCACCCCTATACTTTTACACTTTGTCTTTTTAAGACTTTGCGTTTTTACCCCTTGCACTATTACTCCATTTTTACACCCGCCAAACTTTAAAAAATCTGCAATTGTAACCCCTAGACTACAACTCCTACTTTTGCAAATGACAATGCATTGTGTTTTTCGAAATGTCTTTGGCATTGTTTTGTACACTTTGTGTCTACCTTTGTGATTTACACTTTTTTTGTAATTGTCTTTTACGCACTGGATTTTACGAATCGTGTTTTGTCTTACTATATGTTTCCACCCGCCGCGCGCCGCCGCAACGCGCGGCGGGCAAAATCCTAGTTTTCTATAAATCCAAATCACTATCTTCATTTAGAAAATACAAATGTTTTGAAATAATGATTTTTTATAGTCACTGTTCATATATAACAAATTTAATGATTATATCTCTAGCATTTCGGGTTGTACCTTAAAATAGAAGAAATGATAACTAAAAAGAAAATAGGGATAGAGATAGAGAAAAAAATGTGGGCCAGAGTCTAGAGATAGATTATATGTTAAAGATGAAGATGGGGATACCAATTAGAATGCTCTTACATTACATTATCTTACTTTAAATCATATCATATTAATTTATCATATCCTATTTTGTATTCTACAAATTGCTTGGTAATATCAAATGCTATCATCAATAAAATCACACAAAAATAAGAGAAACATAAAGAATTGTTACAAAATTTTATAACGTCATTAGCCTTATTTTGTATCTAAAAAGTTAAAAGCATTAAAAGCATTTGGCTTTTTGGCTTTTGTAAGGTGAAAGTTCAATTAGTGAGTTTACTTATGTTATAATTTGTATTTAATAAGTTATTTAGGTTCATAGTTATTTAAAAGTGGTTCCAAATGCGTTTAATCCTATTTATCTTAGTATCATTCTAAAATTAAAAAGAAGTGCCAACTAGTATAACTTGAGTAAACAAACATTATATATATATAGATATATAGATTGAAAATTCCGTACATTAATTCAAAAGTGTGAGAAGTGTGAGAAATATTGTGGAGATGACATGTGTCCTCATTCTAAATTAATTCAAAAGGGTAAACAAGTAAATTTCTTATTGATTTAATTAATTGATAACCTTCCATAACCGCCACCCTTCATTATAGGAATATGAATTAAGAATTAATCTACGAATTTATGTCATCTCGTTCATCAATAATTAATTCTGAAGATCGCAGAATGAAAATTTATAGAGTGTTATATAGTGATGGATGCAGAATGAAGGTTTTTATATAACATTACAAATCTCTACAAAACACTACGAATATCATATAACACCATATAACTCTTTTATAACTCTATATAACACTACAACATTATATATAACACTGCAATCACCATTCAGAACTGTATAGTGTTATATATTTTTATATAGTGTTATATATTGTTACATAGTGTTATATGATGAATGTATAGTGTTATATAGTGTTATTTAGAGTTATACAGTGTTATATAATGTTATAGTGTTATATTTTTCTGATAGCATGTCTATGATATATGTAAAGTGTTATAGATTGTTATACAGTGTTATATAATGTTATACGGTGTTATATATATATATATATATATATATATATATTAAAAACCGAATATAATAAATAGTGTTTTAAATATTATAATAATATATATATAGTTTTTAATACATTTATTATCTTCTTTACTTTTTAAGTTGTTTATATTAATAATAGAAACTAATAAATACTGGTTTATATTATTATATTAATATATAGTTTTTAATACTTTTATTTTTTAATATAATACCAATAATTATTTTCTTTACTTTTTAAGTTGGATAAGTTTGGTGTCAACCGGTACTAGTATCGAAAGTACCGGTACGGTCCGGTTTGTTATGGGTACATGAAGGTAAAACCCAACACTAGGCTGGTACAGAAAATGCCAAAAGTAGGTACCAATTTGATTTTGAAAATCTTTTAGTTCGGGAAATTCGGTAATGCTACCCAGTACCATTTGCTCATCTCTGATCACGGGTATCGTATGAACAACAACCGTATCGTACAACTTTTTTTGTTTGTTTTATTCAACTTTTAATGATTTTTTTTGTAGTTTCAGGGGGTAGGGATGAGTTCGGTGCCAACCGATACCGAATTGGTGCTGGTACCGAAAATACCGGTTACGGCACTGGTATATGAAGGTAAATCCGGTAGCGAACCGGTATCAGGAACGCCAAAAGTCATTACCGAATTGGCACATAGGTTCGGGAAATCCGGTACCGGTACCTAGTGCCATTTGCTCATCTCTGACCACGGGTTTCATACGAACAACATCATTACCATACAACTTTTTTGGTTGATTTTCTTTCGGTTATCTTTTAGTGTTTTTCTACATTTTCTTTTTATTCTTGTCAGCGGTTCCGTGCACAACGCGCTCGTAATGATTTCAAAACATATGTAAGCACAGACTAATTAACAAAAGAAGTTCAAGAAGTTCGCCACAACGCGACGACGGTGACCAACTAGTTAAATGTATGAACAAGTCTCACAAACATTTATTGTTTAAAACAAGACTTGATACATTTAATATGTCCATTTGTGACACATGTCAGTAGGCTCCATAGATACTATCTTTATAAATACCCATAAACTAGTTACAATTTCATCTACCAAAGTCTTCAACAACAACAAAAATGAGATCTTTCATGGTTTTCTGGTTTCTTTTCTCAGTTCTTTTGGTAAGAATTTAGATTTATATTTGCGTTCGTGTTGAAAGGCATACTTCAGTTAAAATATTGAACTGATTTAGTTTCTTTTTGTTTTCTTTTTCTTATCAATAATTAGAATTCAAGTCTTTATGATGCACGGGAAGGCCCCGAAGAATACTGGAGAAGTGTAATGAAAGATGAGCCTATGCCGAAGACGATTCAAGATGCTCTAAGCCAAGATTCAACTAGGTCAAATAATGAAGTTAATACCAAAGATCAATTCGTTAGCGGCTTAGATACACAACCTAATCACAAGATGTTCCAGAAAGACTTTGATACAAAACCAAATGTCATGAATTACTTTATTCCTAAACCACCAATGTCAAACTAACTATAATAAAAGCAAATAAAATTTAGGTTATGTTCTCGTGTGTGAAATAAAGAACAAATACATAAATTTAAATATTTGACTAGTAGATACTTTTAAATAGGCACTGTGTGGTTAAGTACACACAAAATTCCACACACATACAAATACAATTATTTTCAGAATAATAAAAAAATATGCGCAAAATCTCTTTCACTTTTATAAATATGGACACACCATTGTAAAAGTGTTGACACACTGTTGAATTGAAACTAAGATCCAACATGCCTGATTTTTTTCATTATATCGATGCTATACTTAAATAGCCTAGTGGTATCTTGGGGGTGAGATAAGACTTTGGGACAGTGATCCAAATTTGCCGTTCCAAAAAAAAAAATAGATTAAATTAAACAAGAGTATTATTGTAACTACAACAAACATTATGGATTTTAAATATGAGTAAATCATATTTTGCGCATTCTTTAAGAGGTGAACGTTTACACTTTACTCCCATATTTTACGTATATTTTAGTAATTAAACACTACCTAAAAAAGTTTTATTATATGAATATAAAAGATAAATTAGCGTAAAACTAGTTAAATTTACTTGATACTATTTAAATAATATTGATGTTCACATTATTTTAAGTTACATGTAAATAGTAAATGGCTTGTTGTATATATTTTCTACACTAGGTTAGAATCCCATGTATTACACATGGTTGTAAAACAAGGTTTCCAAGGCCGAGTACTCCCCGAGTAGTCGTTACAAGGTAGGTTGCCGAGGCGACTTTCTTCAACTCCGACTAATTACTCGGAATCAATCAAATGCGGTCAACATTGGCCAAAATCGGATCTAGTAGGTCAACTCGAGCCGAGTTTGACTTAAAATAAAATAAAATAAAACATAATTTTTATGCCTATCATATTAAAGAATGAATATCAATTTCACGTATTTTGTTATAAATATTAGGTTTGTTTGTTTAGGTTTGTTTTCATTGGTTGATGTTTATATTTTAAATTTTTTTCCTCTTCCACACCATTTCCCACCCGGTGCTTTTTTCTCCACGCCACAATCCTGGCTTGGTTGCCACATGGCGTTTCACGCCCATTCTTCATACTCTTCCACACTGTGTGCTCTTAAATTTGTTGTTCCATCTTATTATTAATTAATATTTGTATATAATGACTATCTTTAATTATAAAAAAATAAGTATTTATAATTAAGTAGGAGAGAGGGGCGAGAAAACAAAATAATAGATAGCTTCAATGAAAGACACGCATTGTTCTATTTTTATCACTAATTAATATTTGTATATAATGAATATCTTTAATTATAAAAAACAAGTAAGTATTTATAATTAATTATGAGAGAGAGTCAGGAAAACAAAATAATAGTTAGATTCGATGAATGACACGTGTTGTTCTATTTTTATCATTAATTAATATTTGTATATAAGAGCATTCACATCCAAGGAATCTAAATATGTGTGTGTTGTTTTTAAAATATAAAAAGTATAAAAAGTGGTTGTGAGTGGAGGAGAGAGAAAATGTTACTGTTCATCTGTATATTTGGGGGACACTGTTCACCCCTTATAATTTTTTAATATATTTTGAAAGTGGTTGTGAGTGGAGGAGAGAGAAAATGTAATGATAAAGGTATAAACAAATATTATTTAATTGAAAATGAGAGATAAAATATAGTGTTTTTTAGTGTAATTTAGGGTGAAAATATGATGGGTTGGATGTGAATGCTCTAATGAATATCTTTAATTATAAAAAAAGTGTTTATATTTAACTAGGAGGGAGAGGCGGGAAAATAAAATAATAGATAGCTTCAATGAATGATACGTCCTCCATACGATTGTTTTATTATATAGTATAGATCATATCTTATTTTGTATTGTATAAATTATTTAGTAATATCAAATGCTATGATCAATAAAATCGCACAAAGAGAAAGAAATAAAAAGAATGGTGAGCAAATTCTATAATGTCATTAGCCCTATATTAGCCCTATATTGTATCAAAAATGTTAACAATATTAGAAGCGGTTGGTTTTGTGAGATGAAACTTGAGAGTTTCGATAATTAATGTTATTTTTTATTATATCAATTTTTTATGAATATTTGTTTCTATTCTTCTTTAGCTAAGTTTTGAGATGTGAAGAAAGCTAATGAAAAGTGGATACAAGAAATCAGCTTAATAATCGGGATTTATTATATAATAGTTTACTAACAAGCTAAAGATTAATATGGGGAATGGGAGTGTTTTATTCATTTTGAGATATATAAAACCAAATACATTGGCGCTACTATTTATACGGCTCTAGAACATATATGATATGGAGTTATGAACATGGATAGTCACAATATTCATAACACTAAATGATATGGAGTTAGGAACATGAATAGTCACAATATTCATAACACTCTTCATTGACTATCCACGTAAAATAATATATTATTCTTATAATACGCTTGATGATGCTGCCTCATTAAAAACCTTGCCAGGAAAACCCACTGACATAAAACCATAGCTAAGGGAAAAAGAGTGAAGTGCGCATTTTCTCCCCCTGATACTTTTGGATCAGGTATGTTGCCTGATTAAAAACCTTACCAAGAATACCCAATGGGACAAAACTTAGTCAATGGAAAAAGAGTGCAACTTGAATAAGTCTCCCCCTCATTTTAACATGTATCCTTTAAGTGACGTGTGTCCATCTTCCTTGAAAGTCGAATAAAGCCTTTGTAGTGAATGATTTGTCGCTTGATCCCTTAATGTGCAATCCTTTATGTTGAACAACGTTGTATAATCTTCTAACGAGACTTTAGGTGCCTCATTCAAAAAATTATCATATGTCCACGACTGTGTTTCGTTACATTTCTGCATCTACAAGACTAACGAAACTTGTTTTGATGAGTTAGTAAAATATAATCAAATATCGTTTATGCCTGAAATATTTCTTTGAACTCATTCCAATGTCCATTCGCTTGACAAATGTTATATCATGACAATAAGCTCAAGTGAAAAATATTATAACCATACATAGCTAGCTAAACATATTAATGCACTTATGCATTTAACGATGGTACTTCTAGAATGAGAATATATACTTTGGTAGGAGATGATAATAGGCATTTCTTATAACAAATGACTTAATAACCTTTAACATACTTTAAGGTTCAACTATTCCATACTAAAATATCCAAACATCATCTACTAGATGTACTTGAGGGATTAGTAAAATATAATTATATATATACTCGAACTGGAATTCGAGTAATAATTAGACCGTGCCAAGGTCATTCAAAATTTCTCTCTCTAAAAACTCGATAATTTCTCTCGATGATGCCTAGACATCATTACTGTAAATTGCGATTATAGTAAACTTTTAAAAGTAGAATGTTCATATAACATGACTAATTTAATCAAACTTATATCCCTCTTTATGCGAATATCTCGAGTTATACAACACTCGACCCAACTATTTTAGCCCATACGTATTTTGTCAACTTCATATAGTACGTTCTTGAGGTTTTTATTTCAATGCTTCTGCCATTATCAATCCATGAGGGAATTCTGCCCATCTTATCCAAATATACATGTGTATTCATTCTTCATGAGTTTTGCTACATAAACTTACCCATATAACACATAGATATCTATATTATACGCAAAAATGCCATGAACACTTGCTTTTATCTTCAAAATCCATATTGTACCATGCGTGTACACTATTTATTAAGATATCACAATTACTGGGTACAAGTTTCTATGTATGTTTATTCGTGCACAAGAATTACATCATTAAGATGTTTTGATTTACCTTTAGGGAACTCAATTGCAAAGGAATCTATATACAACGATCATATTGTTCTCGACAAGTTAACTTACATGATTTTGATATGTACACTTTTAGTATCAAGTGATACATAACATTCATAGACGTACATCAATTCTCTCTCTATATTACCAGAATAATAAAATATTGGAAAGTCAATGCATCCACCACTGGAGAATACGTTTCCTCATAATCAATCATAGGTATTTTTGAAAATTCTTGTGCCACCAATTTTGACTTATATCACTTAATTTGATTTTCACATGATGTGCGTAAAAGACACATTTGTATCCAACATATTTTACAACTTCAGTTATATGGACTGTTGGTCCAGAAAGTTTCCATTTCATTAGAAAACTAAACTCCGCCTTATTTGTGTCTTTCTATTTTTAGCCAATCATTCCTTAATATTCATTCATAGGCAGATCTTAAATTTTGATCCTCATCATTTAATCAAATTAAGCGCTACATTATATACAAAAGTATAACAACGTCGATTTTTATTTCGATTCCATACATATCTTAGACATGATACAACTTATCGAGATCTCTTTATTTTCAGGTACCTGAGGTTCTTCTTGAACCATCATGTCTATTGTCTCTTCAGGAGATCTTGTTACTATAACCTCGACTTGACCATCTTAATTACTTGCTCCAATTTTTAAGGAATTTTATTATAAGAATTAACTAGTCTACCACGCTTTAGGATTGCAATAGACTCATTACAAAAATATGTGGTTGTCCTCTAGGGACACAAATGTAACTGGAGCATAAGTAGTTGATTATGTGACTTACTTAGTCACTCTATTTAGGTCAGTGAACTTGTCTGGTAATTTGTTCTTTAATATTGGTAAATGAATTATACTTTAAACTTCTAGTTCATAGTTTATAGTCTGAGGATCAAGATGACATGATAATTCATTTCACTTTTCACTTTCCAACTGCTTGTTATCTCCCCCTAATGTTGGGAACATTCATTCACTAAAGTGAAAACCAATGAGCCATAAACGAATTTCTCACTAATGGTTTTAAGTATTTAATCATGGACGATTATTTATACCCAACATATTCTCAAACTTTTTAGAAGTCCCATCTTTATGCAGTGTGGTGGATGAGTTTCAATATATGTTGCACAACCAAAATCTTTGATGAGATATCTTTGGTTTCTGACCAAAAACCAACTGTATGGGAAGAACTAAAACTTATTGGCTTGATGTGAATTGATGGTAATTTATATAAAATTACATGTACCTAAATGAACTTTTGCTCCTCTCATGATTATTGGCTTTGTAACCAATAGTAGGCGATCATCTCAACAATAACACTTATTCCAATGATCGTTAATAACTTGGGAATCAAATTCACTATTATCAAATAAATATACTAATCTGGATTAATATGCTTGCTATCACATTAGCTAAGCCACAATCACGCAAGCTTCAGGTTGTGGATTTGATAACCATTTAGACGATGCATCGATTTTAAAACACTAAATAGTATCATGTTTGTATATTTATTTCCATTATCATTTTCAGAATATTTAGGGATTCACATCCTACTTTTGTTGATCAATACTTAACTTTACTTGAGAGCAAACATAACATGTAGAATTATCAAGACGAATCTTTTGTTTCTTCAATACTTTTCACATCATCATTAATGACTCGGTGTGGTCTAACCGTTCATGCCAACTAACTAAATAATTATGATCCATAAACTTTTGGATTATGATCGCATATGTATTACTTGCATGTATGTAATACAAAATATAAGATACGAGAGAATGTATTATAACTTCAAAGTTTAAACCATCATGTTATATGGTTATTCCTTAGTTTGCCACTTTTAGTGGTCGATCTCAATATTAAAATGGTTGTCAACATAAGGATTATTACAATTTCCTCGGTTATCATGATCATGACCTTTATAACGATCATTGTATAGTTATTGCCCTATTAACATGGTTGATCTTATCACATGATCATCATAACAATTTTCTCAATTACCATCATCATAAACTTTACTCCAATTATTATATCATTACATTCTATTCAAGGAATAAATTATACCCATATAACATTCATGGTGGAATCATTACAATTTTCTTAGTTATGTATTTGATCATAACCTTTGAATCGATCATTATATCATCACATTCACATCAGGGAATGGATTAGAACCATAGAACTTTCATGCTTGTTGTTTCAAACTTTATATATATTCTTTAACAATCTTGATATTTCAATAGCATATATGATATTTGACGATGGAAATTATTTGCTCAATGGATTATGATATATATTTTTCTCATCACATGATATAAATTGAGATGTAGTTTTATAATCGAGACATTTATACTTATCGGTTTAAAATCTTACAAGCTTCGATAAACTCGTAATAAGCTTTGAGAAGTTAGACACTCCAGGTATCATTTTATATAAACCTTGACCACAATTCAATCGTTTTTATAGCTTGTGATCATATACCACAACTCTGGTCACTTTGATGTCCCCTTCCAAATTTATAACATATGGAACATAATATATACATTAGATTATACAATACATGACTATATAACATGTCACCAAATAAACAGGTTATGATACAACCTTATAAAATGAGATTTTTATAATCACTTGTAAGAAATATATAATTTTTTATTTAATATATCATCTAAATAAATCAAAGCATATAAAAGACACATAAAATTACAACAGTGATAAGCCTATTATTATAGGTCATGCTCTAATTTATCGACATCGTGTGCGTTAGTTTTCAAATTAGTGGTGTTCCATAAAGGACAAAGTTGATATATGATGAAAGCCACAATAAAATCATACATCTTGATTAATAGTAATATAACATTTATAAAGAAAGATGAGTAAATCAATATATGATTTTTTAACTACTAAAATATAGCTATAATTTATCATCAAACAGATTAAAAATTATATGATAACATGTCATATAATGTCATATAAAGCACCAAATTTCTTATTCTTATATATCAAATAAGAACACTATAAACATACACTTATCATATTGTATTTCTAGTTAAATTGTTACGAACAATCACATTAAAATGTATATATCAAATACAAGTATTACACATCAGAAGTGAATGTACATGAACATATTAAATACTAAACATACTTTTTCATAGTATAATAATCTGTCAACTATTGTATACTACAAATTCATCTCCATCAAACGTTATTATGGAGACTCACTCTTAATGATGTATTCATAACATATGAGTTAAGGATATGGAGAGTCACTCTTAATGATGTATTCGTAACATATTGAACAATATTATTAAAATTAATAAAGAATGAATTAAATGATATTTAATGATTTTAATTTCTAAGCATTAACCAACATGATGGGAAAATGATAGTTAATGATTTTAATTTTTAAGCATTAACCAACATCATATATATTAATATCGTTTAAAGCCTTCTTTAATTTCTTAAGAATACAATAGGTTTATGCATAAACGTATAACCAAATATTTAATCCTATAACATCACTAAATCCATTTAAATTATAAACTATATAAAATGAAAATCTAGTACATACATCATTTATATATTACCACCAATACAAGCAGATATACCTAATACAACTGCACTGTTTAGTCCATAAATATTGAGTTCCATACTTTGTGATATTGACTTTAATTGTTTTTCATGAGTTCTAAAAGCACATGTAAAATTCTCTAGATTGTAAATTAACTTCCTCAAATCAAAATAATTCAACAATTTTACTTACAACTTTACATGGTTAATATTTAACATCCTCAACTAATTCAACAATTTTATTTACAACTTAACAGGGTTAATAAAGAAGCATAAATATATGATCATGGTGGCTTAAGGAATATGCAGATGAGCATCACTAGATTGTAAACATTTTACTTTATCGATAACAATCATGTGAGGAGATCAATGTTAATAATACTCATATTTATTGGGATAGAAGACAACCCAAGTATATTTATTTAAGATTTAGAGATCATGCAAAAATTACTAATTACCAACACCTTAATAATTAATTACTGAAATTTACATACAAAAAATCTAGTCCACATTATGCGAGACCTATTTTTTTTTAATATTGGATCAACATCTATATTTTTAAACTTTGATATATATATATATATATAGGGAGAGGATCATGAGAAAACTAGATATAAATGAGAAAACTAGAAAACTAACTAAAAACCACTAAAAAGGAGGGGGGACTTTTAATGAAGGAGGGGTAAAATTGGAAAAAAATATATATAACTTTTCAAACATTTCCCATTTCTCCATACGTTATCATTTTAAAACAAAAATGGCATCATAAGATCACAAATTTTTGTATCTTTCGTTCAAGTATATTCGAGCATATTTTTTATGACATAAAAAAAGATTTATGGTGTCGTCTTGTTTTCAATACTATTATTATAGTAGTGCACATGCGCAAGATAACATGTACTACAATTGCATTACATGCTTAAAATTAGCTTTTTGAGTCTAGTTTAGCTTTTAGGGTTAGTTTTTTTGGAGGTTTAGGATTAGGATTAGGTTTTTGGGTGTGGGGGGGAGGGGGTTTAGGTTTTTGGGGGGTGGGGGTGGGGGGGGGGGGTTAGGTTTTTTTCGGGTTTATGTTTAGGGTTTAGTTTTAGGTTTTCAGGAGGGTGGGGGTGGGGGTGGGGGGGTTAGGTTTTTGGGGGGTGGGGGGGTTAGGTTTTTGGGGGGTGGGGGGTTAGGCTTTTGGTGGGAGGATGAATTTAGGTTTTTGGGGGGTGGGGGTTAGGCTTTTGGTGGGAGGGTGAATTTAGGTTTTTGGAGGGGGTGGGGGTGGGGGGTTTAGGTTTTTGGGGGGTGTCGGTGGGGGGTGGGTTAAGTGGTTTAAGCTTTATGTATTAGTGCACATGTGCAGTACAACAAAAAAAAAAAAAAATTTTGAAATTTTTTTTCCATACATAAAAAGTAGCGATTTTTCTATAAAAAATTTTTAAAAAAAAAATTTGGTATGTTTTTAGGTTTTTTTGGTTAGTTTTTTGGTTTTCTTATTTAAACTAGTTTTATCATGATCCATCCCCTATATATATATATATGGTCAGCATTTAGAGAAAACGGTGAAAAGTGTGAGAACGGTGAGAACGATTATGGATCGTCCGATCAAAATAATCCATGGACTAGATTGCGCGGTGGCGTTTTCGTAAATAACATCAATATTATTAGGTGGGATGCGCTTCATTAAGGGTAAAAGGGTCTTTTGCCCCTCATATTCAAAACGCCATCAAATGATAAAACGCCAAAAATTTAAAATAAAACACGTTGAATATTAAAGGAAGATGAAACAACACAAATAACTGAATTTCAGTTATTAACATTTATTAGAAGAAATTCCCTCCTAAATTACGCGCCAAAAACACCATTATATAAACAAACGTAAAACATAGCTTCCATAATCACTTCAATCTATCCATTTTCTGCAAAAAAAAAAAATCCTTAACCAAAAACGCCAACTTAAACAAAACGCCAAAAATGGCAACAATCGTTTCGTGGAGATACACTCTGGGGATCAGGCGATACGTCCTCCATTTTGACAACAGAAGGAGGGTGTATGTTAAGACGGTCAGGGCAATTCTGAAGATGGAAGAAGATATACAGAGGAAAATCTTATCCATTGGCATCGCTCTAGACAGCGAATGCCATGAAAAGCATATGCTTATGAAAGCATTAACCAGCAAATTTGGACCAATCAAACGAGATATGAAGCCAGACCCTGTCATGACGTCATGGCGTTTTGATGATGAAACAGACATGGTGACGGTTACATACGACAGCGGAGAGCAGGAAGTCTACTGGTTAGAGAACATCATGACAAAGCACCGACTGGGTTTCATGGAAGAATTGCATAACGCCACTTGTACCAACACAGAAATAGACTCAAAATTGGAGTTAATGCAAGACATGTTCAGGTGGAGGCTTCAGAATCTTCAGGAACAAGAAGCTGATGAAGGTGAATGTGATGACATGGATGAAGATCAAGATGAAGACTCCGAGGAGGAAGAAGATGACACAAGTGATGGATACTATCCAGATAAAGTACCTTCTAACGAAGGATTTTAATTTTTTTCCTTCTATGTAATCTTTTTTTTAAGATAATTAGATGATATATTTCTATCTTTATTAGCAAAACGCCAAAATAATACTAAAAGATGGTTAACCCTAACAAAACGCCAAAAATAACAAAAAATATTTTTACTGCTTAATATTTTATTTACTCCGTTATTTTATTTTGTCATGTTGGTCTGCATAAGGCCATTTAAAAAAAACGCCAAACTTAGAAGATGGGACGTCTATAACCTATAAAACTGATAAAAGCTGATCAACACAGTATATACAAAAAACAGTAACTGAAAAGACAGTTACTTTATTACTATCATTTATTACAATAAAAAGTCTCACCTAAACTACGCGCCAAAAAACTCCTATAAGAGAGGGGTCTATACACAATGAAATTAATCACACCCAGAAAAACAAAAAAACGCCATATCCTCTAGAAACCACTCCCTTTAAAACGCCACAGATGTCAAAGCTTTCACTGAAATGGATCTTTTTTCTGAGGAGGTTTACCCAATAATATTTTGCTGGATGAGATGGACAAATATTTAAGAAAAAGGGACTGATGATAGTGATATGCCATCATGTGAGCTTTGTTCTTGATGATTATAGGCATGGAAGAAAGGATTCAACACAACTGAAAAATGCTATTTTGGACTCCATTATTACAAATAGCATCAACCAAGAGTTGATCTTCAATGACATGCCACCAAACAAGAATATCACACCAAAAAACAGGATGCCACTAAGCAGCTTCTTCTGAAAAAAGACGGGGTTTATGTATGAAAGTTGGCATCTAGCTAAAGTATTCAAAAAAGGTTCAAAACGCCAAAACAAATTCAAGAAAGATAGAGGCTGATAACAGTGAAGATTCGGAAAAGAAATTAGATTACCATTTTTTATTATTTTTGTTTTCATTTTATATTATTTTGATATCAAGTTATATGTTGATTTGTTATCTAATTCTCTATAAATAAAATACATTATTATATAAAACGCCAAAAACTACAAACACCAAAACACTAGAAGTATGAAAACTGGGAGAATAGCTGCAGGCAAAACACCTTGTAAAGGGTATTAAACGCCAAAAAATTCACTAAACGCCAAAAAATGGACTTATTGTAATCTTATGCAAATAATAGTGACTCGTAGTGAATTATTATACAAAACGCATAAACGCCAAAAAAATTTAACCAGAAAAAGCTATAACGCCAAAAATTACATATGTGACACAAAAAATTAATTCAACGCCAAAAAGTTTAAAAAATACAATTAACGCAAAAAAAAAAAAAAACTTAGGCTCCATAAAATATTATACCGCGTTGGGAAATAAAAAGAAGAATGAAAAGAAAAAAAAACCCTCCGCCCTTCTCTATACCGCGGGACACGTGTTGGGCCATGATGCGTTCTCATCGTTCTCACACTTTTGAGCGTTTTCTTCTGATCCCATTTATATATATATATATATATATAGGGTAAGGATAGTGTAAAAAGGGCCAAAAGTGTGAGAAGTGTATTATAACACTATATATAATACTATATAACATCATATAAACACCGTATAACAATATGTAACACTATATAACATTATATAACAAATATAACACTATACATCTATCATAGACATGCTATCAGACAACCTATAGTGTTATATTTGTTATATAATGATATATAGTGTTACATAGTGTTATATGGTATTATATGGTGTTACATATTGTTATACGGTGTTTATATGGTGTTATATAGTATTATATATAGTGCTATAATACACTTTGAGCACTTTTTACAGGATCCTCTACCTATATATATATATATATATATATATATATATAAATATAACACTATAGGTTGTCTGATAGCATGTCTATGATAGATGTATAGTGTTATATATATATAACACTATACATCTATCATAGACATGCTATCAGACAACCTATAGTGTTATATTTGTTATATAATGATATATAGTGTTACATAGTGTTATATGGTATTATATGGTGTTACATATTGTTATACGGTGTTTATATGGTGTTATATAGTATTATATATAGTGCTATAATACACTTTGAGCACTTTTTACAGGATCATCTACCTATATATATATATAGGATTAGGTTCAAGAGTGAACACTAGTGTAGTTTGCGAACTGAGCGAACTAATCCTGGCCATACATGTGTGTAGATCAATGGCCAGGATTTGATGATGAAATACACTAATGTATTTTACGATTTGATGATGAAATCCTAGCCATCCACGTGTGTATATCAATGACCAAGATTTGTTCACTCAGTTCGCAAATAGATTAGTGTTCACTCTAGAACCCCATTATATATATATATATATAGGGTTGAGTTCATTTCAGAACTCTAAATAACTACAGAACTTTCAGAACTCCTAATAAACAATCATTTTATATATAAGTTTTTGTATTTAGGATCTTTTTATCATCTATTATATGTATTTCTTTGATTACATACATGTTAAAAGTAGTTTACATATGTTTAATTGCCAAAATTATATATATGTGTCATAACTAATTACATATATGTAAAAAAACTAGTTTACATATGTGTAATTATAAAATTACATATAAAAATGATAAAATTACTCTTAACATGTATGTAATCGTAAAAATACACATAATAAATGATAAAATTATCCTAAACAAAAAAATACATAAATAAAAAGATTGTTTATTAGGAGTTCTGCGAGTTCTGTAAATATTTATGGTTCTGAAATGATCCTAGCCCTATATATATATATATATATATATATATATATATATATATATATATTTAATGAACAATCAAGGAAAAACCTTGTTTTATACTTTTAGACTTTTAGTTTGCAAACTATTAATAATTAAATAATTATTTCTCAATCTATAGCAAATATAAAAACCAATATCATAATCATTATCAAGCACCTATTTTCCGATTAAACATGCTAATATCTCATTAAAACTTTAAAACTTAATGAAAGGGATTCAAAAGATTATTTTCAAATTATCAATCTGATAAAATAAAAATAATTTTTGATGCAAATAAAGTAACAACAAAAGAGACAGATTACTAGATCTTATGATTATACAAATAATATAAGACAAATAAGATAGAGCAATGAAATACAAGCTATAAAAGTAGATAACTTACTTGTAAGATGATGTAATCCAACTTGAAAAGTGAGTCGTGCTGATAACGTATTATAAAATAGTTTACTAACAAGCTAAAGATTATAGAGAGATAGAAACAGCGGGAATATGGGTGTTTTATTCATTTTGATATATATAAAACCAAATACATTGGCTACTATTTATAGGGCTTTAGAACATAAATGATATGGAGTTATGAACATAGATAATCACAATATTCATAACACTAAATGATATGGAGTTAGTAACATGGATAGTCACAATATTCATAACACTATATTCATAATAGGATTTTCATTATTGATTTAGGCGAGTATTCAAATATAGATGTTGATACTTTTACTATTCTACCCTTATTCTACAAAACTAATAAACTCAGGAAATAACCAATTCATTACCATAATGTCCTAAGTTGATTATAATGATTAATTGATAAATTAATGGTTATAAAGAGTCCAATAAGTTCTTACTAAAACAAAGTTCTAAAATGAACTCAACCCATTAGTTTATTTATGACTTTATGTAAATAAAAAAACCGATACACATATCACACATACTCTTCATATAACTTGTGGTTATTTGAGAAATGAACAAAATTTTATTCAAACATTCTTCTTTTCTTATATATTAAGTCGTTATACATCTCTTTAGAGTCGCTTCAAGTATTCCCTTCTTCTTCTTCCTCACCATTTTCACCTCTTTGCACCAGTGTTTATACCCCCTCTCTACTGTCTCTAGTTCTACCATAACCTTTTCGCTATCATCACTTTCACATAAAGAAAGAAATGAACCCTGTCTTGTTAACTCCTTCACTTTTGAAAACCTACTCAAATCCCCAAAACGTTGTTCAACCATGCTTGTCACACGTTGTAGCTCCTGTGTTAATAAAAAGTTTCTAGTTATGCAACAAAAAAATAAGTTTTTTTTTAAAAGATGCGTAGGAAAGCGTGCTTACGGGTATGTTTTTATTTGACGGGTGACGGCTAGGTAAAATCGTTGTGATCGAGCTCTTGATCAACTCAGCGATAAAAGGCACGTCATTCTTGGCTAACTCAAGTTGTTCCACCATCTCACGCGCTACTGATAATGAAGTATCACTTTCTAGATAAAACAAGAAATGTATGTTCTTCACGCAACCTGCAATCGAAGATGATGTATAGTTTATACTATGGGTCAAAATTAAAATATGTCATGCAACAATCATTTTTTTTTTTTAATTTTTATTTCTAGACGTCTTAGCAGAATGGTGAGTTTTTCTTTTAGGTTTTTGGAAGCGTTTTGGTTTTCACGAAGTTCGCTTCCCACGGTAAGAGACTTTAAAAGAATTGAATCTTACAGAACATATTCATTTGGCACGTGAACTTCTGGATGGTCCTAATTACATGGCAAAACTCAGATAAACGAGTCTTCTTCTTTGACTAGTTGACTTTTTATAAACCAAAACAATTTCAAAAATGTTCTAGGAAAACTTATGTTTTTTCTATACTACCTAGAAATAGAGGTGCTCATCGAATCGAATAACGAATTTTCGAATTATTCGAATCGAATTTTTCAAATTTCAATTTCTTTTACTTGAATTCGTATTCGATTAGTAATTGAAACTCAAATTCGAATAAATTTGATTTAATTAAAATTCACCCTAAACAATAACTTATTTTACTTTCATTTTTTAAAACTATTAAAAACTAATTATATTCAACATAAAATATAATAATCTGCAAAATTAATTAACTATCAATATGTCAAAACACTAAAATTTAGAAGATATGTTGGTTACCATTAGCGATTTAAGTTAGGTAAAAATTTAGAAACAAATATTATGGCTATTTGTCAGTAGGTTTGATAATGTTATGAATAATAAAATTATCACTTATGGATATAGTTCATACGTTGACCAAGTGTAAAAGTTATATGTGTGTATATATATGTTTGTGTGTAAATCCATATATTAAAAAATTATATATAAATTGAAGTCGATTTCGAATCGAATTGAAAATCATAAATTCGTATTCGATTTGAATTCGATTACTGGACTCGAATAAGAATCAACTCAAATCCAAACCTTATTAACCGAATTCGAATCGAGTCGAATTTCGAATCTGAATCTAATTCTGAACACCCCTACCTAGAAATATTTAAAAATCCCCAACAAACACTATTTGCAAGTTTTCTAAATGTTAATAAGATTATTATGAGCTTAAATATGATAAAGAAACTATATAAGTAACAAAGTACCACTCGGGTTCGCAATTCTCATTGTCAAAGAAACCGAGTTATTGTTGGTTTTGGTGCCTTTCAGTCTAAACTCGTTTTGTTGATGCATCCTACAAAGTTCTACAACTGCAGGAGTTGGCATTGCTAATGGATCCTGGGTCGGTTGTTTCGGATACTTGGGCTTTAGAAATGGATCTTCAAGAAGCTCCCTAGCAGACAATCTTTGGTTGGCTGGAACCAAACATTTCTCTATGAACTCTTTGATTTCAGGATCACTCACTTTGTCAAGTGAAGCTGGTTTAATACCCTGTTCATTAACCAGTTAACAACCTCCATAATCTTGACAAAGTTAATGAACTATGTATAAGATAATACATATTAGGGTTTAGGGTTAATCCCACTTGAGTTAAACCCGTTAGGGTTATTGTATCCGCGTTATGTTTTCACTATATATAGCCCAATAAGTTGTATTGAAGAGACGAAAACAATCTTTATGGTACCAGAGCACTTTGCCTCGGATAGGTTTAACCCTAAACCCTAAACCCTAATGTACATTATGCGAAGATCAAGATAAGTTAACTTACAGAGGTAACTTTCTTGTATATCTGAGCTGCATTCTTGCACTCGCTATACGGGTACTCGAAAGTTACCATTTCCAACATGCACATCCCGAAAGAATATATGTCAGCTAGCTCGTTATACTCCTCCTCATAAAGCTCCGGTGCCATGAATTCCGGGGTTCCTACATGCCATAAATACAAAGGAAAAAATAAGTATCCTTACGTGTGGGACGAGCCTAGGCAGATCTTGGCTAGGGCCGCCGTTTAAGCGGTGTGACATTGGGTCACTCAAAAAGAAAGTCACCGTTAAAAAAAAAAAAAAACCAATATGTATATGATTTCGTTAATTGGTTATTTGTCCCTCGTCATATCCAAATACCCCTAAAGTTCTTGTTCGTAAATATTACCAATGAAACTCTTAGCAGCCGGCTGCTGCAAAACAGTTGCTAATCCGAGATCACCGATTTTGATTTCACCGTGGTTTCCATTAACGAATAAGTTGTCACATTTTAGGTCGCGGTGAATCACGGGAGGGTTTTGACTGTGAAGGTAGTCAAGTCCATTAAGAATCTGTCTTGCCCAACTCTTGATGGCTTTCATATCCACACTTTTATGCTTCTTACGGTATCTGCTTGAAATATAACACAAAATATGTGTAAATAATATATAAAAATGAAATTAAGTTTGTTTAGATAGAATATTAACTGTGTCAGGTTTCCTGATGTGAAGAGTTCTGTAATCATGTTTAATGTCTTCTTCTTGACATCAATCCAGTAATGAAACAATTTGATGATGTTTTTGTGGCTTAGTGATTTAAGAAGATGAACTTCTGAATACAACTTTTTGTAATCGTCTGGAGATCGTAGGACATTGTCGATCCTGAGCCTGCTCCAAGCGACTTCGATTCCATCAAATTGGTCGAATGCCTTGTAACTAGATGCACAAATTGAAAGTGAAATCATCATTTGAAATTATAAATTTTGTATGAAAAACATGAAGTTATAAATTTATAATAATAACTTACACTTTCTTGAATGCTCCTTTGCCCAAAACTTCAGGGTACTGAAAATGTATCAAGGAAGATTGATTAATATTTATGCAAACAAAACACATGCCCAAAATTTTGGGGAAAAAAAAAAACGTTTTTTAAAAATTAAATTATCATGATTACTAGAAATATATGGATTAAAAAAAAATCTTTTAACCCATTTGGCCCATCCCGATTGTTGTTGAATTTGTTGTTTGACAGTTTTTCTGAGGAATATAAAATGTTTGAAAACCGGATTTATTGTTAAACATGATATATGCTTCTAGTTTGTTGGTTGGACATGTTCAACCGGACTTTAAAATTAGATAACGTTATAACCAATTAAAAAATATTTACATATCATATCAAAAAGAGAAAATATAAAACAAAAAAAGAGATTTTTAATATGTATTTATGTAGAAATGTATTTATGAGTAACTATTTCCAAAAGTATTACTAATATATTCCTACCTTAATTGTAAATACATTTTTATACAAATAATTTTCAAAAAAATATCTATATGCTCGCAAAACGGTACAACCACTAAAGTGGTTGATCGGTTCAACCACTAAAGTGGTTCATCGGTTCAACCGCCACTCACTCGTACTAAACCAATGGGTTCAACCCATGTCAACTGCACGAGTAAAGGTTGATTGTCAATCTGACCAGCTATCCCGATCCAGTTTTAACAACATTGGACAGAGTATAACAAAATCAACAAATTTCTTAAATGTATTGAAAATGAATTCAAACACCAATTAACAAGAACCAAATTTTAACAAAAATTGAGATAAACAAACCACAAGATGACAATCTTATACAAAGTTAAGTAGATGCATACCCTTATAAACCGGCCACTAGGGTCCATTTCAACATAATCAACCTCCAAGGCAGCAACACCTCCATCTCCAACACAATTCAAGTCATTCTTATGACCACATGAACCCATTTTCACCCGCGGTTAACCGGGAGGAGTTCAAACAACCAAACAGAAAGATAAAAACGGGCAGAGAAGAAGAAAAAGACGACGAAGTAATTTCAAAAGATGTCTTATAACAGGACCTAATAATAACGGTCACAAGACTCCAACATGGATCTCACAAAATGCCTCCGAAGGAATCACATAATAACCGAATGCCGATCGGGTGTGGATTCGAGATCGGCATCCGAAACTTGCATTAAGGTTTCTTGATGATGAGAGACTGAAGAGATGGTTGAAAGTATATGTTGTGTTAAATGTCATCATATTAATGTCCATTTAGGGGGAGCTTTTTGAAACACTTGTGGAATCAAACTAATGCTAGAAACACCACCCCTTTTCCTCTTGTGATCACCATCTCCTTGTTAGATTTTCTCTTTTCGGTTTCAAAAGAATCAAAATCCAAATGGTTTTCGTCGTGAAAACATGAATCGGGTTTCGATTCACGATGAGAGAAAGGAGATTGTGGATGGAGAATTGGTGAGGTTGTGCAAGGAAATAAAGGAAGGTGAAACTTGTGCAAAAGTAGCCCCAAGAGGAAACGTTAAAGGGGGGGATTGAGATATATAGGTAGGAAAAAGGATAGGGGATATTGTGAGTTTTGGGAAAGAACAGGATTAACCAACACCTGTTCGGTACAAGGTTGTTTAATTTGTTGGAATCTCAGAAAACATTGGAAGCACAAAAAACAAATTGTGTTTTGACAAAAAATAAAAAAAATCATGCGGTGAACGTGGATCGAACACGTGACCTTCAGATCTTCAGTCTGACGCTCTCCCAACTGAGCTATCCCCGCGGTATTGGTAGTGAAAGAATTTTTAATGGTTATTAAATCTGCGTGTTAGTTTTTGTTTTGTTTTTTTGTTTTTTGTTTTTGTTTTTGTTTTTGTTTTTGTTTTTGTTTTTGTTTTTGTTTTTGTTTTTGTTTTTGTTTTTGTTTTTGTTTTTGTTTTTGTTTTTGTTTTTGATAGATTTTTATAGAACTTCTTACTTCGAAATCAGTATGGTGTCGTTTATAACATAAATAGACAGCAGTTAAATGAAGCTAACTAAAAACTTATTTTTTTTATTAATGGTATCATATTTTTTTAATATATAAAACTAATATGTTATACGTAGGTTTTAGTTGTGTTACATTAAAATTATACTAGTATAGGAATAAACAAAATAATAGGGTTAAATTTTAGGCCAATCATAAAAAATTTAAGAATTTTGTTTTTATTGAAAAGGTGGTTAATTCGTATAAAAATAGAATGATGAGAATAGAGAACGAAAGATGAAAATAAATATTACTTCTAAATAATGCTTTTAAATATATGTAGAGGAAAGAAGTAAAGTTGCTTTACATTTGAGGGAACTATACCCATCATCGTTGTTCATTTACACGATAATGAAATTCTTATCTCCTCCATATTCCTCCTACTAGTTTCCAACAGATTTATGTCGCCATGATTACCGCATTCGAGACCAGGATGTCCGATTGATTTAGGTTTGTTCATGTTTGTTTCCAATTATCGAACTAACTAAATTTGCACATCTAAATGTTGATGTTGAGATTGAACGCGTGACTACATTTTTCATTCTTATGTACTTGTTGATTATATATTAAGATGATACTAATCAAATTATTGTGAACTCTTAAGTCTTAACCATAGACTAGGGTATTGCAGATAAAGTGAAAGGGTATGGTCTCAAATCTCGCACCAGGCTTGGGCGCGATTGACCATCACCCGGCTCATTGCCCCTACCGACAGGATTTACTCAGTTCGTGCGGGCACGCGCGAACCCGGTTTGCTTTCCCTCTCGGGGAAAGATGAGAAGACTAACCTTGTATATGAAAATAGTTGTTTTCGTCAACATACAAGGGGTGCGGTAATTACTATCAAGGATGATAGTAGTTTACTGCATTCACTTTCTGTCAAACACATTTCCATGTTGCGATCCTGTGCGGGCGCGCACGAAGCGTCAATGGAAGTGTTGGTTTGTGCTCAGTTTACCGCACATAGTGATTCGGTGCAAAACCGCATCCTATTGTTATACAAGTAGAACTGTCACTTTGACTTCCGCGACCAACGAGTAAGTGGTATATGTAACAACCCTCATTAAAAGTCCTATTTATTTTATTATTTTATCCAATAAGAAACCCTAATTGAGACACCCAAGTGATTCTGCACAAACCCTAAAATTTTCAGAACAATCAGAATCAGGATCAGGGCCCCTAAAACTCAGGGGGGTATTCCCTACTTAACGATTATCCTTATAAAATGCTGTCAAAATCGAATTTAATCGTTCCGTCGACTCAGCAAGCCTATACACACACGTGGCAAGCCTATAACAATTTCGTGTCCCTTACGGACCGTAAGGGATTAGTCTTACGGTCCGTAAGCATGTCAAATTTTGTGTATAAATAGCAGAGTCTGGGACTTGATTCCTGGCTTCAGTTCGACGTAAAAATTCCAATGAGTAAATTACAAGTTTTGTCCTTTATCTTTACATCAAATTTCAGGCGCTGTCCTTTAGGCAAAAAGTTGACAGGCAGTGTCCTTTATGTTTCAAAATCTTGCAAGTTTTGTCCTTTAGGCCAAACCAGGTTAGAAATCTCAGTTAAAATACCTCATGTGCAAGGCACATGAGGGTAAAATGGTCATTTTCATCTCACCCCAACAAAGAGATCAAACACAATACCAACATAACACAAACCCTAAAGATCAAACACAGCCGCCACCTGCTAAAACTCGATCTCTCTCACTCTACCACAAACAAATACGCAGGCCAGACAATGGTGGTGACAGGGTGGATTCACGGCGGTGATAAGCGGCCGGAGGCGGAGGTGGTGGTTGTTAGAACCGACGGGGGTGTTTTATCGGAGGGGAACTGAGCAAGATTTACGGTGGTTCGTGGGGTGTTGTTAGGGTGACCGGAGATGGATGGTCTGTGGTGTCAACAGGCGAGAAAAAGGGGAGGAGGGCGGCCAAAGAAGGTGGTGGTGACGGAAGCTCCGGTTGGATCTGATTCAATAAAAAATTTGTTGAATCCAGAAAACTAAAAAGAAAATTTGAACTTTCTTTTTCTACTCTATTCTTTTCTTTTAGATTATGTGTGTGATTTGAGAGTGGGTTAATAGGAGATAGTGGTATATATCTAGATTCAGGATTCGGGATTGTTGGGTGATGTCTAGATTCAGGATTCGTGAGATTTCCTCACCAGTTCTGTTTGATGTTGATGTTCTTAGTCACCAGATCTGTTCGATGTTGATGATGTTCGGTTTGTGAGATAAAGATGTGTTGAAGATGTTAACTGATGATGAAGAACAAAATAAACCACAAAACTTTAAAATCTGTTGACCATTTTACCCTCATGTGCCTTGCACATGAGGTATTTTAACTGGGATTTCTAACCTGGTTTGGCCTAAAGGACAAAACTTGCAAGATTTTGAAACATAAAGGACACCGCCTGTCAACTTTTTGCCTAAAGGACGGCGCCTGAAATTTGATGTAAAGATAAAGGACAAAACTTGTAATTTATTCAATTCCAATTATACGCTGAGATATCGTAGAATTACTCTAAAAACACACACGAATCACTAATTGGTATAGCGGGTGCTGCTACGATACAGGGTATTAACTCGATCGCTGCTACGATTCAATCTCCGATCGATGGAAACTATCCGATGGATGTTTAAGCGCTATCCTTTGTCATTAGTCGTGATTCCGACAGGATGTTTGAGTACCACCCGAACTCGGGGAATACTTTGTCATTCGTTGTGAATCCGATGGATGTTTAAGTGATTGCACTTTGTCATTCGTTGTGAGGGTTTTAATCTCGTGGGTTATCGTAAAAGCTGTATTAGTTACCTACCTAGTTCGTGTGCACTAGGTTACAAGGCTAAATCAATAGGCTAAGCTCTGCCTGTATAAATCTGCAATATATCAAGGCTTATCTGTAGATTAAACTTTGGCCGTATAAATCTGCATGTTTATAATGTGAGTCATTCTCTTTTTATAAAATTACTTTCAAAAGCATGTTTATTTTCAAAGTTATAATTACAGGGATTAAGTCTTTGTAATCACCAATTTACAGCCAGTATGTGGGGTATTGTGCACAATATTAATTTTTCACGGGGTTAGGCTAATAAGCCCTAACACATGTTAGGCAAATAAGCCATAACAGTGAATTATCACAGGGTTAGGCTAATAAGCCCTAACACAGGTTAGGCAAATAAGCCCTAACAGTGATATACGTCATCATTGGGGCAGCCAATGGTGATATGACCATAGTCACAGATCCGGTCGAGTGACAAATATTGTGGGTTGTTGGTTGATATAGAAACAATGTAATCACCCTTAATACTGTAAATTATAACAAACGTGTCGTTTTAATAAAATGAATGAACTCACTCAGTATTTCCCGCTGACAAAACTTTTTTCAAACATGTTTCAGGTAATTACCGTAGATTGGAGTAAGAAATGGATACGGCACTGAAAGGCTTCAAGAAGTGGCTTATTTTATTAATTAAATCAAATTAAGAAATATTGTTTTATGTAATTGGGTTTATCCCTTATTAAAGCTACCTTTGTAAAACATGGGTTTATCCCATCTATTTAATAAATAAAATCTGGTGTTTTCTAAACTCTGATATTTTTCCTAACTCACGGTCCTGATGAAATTTCCGCTGCAATATTTTTCAAAATAATCACCGGTACCACGGGCTGTTCGCGACTCCCGATTCCGTCCAGGGTGGGTCGGGGGCCGTGACAGAAGGTGGTATCAGAGCCACTGATTTAAGCCTTGAGGTGTTGTGATAATAATACCTAAGTTTGTATAAAAGAGTTAGGAGATTGTTGTTAACTGGTAGCACACATGATAGCATTTAGACTTGAACTTAAGAAAAGATGCCTTAGTATAAACTTCAAGATAAGCTAAGTACTTATGTGAATAAATTATGATGGGTTTTTGTATGCCATAAGAATGGTAATTAGAATATTGCAAGATACGATAAATAAGCAATAACATTTAATTGCTATTAATCCTTGCTTATTGATATTACTTGGTCTAGAATAAGATATGTTACGGGAATACAAATTTCCTTGATTCTGGATAAAAGCCCTAATGAAAAAGGCACTTTTTAAAATCTTGAAAAGATACTATTTATGGGAAATAGAACGTTTTCTCCGGCAAGACTGGGTATGGTGTAGCAGACTCTCCAGTTTGTCCGGATATACTGAAGTTACCTATCCGGCGAGAACCGGGTAAGAAGGTATATAATATGTCAGCAAGTGACAAAATTCCCTAAATAGTATCAAGATCAGATATCTGACTGGTTTTTGGAAATATATATCTGTTAAATACATTGACCTGGTAGGTGGTATGTTTATTTCAGCATGTGAAATATATGATTATATAAATATATATATCTATAAGAAATTCAAAAAGTCAATTAGGAATAAAGCACAAGCATATGTGTCTAGATTTCTTTATCAAGAATCTATTTTCCGATATCAAACATTATTTCGTTTGATTATCTACCTCGTAACTTATACAATAAGAATCCTTTAAAGTTGGGACACCATCAAAAGTATAAAGAATTTCCAATGCGTTACCATAAACTATTAACGCAAGTAAGAAAAATGTAAAGATGTGCTAGTATACAAGAAAACACATGAAACTTAAATTATACGTCCACAGACGTCGAAGTATAGCACACACGACTTCCAAAGTAAGGCCTTTGGAAAATATAATTTAGACACGATGACACCAATACTAATTCCGTCAGTAGAAAAAAAAACTATTAATAAAAAAGAAGCACTTTGCCATATGATCCTACAACCAACATAAATCTCGCTGAGGTACGTTGTAACAAGATTTCACAATCATCAGTGCACAGTCTAATCAGAGTCATAATTATTATCACTACAAAAAGGAGTCACATACCTTTGCAAATTCCCTATTTTATTTTTATTCGACATTCCCTGGTAATTTCACTTAACAACGGTTATCACACGAAATTCCAGATAAAAGTTCTTATATTTCTTTCGTTGAAATTTTGACTTTTGCATATAATAAATTAACTTTTGTGTTTCTACTTTCCCTAATAGTCATCATACCATGAGGATTTCTTTCATAGTAGCGAATATTGATCTATTTCATTTCTTGGTAAATCCACATGCATTGTTTGTTATGCATTTGGTTCATTTGATTTATAAAGACCACTGGAGGGCTTCATTCCGATTTGTTATTTTATCTAAACTCAAATATCATTCCGCCTTTTGTACTGTGAACCACATTATTGCAAAACAATAACTCCTTGATATCGAGTCAATAAATTTCTTGAAAAACTTAATTTTCTTTGACATACATAGTTTCTATAGTGACCATGTCCGAACTTTCTTATTAAAACTTGTTTTGTTTAAATCAAGTTCAAATTATTTGACTTGCTCACATTACATATTCATTTCAAGATTCCATATAATGGATGAAAGCTATCATATTCAAAATAGTCCCAACAAGCACTTCATTTGTTTTGAACCATAATAGGCTTGTTTAAATCTTCGACTTCATTGAATCATTTCTTTGATCATGATCACCTTGTACTGACATTTTCAAAAAATTTAAAGCTTGCACTAATCTCGTTTATATATATCATATACGGATTTAATTATTTATTTAATTATATATTAAATTGCTTTGTTGATAAAAGCCATCTTAACACAAATCGTGTGCTTAGATAATAATACACAAATTCTTGTCATATTTCAGTGTATCTCTTAATGATTCTTACAACATCAATCGAGCCTTTCATGATAATTATTGCTTTAACAATCTTCAATCGAAAAACATTATATAAAATTAATTATATATGGAAAATTACATAAGTGATTACCTAATTTACAAAATAGTATTACTATATTCTTATTAAACCATTGAGGTGAAGAAATTATATTTATATATATATGTATAAAAAAATTATTATGTTTGAATTATACTCTCATTTAAGTGTATGTTTAGTTATTTATTACTAATATTAATTTTATTATTAGTAATAAAATATTAATAGTAATAATGTTAGTATTATTTTAAAATACTAGGGTTATTGTCAAGGGCAGATATTGGGTAACCTAGCCTTAGTTAGGCATGGACTGGCCACCTATGCTTAAACAAGGCAACACTAACCAATATCCAATCATGATAATGATTAGTTAATATATATAAATTAAGTCATCATACTTATTTAGAAAATTTTAATTATATATAAAAATATTTTACTTTGTACTGTAAGGAGAAGACATATTTTCATAAAATAATATAAGAATTAGAGGGACGAATAAAACTATATAAATAATAGTCTATCACTTGTTTTGTGGTAACTGTGTACAGTAACGCTCTGGCAAGAAAATGACCATATAATAATAATATGGTAGTCATCAACTACGTTGGGTTAGGAGAACATGGTAAAATATAAGAATAGTTCCCGTTTTCATTTATATACAATATTTGTAAATACATTCACAACGTTATATGGTTTTAAAATGAAAATAAGTAAACATATAAAATCAACCCATTAAGTGTTATATAATTACAAAATATTTTACAAATATTTTTGTACAATAAATATTTTTACACCTTTATTTACAACTTTCATGTAACGTTATAAATAATAGTGATTTCTTTTACAAAATAATAATACTAAAATATTTTGTAAAATAATAACTTCATTGCGGTGTTTTGTAATATATATTACATAGTAAATATAAGTTATTCTACATAGTATAGTAAAATACTAAAATAATATTTATTTAAAAGTGGTGACCATTTACATATAGTAAAAATACGTAACAAATAATATATATTACAATTGCTATACAAATATAATATAATGGTTGGTCATGCCAAAACAACTTGTTCTTATTATATTTAGATCTCTAGGATATAATATGAAAAATATGGTCACTAATAGTGTACTATCACATTGTTTCACAATTAAAATAACTTGGAACTCTAAATAATGATACACTAACTCTATTGTCTTTTGGTGTATCTTCGCAATTCACTCATCTCAGCACATTGATTTTCTCATATCATAATTTAATATTTGACAAATCATTTTTCATGCTTTAATTTCATTTTAAACCTGTCAATTCTAAGTTGCCAATCAAAGTAAGTTTTCTTTTGACAAAGAATTTTATTAATTCTAAAATTCCTTCACATTCATTCTAAATATCTATTGATCATATATCTTTTGGCTTGAACCTAGACACCTTGGAAGATATATCATTTCATCTCATTCGTTTGTCATCGATTTCTTCAACTAATTCAGTTGAACCATTGAATCCTACTTATGATACAACTCATATTCACAAAATTCACAAAATTCGATATTTTAATTCTGTGTCATCTACCCTAATATTATTTTTATTAAGTAAATGTGACATAAGTCTAAAAGAAATATCATAACCCAAATACACTTGGGAGCTGGAATCTGAGATGAAGAAAAGTATTCCTACTTATTCCAGTAAATCTCGAGGACGAGATTTTTATTAAAGTAGGGAGAATGTAACAACCCTCATTAAAAGTCCTATTTATTTTATTATTTTATCCAATAAGAAACCCTAATTGAGACACCCAAGTGATTCTGCACAAACCCTAAAATTTTCAGAACAATCAGAATCAGGATCAGGGCCCCTAAAACTCAGGGGGGGTATTCCCTACTTAACGATTATCCTTATAAAATGCTGTCAAAATCGAATTTAATCATTCCGTCGACTCAGCAAGCCTATACACACACGTGGCAAGCCTATAACAATTTCGTGTCCCTTACGGACCGTAAAGGATGAGTCTTACGGTCCGTAAGCATGTCAAATTTTGTGTATAAATAGCAGAGTCTGGGACTTGATTCCTGGCTTCAGTTCGACGTAAAAATTCCAATTATACGCTGAGATATCGTAGAATTACTCTAAAAACACACACGAATCACTAATTAGTATAGCGGGGTGCTGCTACGATACAGGGTATTAACTTGATCGCTGCTACGATTCAATGTCCGATCGATGGAAACTATCCGATGGATGTTTAAGCGCTATCCTTTGTCATTAGTCGTGATTCCGACAGGATGTTTGAGTACCACCCGAACTCGGGGAATACTTTGTCATTCGTTGTGAATCCGATGGATGTTTAAGTGATTGCACTTTGTCATTCGTTGTGAGGGTTTTAATCTCGTGAGTTATCGTAAAAGCTGTATTAGTTACCTACCTAGTTCGTGTGCACTAGGTTACAAGGCTAAATCAATAGGCTAAGCTCTGCCTGTATAAATCTGCAATATATCAAGGCTTATCTGTAGATTAAACTTTGGCCGTATAAATCTGCATGTTTATAATGTGAGTCATTCTCTTTTTATCAAATTACTTTCAAAAGCATGTTTATTTTCAAAGTTATAATTACAGGGATTAAGTCGTTGTAATCGCCAATTTACAGCCGGTATGTGGGGTATTGTGCACAATATTAATTTTTCACGGGGTTAGGCTAATAAGCCCTAACACAGGTTAGGCAAATAAGCCCTAACAGTGAATTATCACAGGGTTAGGCTAATAAGCCCTAACACAGGTTAGGCAAATAAGCCCTAACAGTGATATACGTCATCATTGGGGCAGCCAATGGTGATATAACCATAGTCACAGATCCGGTCGAGTGACAAATACTGTGGGTAGTTGGTTGATATAGAAACAATGTAATCACCCTTAATACTGTAAATTATAACAAACGTGTCGTTTTAATAAAATGAATGAACTCACTCAGTATTTCCCGCTGACAAAACCTTTTTCAAACATGTTTCAGGTCATTACCGTAGATTGGAGTAAGAAATGGATACGGCACTGAAAGGCTTCAAGAAGTGGCTTATTTTATTAATTAAATCAAATTAAGAAATATTGTTTTATGTAATTGGGTTTATCCCTTATTAAAGCTACCTTTGTAAGACATGGGTTTATCCCATCTATTTAATAAATAAAATCTGGTGTTTTCTAAACTCTGATATTTTTCCTAACTCACGGTCCTGATGAATTTCCGCTGCAATATTTTTCAAAATAATCACCGGTACCACGGGCTGTTCGCGACTCCCGATTCCGTCCAGGGTGGGTCGGGGGCCGTGACAGTATGCCCGGACACTGACATCAACGGTCAGCTGACCGCCCAATGCGCAGTTGCCCATCCCACATGCATAAAGCTGGTGAACAGACTAACAACACCAGCAGGCCATGTGGCGGGTGTTCCTTCGTGTAACCGGTACAGCAGGACACATGGCAACACTTCCGCAAGCACGCAACGCTCCCGTGACCTGCGCTCTTGTCACGTCTACAAAAAGCTGCAAGTTGCCAGTCAGGCCCTAGGCCCATCAAGCCGTCCATTGGCCTTTCTCCTTCACTCTTCGGCTATAAATACCAATCTCGAACTAAGTTTGAGGTAACGCTAATCTGCTCTCTCACAATTACTACTTAAATACTTATTTTGCTTTTAAAGCAAATACTTATTCTCACGCCGGAGGGTGGTAACAAGGAGCAACCCCCACCCCATTTTCCTTATTGCGAGTCACGGTGTGTTTTCATTCTGCAGGAGACGAATTAGAGAACGACCCAGCCATCGATCAAGGAAAGGAAGGATTAACCCTACTTGACAAGACTCGACCCGTAGACTAACCTCTCGGTTAACCATTGTTTCATCATAAAGGATAAGATGTTAAGATATAATAATCCGTTTCATAGACTCGAGTGATTTAACTTGCACGTGATTATGCTTATGGGACCAAAACCAATACTTTTTCTTATAGTCAATTGAATAGCTGTTGTATCAAAAACAAAAACAAAAACAATTACTTCTCATCTAATTAGTTAGGGGTATTGGATTTAAATAAATTTAACTTTAATTATTTGGTTGATAGCTGATGTGTGTAAAATGCAACATATAAATTACATCAAATGAGGCATAAAACTAACCCTTTTTAAGTACTAATATTGGAAAAAGAGTGTTTTTGTCTTCCTTTTGTATTTTCAGGATTAAATGAGCTCAAAAACGCAAAAGAAGCAAAAAGACAGCTAAATCCAACATAAATACAAGAAAAGGAATATTAGTGGACTGCCCGACCCCTCAACGGCACCTTCCAAAGCAAAATGGAGAAATCAGAAGACTGAACACGCCCCGTGCTCAGCCAGCACAGGGTCGTGCCCAAGAAGCAGCAGAAAAGACAAACCTATAGAAGCTTCTATTGCCCATCACGGGGCCGTGCTCAGCGGACACGGGGGCGTGTCGAAAGTACAGCAGGCGCATTTATTGTAATTGCGAATTACAATTAATGAGGAGAGAGATTGTCAGACAGACACGGGGCCGTGCCCAGCGGACACGGGGCCGTGTCCAGCTCTCTGTTCAGCCTATAAATAGGAGTGCTTGGATTCATTTCATCTCATCCCTTGGCACACCACCTCTCTCACACTTCATCCACCACCCACCACCATCACAACACCATCATCCACCACCATCATCCATTGTCCATCGTAGAGTGTGTGAGTCGTCTCGGGATCCAAGATTGATCGTAAGAGTTCTTGACAATCAAGGCCATGTTTGCCTAAGTCTCTTACATCACTTGGTGAAGACAAAGTGTCTAGTATAATACTTTTTATTTCTAATCTTTTGCACTTTTTATTTGGTTTTGTATTAATGACTTTAATAACTAGTTACTTATGTTGAAGGTGATCTTTCCTTATCGTTTGTCCGTGGTGTCTTGGCATTATTTTACTGTCTATATAAAATAAAGGATTTTCACCATTCATATCTCCACGGTCTATATGGAGGTATGTTGGCTACCTGGTGGGGGGTTAAGGGAACGGTTTGGTAAAGGTCTTGCCATTGTTCAGCGTTTAGAGGTCCTGCAATGGACCTGGGTCAAATTTAGTAGGACCTCCTTCAATACTTCACGGTATTGGATGGCGGGGGTCCAAACTCTTTGATCCCCTCATAAGTTAACTACTATTAATACTATAACCCGGCTATTTAGGACTGTATCCCTGCTGACTCAGACTACTTAGCCGAGGGTAACGTCACCGCCAAAAGCGGGGCCTACCACAATACTGCATTAATAACTTAATTCATTATCTTCCAATAATCCACCCTTTTAGGATTGTATCCCTGCTGACTCAAACTACTGGGGTGAGGGTAACGTCACCTTCAAAAGAGGGACCTACTACAATAACTAAGATAATCTCTTAATTATGTGCAAAAGTGCGGAAATAATCAAAGGTTATACTAGATACGAGTCGGAACCAAGTGATTCATCTTGTCTATCTGTTTTTTCTTTTATTTTTATTTTCAGCATTTTAGTTAGCTTTTAATTTTCTTAGTTTAAAACATTTTTTCTAAACTTTTATTTTTGGTTAGACGTTGAGGATAAACCGGTACTAAAAGCTCTTGTGTCCTTGGACGACCTCGGTATCTTACCAACGCTATACTACACTCAACGATGGGTGCACTTGCCCATATGTGTGTTTAGTGTTAGTGAAATATCGTGTTTTATAAATTTAAAACTTGGCTAAAATAAGTGTTAAAAAGGGCTTAAAATATACACCTAATATATACGACACTTCACGCACATCAAGTTTTTGGCGCCGTTGCCGGGGACACAAGGATTTTAAGAAAGTTAGGAATCAACGGCCTAATCAGTTTTCCTTTTTCTTTTTATTTTTTTAGGATTTATCTTAGTTTTTCAGCTTCTGCAGAGCTCAGCACGGGCCGTGCCCGGTCAGACACGGGCCGTGCGCAGCATCATCACTGGCAGTTTTTATTTTCTGAGTTACAGAGAGCTGAACACGGGGCCGTGTCGGTGCAACACGGGGTCGTGTCCAACTCCCAGTAACTGGGAATCCAGAAAACAATTACTGTATCTCTCAACACGGGCCGTGTTCACTGAGCACGGGGCCGTGGTGAACCTTCTGACCAACGTTCTTTTCTGTTTTTATTGCAGGACTTGGAACCCAGGTGCCACATTCGACCCTCCTACGTAGTGCATGAGCTCCAGTTCTAGTAGAGACATAAAAGAACCCTTGGAAGAACCCGAACGCTTTCTCAGAAAAAGACTTAAAGCTAAAAATCAAGAAAAAGCTTCGGGGGACCCACTTCCAATGGCGGACCAACGTACCCTCATGGATTACCTACGGCCTACCATAGGCAATCTTGGCGCCGCTATCAATGCACCGAATGTCGAGGCCAACAACTTCGAACTTCGGCCGCATTTGATACAAATGCTCCAAAACTCCGCAACCTTCCACGGGCTTGCGGACGAGGATCCCCATCTACATATTACTAACTTCTTAGAAATATGTGATACCTTTCGGATCAATGGAGCATCAAATGACGCCATCCGCCTTCGAATGTTTCCATTTTCACTAAAAGACCGAGCTAAGGCTTGGCTCAACACCCTCCCAGTTGGATCGGTAAACACTTGGGATGAACTTGCCCAAAAGTTTTTATATAAGTATTTCCCTCCTGCTAAAACGGCTAAATTAATGACTGAAATTAATACATACTCGCAAGAGGATGGGGAATCCTTATATGAAACTTGGGAAAGGTTCAAGGAGCTTCTAAGAAAGTGTCCTCATCACGGTCTAGCGGTGTGGCAACAAGTATCCACTTTCTACAACGGATTGTTGCCACACACAAGACAAACACTTGACTCAAGCTCCGGGGGACTCTTAGGTAATCGTCACCCAAATGAAATATATAACCAAATTGAGGAAATTGCTCAAACCAATTTTCAATGGCACACTCCCCGAGGTAATAAATCTATTGCCCCGGGCGCCCATTAGGTTGATGAAAGTACCTCTTTACAAGCCCAAATCGAGGCCCTCTCTTCAAAAATCAAAAGGCTAGAAATGACAAAAACGGCCTCGGTTATGGCTTGTGAAGGGTGTGGTGGGTCACATGAAAATTGGAGTTGTATGAAAGAATTAGATGAACAAACTGAAACGGTAAACTACATGGATAATAGACCTAGGCCGTCGGGTCCTCCAACGGGTACCTACAACCAAGGATGGCGTAACCACCCAAATATTGGTTGGAGAGATCCCGGCAATAGTAGTAACCAACAAAACCAACGAACTAATTTTCAACAACCGCAAAATTTTCCTCAACAACAAAGTGGAAGAAAAAGGCTTGAAGATACTGTATCTCGCCTCATCTCTGACACTGAAAAGAAAAACTTGGATCGATTTCAACAATTGGAATCGAATTTCAGAAATCAACAAGCTAGCATTCAAAACGTTGAAAAACAATTAAATCAACTAGCTCAAAATTTCTCCGAAAGACCACAAGGCGCGTTACCTAGTAATACCGAAACGAACCCGAAGGCACAAGTGCATCTCATCACATTAAGAAATCGAACCGTGGGTCCCGAGGATGCTCCATTACCGCCAAATGAAAGAAGCCATTCTAGCCAGCCTGTGACTCCTCCTGCGCCAGAAAAGGCTTCTACACCAAATCAAGAGCCCACCAAGACTCCTCCAATCCCGTACCCCGGTAGGTTGAATCGTCAAAAGACCAATGAGCAATTCGCAAAGTTTGAAAGTTTACTAAAACAATTGCATGTTAATATTCCTTTTATTGAGGTCCTAACCCAAATGCCTAAATATGCAAAATTCATGAGGGATTTCCTCACTCACAAAAGGAAAATTGAATCATTGCAATTAGTTAACTTAGGCGAAGAATGCTCAGCTTTAGTACTCAACAAACTTCCACAAAAGAAAATCGACCCCGGGAGCTTCACAATCCCTTGTTCGATTGGGAAGTCCCCCGTCCGAAATGCTTTAGCCGATCTTTGGGCTAGCATCAACCTCATGCCCACATCAATGTTCAAGCGACTCGGCCTAGGAACAACAAGCCCTACAAAGATGAGCATACAACTCGCCGACAGGTCCGTCAAATTCCCACAAGGTGTCGCCGAAAATCTGCTAGTCAAGGTTGACAAATTTGTCTTTCCAACCGACTTTGTCATCCTAGACATGGAAGAAGACACCGAGGTCCCTCTCATCCTCGGGAGGCCATTCCTAGCCACCGCCCAAGCATTGGTGGATATGAATGACGGAACTCTAACATTGAAGTTTGGGGATGAGGAAGTGAAATTTGAATGTGGAAGGCGAGTAGAGGAAGAAGATCCGGTCAACTACATGAAGGTCATAGACTCAAGCTTGGATGACGCTCTCCGACGGTGTAACATGGGATGCAACACATCCCACTTGGGTAACATATGACCAGACTTTGGGTCTAGCCAAGGACCCTTATAAACGTGGCGCACCATGGAGGCATTCCACGGAACTATCCTTAGTTTAATTTAGATTATTTTTATGTTTTCTAGTTAGTTTTAATTTTCAGGAATAAAACACACTCATGGTGGTAAAGGATGAAAAGGGGAACGAGAAAAATGAACCCATGCACTAGAACAAGGCAACCCGACAATTTTCTCCATTTCAGAAGGTTCAACACGGGCCGTGCCCAACCAACACGGCCCCGTGCTGAGCACCCTGCAGAAAATGCCCAGTTCAGGTAACTGGACACGGGCCGTGTTCACCCAACACGCCCCCGTGTCCAGGCTTCTGTTTCTCTTGTTTTAATTCTGTTACTGGCACTTGAGCACGGGGCCGTGTTCAGTGCCCAGTAACACAATTGTTTTGCTTTTTAAACACTATTTTACACATCTAATCAACCTAAAAAATTATTTTTGGGACACATTGAGGACAATGTGTAATTTAAGTGTGGGGGGGATGCTAAAACCTTGAATTTTGCAAGTCCTAAAATACAAGCCTTACACAAAACTCTATTGGAACCGCTAATCACCCCAAATTTTTTCAAAAATTTCATTTTTTTTTACTTGTCTAGGTTTAACTCGGAAAATTCAAGTTCTCAAAAAGGTTATATTTTTACAAATTTACAACCGATAGCGTAGTGATAAAAAGAACCAACATAAGAAAATTATGAAAAGGCATGACAAACTTATTTAAAATTTGATTATATATACTTGATCACATAAAAACCCATTCCCACAAAAGTGAGTTTTGAGCCTTTATTGAGCACACAATTACATATCAATTGACTAAATGCTCATTTTTCGTTTCTTGTGTGAATAGCCGCTTGGTTCTTACGACTCTAGAACTTGCCATGACAATACATTCCCGGTCCTTATCAACTTAAACCCGAGTAAGTAAATGATGGAGGCATTAGGACTAACCCTTTTTATTTCTACACCATTATTTTTCTTTTTCGTTTACCACCTACCCAAAAATCCCCCTAGTTAGCCCATTTGATCCTAAACCTTTTCGTTTCATCACCCAAACAAAAACCCTTTTACCCACCAAAACCTTTTTCATTTTTAATCCTTTATTTCAGTAACAAGTTCGGTTCTTCGTAAAAAAAAATGTGTGATAATGATGAAGCAAAAAGAAAATAAACAAACAAGTTAATCAAAAATAACTTAGTTTGAATAAAAGCTTCATCAAAACAAAAAGTTGCAAAAATACGAAAACCGACACTTGTTACGCTTTTAGCCCTTTTTCTACTAACCACTTACCCAACCACCTACCTTTAACCCTAGCCTAACCCTTAACCCACAAAGGCCTCTTGATATCTACAAAGGTATAAAAGTTAAAAAGGAGGAGGATTGATTTCTTGGCAAGCCTATGGTAGGAATAAGTTCCATACCGCTCTCGAGTGATTCACTAAAAATACACCTTCGGCCGAGTGTGTGTGATTTCCCCGTGAGGTATGTGAACTTGTATATAAATAGAATTTTAAAAAAGGCATGTTATGCCCAAATAAGTAATTTCTTTTATGAAAAGTTCTAAATAAATCATTACGAATAGGAGTGTAAATAAATAAAAATAAAACCCAAAAAGATCTTGGAAATCCCGACACTCTACGACAAGCCCAAAACCTTCTCTTCTACCTATTCCATTTGGGAGTGTAAGCCACATGTTAAAGAGTTTTGCTTGAGGACAAGCAAAAGTTCAAGTGTGGGGATATTTGATGTGTGTAAAATGCAACATATAAATTACATCAAATGAGGCATAAAACTAACCCTTTTTAAGTACTAATATTGGAAAAAGAGTGTTTTTGTCTTCCTTTTGTATTTTCAGGATTAAATGAGCTCAAAAACGCAAAAGAATCAAAAAGACAGCTAAATCCAACATAAATACAAGAAAAGGAATATTAGTGGACTGCCCGACCCCTCAACGGCACCTTCCAAAGCAAAATGGAGAAATCAGAAGACTGAACACGCCCCGTGCTCAGCCAGCACGGGGCCGTGCCCAAGAAGCAGCAGAAAAGACAAACCTATAGAAGCTTCTATTGCCCATCACGGGGCCGTGCTCAGCGGACACGGGGGCGTGTCGAAAGTACAGCAGGCGCATTTATTGTAATTGCGAATTACAATTAATGAGGAGAGAGATTGTCAGACAGACACGGGGCCGTGCCCAGCGGACACGGGACCGTGTCCAGCTCTCTGTTCAGCCTATAAATAGGAGTGCTTGGATTCATTTCATCTCATCCCTTGGCACACCACCTCTCTCACACTTCATCCACCACCCACCACCATCACAACACCATCATCCACCACCATCATCCATTGTCCATCGTAGAGTGTGTGAGTCGTCTCGGGATCCAAGATTGATCGTAAGAGTTCTTAACAATCAAGGCCATGTTTGCCTAAGTCTCTTACATCACTTGGTGAAGACAAAGTGTCTAGTATAATACTTTTTATTTCTAATCTTTTGCACTTTTTATTTGGTTTTGTATTAATGACTTTAATAACTAGTTACTTATGTTGAAGGTGATCCTTCCTTATCGTTTGTCCGTGGTGTCTTGGCATTATTTTACTGTCTATATAAAATAAAGGATTTTCACCATTCATATCTCCACGGTCTATATGGAGGTATGTTGGCTACCTGGTAGGGGGTTAAGGGAACGGTTTGGTAAAGGTCTTGCCATTGTTCAGCGTTTAGAGGTCCTGCAATGGACCTGGGTCAAATTTAGTAGGACCTCCTTCAATACTTCACGGTATTGGATGGCGGGGGTCCAAACTCTTTGATCCCCTCATAAGTTAACTACTATTAATACTATAACCCGGCTATTTAGGATTGTATCCCTGCTGACTCAGACTACTTAGCCGAGGGTAACGTCACCGCCAAAAGCGGGGCCTACCACAATACTGCATTAATAACTTAATTCATTATCTTCCAATAATCCACCCTTTTAGGATTGTATCCCTGCTGACTCAAACTACTGGGGTGAGGGTAACGTCACCTTCAAAAGAGGGACCTACTACAATAACTAAGATAATCTCTTAATTATGTGCAAAAGTGCGGAAATAATCAAAGGTTATACTAGATACGAGTCGGAACCAAGTGATTCATCTTGTCTATCTGTTTTTTCTTTTATTTTTATTTTCAGCATTTTAGTTAGCTTTTAATTTTCTTAGTTTAAAACATTTTTTCTAAACTTTTATTTTTGGTTAGACGTTGAGGATAAACCGGTACTAAAAGCTCTTGTGTCCTTGGACGACCTCGGTATCTTACCAACGCTATACTACACTCAACGATGGGTGTACTTGCCCATATGTGTGTTTAGTGTTAGTGAAATATTGTGTTTTATAAATTTAAAACTTGGCTAAAATAAGTGTTAAAAAGGGCTTAAAATATACACCTAATATATACGACACTTCACACACATCAATAGCATTCCTAACTTACGAATTGTACCAAGTCACTCTTAACTTTCAACTTATTTTCCTTTGGTACTCCCAAATTAATTGAACCCTAACCATGGTTGTAGAAATCGGCCTAGGCGGCCGATTAATCGGCGCCTAGGCGCTAGGCGGTCACTTACTGCCTAATTTTGAGCTAGGCGATCAATTAATCGGTCATGGTCAAAAATCAGTCAAAATCGGTCCTAGGCGGTCAAAATCGGTCCTAGGTGGTCAAAAATCGGATTAATCGGACAATATTAGTCGGTCAAAATCGATCAAAATCGGTCCTAGGCGGTCAAAATTTGTCAAAATCGGTCAAAATCGAACCATACTATCTGAAACTTGAAGTATTTATGTGAATTTTGAAGTATTATTTTTATATTATTGGGTATATATATATATAATTTTGAAAAAATACATATAAAAATCCCATTCCGATTAATCCCAATTAATCCCTAGGCTGTACCTCACCGCCCGACTAGCGCCTAGCGCCTTCTACAACATTGACCCTAACCCAATTAGTTTTTTTGCTGACATGCCATCTGATGTGGCACTTATTTAGTGGTGTGGCATCTGACGTGACATCTAATGTGACACTTGTTTAGTGACGTGACATCTGACGTTTTCAAATTGTATTAGTGTTTAGTAAGTTTGGGAATGTCAGAGTGTAACGCCCCAAAATCCAAATGTTATATATTCGCAATATGTCCTTATGTGTTACATTATGAAATAAATAACTAGGCTATTTAACCCAGATAAGTGCATGGTGAAAACTATTAAAAGAAGAAGGTAGTGTCAGTTATGCTTTAAAGGCAAACCCGAGGGGCTAAAGTGGGAAAAATGAAAGTTAAGTTATTAAATAACTAATTACACACAAACACACACATACGTGTGTTCGAGAAGGAGCAGGAGGCTCCCATGGAGCCTCAAACCCTAACTTCATCTTTATGCTCAAATTGAAAGGCAAGATGATGCTTAAAATCATAACCGAGCATGGATAAATGATCACCATCACGAGGGGATCATAAGGTATGTCTTAAATCTAAGATTGGTGATCTTGGGTGAAGTGGGTTATGTTCTAATCCGTGAGTTAATATGAAATTGATCATGTACATGGGTTAGAATCCTCGTATAGAAGATGGGTTACGTATGGTTTATGTTAATTTGATGATTAGAGGTGAAACCCGTTAGTTAGGGTGAAGATGATGACTAGAATCACCACCCATGTCCGAGTCTTGTTGAAAGATTGATGTATTATGTGGGTATGATGAATTCTTGTTAGATGAATTAGGAGAAATATGATGATGATATGTTTGATGTTTATTTGGGAATGATCCATGATGGTTAGAAGTAGGTTTTGATGGGTTATGTATGAGTTTAGAAGATTTATGCATGAATTAGTTGTACGTGATGCTTAAAAGGTAGTACGCACATCAAGTGTATGATAAAATGTATATAGTGTCGTCCGTATAGTCGATTATGATGTTACGAGTATATGTTGATAAGTCGATAGTTACATATGGTTAATAGTTGACTTCTGAAAGTCAACAAGTATAAGAAACATGATTTAACTCGTTGTTGTAAAAACAGGATTATAAGAAGTCGTTTTGTGCATGTTATGTCAATATGCGTTAATTGTGATTACATGATGAATTACATGTGTTGGAAAGGATATGAAGTTGATTATATGTTTTATGCTTGTTAGGAATGACTAAGGAAAGTTAAGTGTGAAATATGCGATTGATATGATTGTTAACATGTACAAATGAGTATGCTAATAAGAGCGTGATTTCGATGAAATGAAAGTATAGGAACCACGTCGAGACGGGCTCAAGCATGAGGTGTTAACGGGTCAAGAAGAGGCAAGGAATCGGATACGAGCACGGACGCATAAGGTAAGTGATTTCCGTAATCACTTCTTAGTTCGATTAAGTAATATGGTGTTTTAATTAACTAAATATGATGTTTGAGGTAAAATATGTGTTGTAGTCTTTCGTCGTAAATGATGGGATTAAAGTTGATCAAAATGCCCTTGATGGGTATTTTGGGCAAACGATCTTAAAAGTAGTTTAGAACCAAGTTATTCGATTAGTGTAATGTTTTGGTCAAGTATGAAAGTGGGGAGTATGGTTTTGTTAGTCATAGACCAACTAATGCGCGAATACCCTTAACGGGTCAAAATAAGCATATGAACGATAATGGGTTAAAAGGAGGCAAGACATCCAATAATTTAGTCTTTTATGATAGACATCACTGATATTATTAGGTTTATAAGAAGTTATGGAAAAACAAACAAGTTATGTTGATGAATGCATGAACGGGTCGAAATTTGGTAAGAGTGTAATAAGCCGAAGAGTTAAAATCTGAAATTTTATTATGTCGGATGTTGGATTTTTACTCCATTAGATGGAGAATTAAATTACGGACGTATAGGAAAAAGAATCGGGTAAAACGGATAAAAAACAAGAGAGTTATGCTCGTTTCCGTAAAATCCGAACGTGCTGGGAATATGCAGCATTCAGCTGCAACCTTTCTGCTCAAACAGGGTCGTCGCGCCACGCGACGGGGGGTCGCGCCACGCGACGGGGTATGTTTCTCCGAAAATTGTTTTTTTCACGTGTTGGGTCCGGAAAGCTCGTTTAAACGTGTTTTAAGCTGCGTGGGACTAATTTAACTTACATTTTATGAGCATTAGGTAAGCACACATGTAGATAGGTATGTATGTATGTTTGTATATATCTATACACGTATGTAGAAATGTATGAAAGCATGTATGCACCTACGTGGGTATGTTTATAAGTATGTGAGTAAGTATACGCGGATATATGAAGGTTTGTATGTGAGTAGGTGTGTATGAGTTTGGTATGATGCAAGTAGGAATGTATGTATGTGTATATGTATAGTGTCATGAGTTTACGTAGATATGTAGGTATGTGTATATGTAGATACGTATGTAATGATGTAGATGTATTCACATGTAGGTATGCATGTAGATTGGTATGCATGTGTGTACATATGTACCTATGTGGATAATATGTATGAAGTTTAGGTATGTATGTAAATCATTCAGTATGATTAAGTTTTTACGTTGTTATACGTGTACCGGGAGTTTTAGGTGTAATGCAGGTATAGTATCGAAGACTCACCAGAGGTGAGGTACCCAGAGGGAACGATTAATGTAAAGGATTGATGGAACGGAAATAGTCCAAGGATAAGTATCGTTTATAATGATAACATATTAATGACTTGTATGTATTTGATGAGTGCAGGTTGTTCGAGCCAGATTATTATATTAAAGTGGAGAGATCAAAGATCGAGTCACAAGATAGATTGTATGGGAGTGTTGAGTACGTAACTGAGTGAAGCTAGGCTATGTTTTCTTATTGTAAATGAGTATAATAAATGTATTTATTGAAAAAGAATTAACCTTAAAAATGAATTTAAGTGCGTCTAGGTGTTTGTAACGAAAGGAATTTTTACGGTACGAATTTCCGCTGCGACTTTAGTCATTTACGAATTAGGGTGTAATACAGAGGAAACTAAGTTGAAAGTTGAAAGTGACATGATACAGTATAGGTTGGAAATGTTATCAACCAAATGGTAAAGTTTAGGTTATTTAAATCCAAGGAACATTGGATTTTAATAATCCCAACTATCCGCCGTTGGCCGCCAACAATCCCAACTTAAAAAATAACCACCGGTAGTCCCAACTATTGACATATTGGCCGACATATTGGCCACCAATGGACCCTGACTAACTGAACGCTAACGCCGTTAGTCTCCGGTCGCCAGAAAACCGTTCTTCGCCCGAAAAAGGTTTCTAAAGTTCTGATCTAAGGTTACAAAGAGGGTTGGGACAAAAATATTGAGTTTTCAGGTCAAAAAGTTGAGTTTTTTCGGCCAAAAAGAAGTTTTCAAGGGAAAAATGACTTTTCCGGCGACTTCAATAGTTGGGATTTTTACTAGAAAAGGGTTCTTAAAGGTCCGTAATAAGGTTCCAAAGAGGTTTGAGACGAAAATGTTGAGTTTTCCGGCAAAAAATGAGTTTTCCGGCCAAAAAAGAGTTTTCCAACCAAAAATGTTTTTCCGACAACTGGAGACTGACGTCGTTAGAGTTCTGTTAGTCAGGGTCCATTGGAGGCTAATATGTTAATAGTTGGGACTACCAATGGTTATTTTTAAAGTTGGAACTGTTGACGGGCAACAACGAATAGTTGGGATCATTATAATCCAATATTCCTAAATCCAATATTCCAATTAGTTACAACCAATACGTGAACCTTAGTTTAATTGAGTTAATATTTTTATAAAGTATTTAAGTTTTTTTAAGAACTACATATCAACAAGGATCACACAATCCTCCTCCAAATCGAGCTCAAAATGGGTACTAGCAAAATTCCCCCGTCTTGAGTATTTAAGCTCTTTACTTTAACAAATCAAACCACAAAACAAAGGATTTTGTTTTCAAATCAAATTAAAAAGCCGATGAATTGTGATTCATATTTTTTAGAGTAAACTGCAATTTACCCCCTGAGGTTAGGGGTCATTGGCATGTCTACCCCCGCTAAGGAAATAATTTCAATTTTACCCCCCATTGTTTGCTGTTATGTCGCAACCTTACCCCCCAGCGTCAAAGTCAAAAACAGATCTGTTAACTCTAAGTTGAAATGACTATATTACCCTTCCATTTTACCCCCCAACATTCCTGTTAAGTCGCACAATTACCCCTCACTGGTAAATTACTAATTTATCCTTTCTTATTACCCTCTATACTTTGCGTTAAGTAACAATATTACCCCCTGCAACTTACTTACCACTGAGATAACGAAAATGCAAGTCCTGAAAGGATTATTCCTTGATTGTATCCACTAGTTAATTAAAATTAAACTCATTTAAAAAACACGCATGCACCCATATTTATTAAGCAACAAAAGACAATATATATATATATAGAGAGAGAGAAAGTATAATGTACAGAAGGGCTTAATGTACGTTAACGTACGCGACAGAAAAACAACTTGCGTGATTAATATATAACGTGCGTGGTTTGTAGGATAAGGGCTCCCATGCGTGATTTTTGACTCTCATGCGTGATTATTAGGCTCCCATGCGTGATTATCACAAAACCAACGGTTCCATGCGTTATTTTACTGTCCCATGCGTGATTATAGCCCAGATCTGATGGTTATCAGTGTCGCGTACATGAAGTACGATAAGGCCTTTTGTATGTTAACCGCTCCCTATATATATATATATGTGTGTGTGTGTGTGTGTGTGTAAATGTTTTAAGATACAACTGCAGAAATACAACATGAGTTTATATGTTTGATGCATGCCCAAGTCATATCAATCCATAAAACTTGAATATACATACGCAAATCTAAATATAAAAAAGATAGAATCATGACCTCAAACTCATCGTCACAAGAATTTAACAGCAGAATCGGTGAAGGCCGGGGCACCCCCGGGCCACCATTAACCCCCGCCCCTAGATCCTGCAGGTTTAAGCAAGTGACAATGGAATACTTTAGAGATTGATAGGTACGTACCAGAGTAGGATTTTGTTGCCATTCTTCACTGGGATAAAAATTTACATGAGGTACGTACCAGGTACATTTCTATTGAATTCAAAGTTATTTTACTCACTATACGAAACAATAAATTACAATAACCTTCAACATCTAGTTTCAAGTATAACGGATTTCGTTGATTTCCATCTAAAGTTTAACAATGATCACATACATGGTGGCAAGTTATCATAATCATCTTCTACTACACAAAAAATAATATAATCTAAAATTATACCTTTTGGGGAATTTATATCATAGCTCATATGGAGGGCCAAACCATGTATGCTCCGATGAACATCAAAATAAACTTATAAAATATATTGTGAACATACTAACCCTAATTCCAAATAAAACACCAAGTAATTCCACTAACAAAAGGTGAGCGCAAAACATCAATCTGTTCATAATTTCAATCTCAACAATAATAGCTTTCATCTGATTTCTCATTGAATACAGGGAAATTAACAACAACCCTCTTAAACTAATTAATCATAGGCAATTACAACCCTAGAACCATCAACCATGATAAGAAGAAACTCAAAGACAAACATACAACATTGAAATGAAAAATCGAATTGATAATTTTAGGTAATTAAAAAAATACCTATCCATTGTCGCTTACATGAAAAAACGAGCAGTTTTGGCTGACTTGTGGTGGTGTTGATTCTATGATTTTAGGCAGCCGTGGTAGTGGACTACAGTCCGGAGCGGCGGGATGAGCAGCAGCATCGCCGAAAGAGTGGTGGTAGTGGACTAGAGTTCGGAGCGCACCTCAGACCAAAAAACCCTAAATTTTGAGCGGAATAATGTTTCATCATTGGTGGTCCACCCAGGGTTTCGCCAGAAAACTTACACCAGAGAGGGAGGAGTGAGGGTGGAAGAGTTGTGGGAGGTGGTGAGGAGGAGTGGTTACGTTGGTTGAGGGAGTGGATGATGATGGATCTGGGTAATTAGAAGATGATGATGGATCTGGTTTTGAAGATGATGATAATTTGATTTTATAAATAATAATAATAATAATAATAATAAGAGTAAATTACAAGTTTTGTCCTTTATGTTTACATCAAATTGCAAGCGCTGTCCTTTAGCGCAAAAGTTGACAGGTTTTGTACTTAATGTTTCAAAATCTTGCACGTTTTGTCCTTTAGGCCAAACCTGGTTAGAAATCTCAGTTAATTTTTATCATGTGCATTACACATGACGGCACAATAGTCTTTTTATCTCTCAACCCATGGTGCCTTTGTTCTAAATCCCAAAAAATCAACACACAATTTCAACAAAACCTAATCTTCAATCATTCAACTAAATTCAAATCAGACTTTAAACAGCTCACTCACATAACCGTATACATCTTTAATCATTCAACTAATGTCAATGAAATCAAAACAACAAAAGAATACATTTTTTCTCTTGAAAATCAATGAATCTGTACAGAGAGCAAAACTTACACCTCCTATTCTTCTCCATTTTTTTATCACAGAATTCAAGTCTCAAACAAACTTGATGAGGAAGAAGATATAACTCAAGAGGATTCCTTGGTTGTTATCGGTTCATATTTCGAAGAAAAAGGTCTTGTTCGTCAACAGTGTCTTCGAATATGCTGGTACAAGAACAATAAACCCACAATATACAATCAAATTTGAGTACAAGAAATTCTTGACACCAATTTCTATCAAATCGGGTGTCTGAAAAATCTGATCTATACGAAAATAGAATTTGCAGGTCAAAACAAGGTTACCGGAATCCGGTCGGAAGTTCATCGGAACCCTAGATGGGTCGCCAGAATCTTTCGTTATTTCTTCGATCTCCGGTCGTCTTCAACTTTTGCAGTCGCCGTTGTAACAACACCGCACCATTCTAGCCGTGACAGTCGCTAGACTTGCGATTGTCACCGTCTCAACCATCGTCGTCTTGTTCATGTCTTCATGACCAGGGTTGGTCAGCGGTTGGGTTTATAGTGGTAGAAGGCTAGGGGTGGTGGTGTTGGTGTGGTGTAGCAGAACTTGTAAGAGAGATGGTAGAGAGAGATGGAGGTAAGAGAGAAATAGATTGGTTAGGTTAAAACTTGGATTTTATTTAAAATAAAAAACAAATTAAATTAGGTAGATTGACAAAATTACCCTCATGTGCCTTGCACATGACCAGATTTAAAAGAAAAATCTAACTAGGTTTAGTCTAAAGGACAAAACGTGCAAGATTTTGAAAGGCTAAGGACACCGCCTGTAAACTTTTGGCCAAAAGGACAGCGCCTGCAATTTGATGTAAACATAAAGGACAAAACTTGTAATTTACTCTAATAATAATAATAATAAATATAGGGTAAGATTACCAAAATACCCCTGCCTATAACAGTCAAATAACTATTGACTGACGGCAGGGGGTAAGGTTGCGACATAAGAGCAAACAGTGAGGGGTAAAATTGCAATTATTTCCTTAGGGGGGGGGGGGTAAACATGCCAATGACCCCTAACCTCAGGGGGTAAAATTGCAGTTTACTCTATTTTTTAAGAATTTGTTTTTATTTTTAAATAATATATTAATAACTACTAGTTTATAGACCCGTGTACTATATGAGGTTAGGTACAAATAATAATAATAATAATAATAATAATAATAATAATAATAATAAATAATTACATATTAGATTACATTACATGTAGTAATAAAAAATTACATATCAATGTTATATGTATAATTTACAAATCTAAAACTACAAATACAAATTATAAATCTCCAAAAACTTCTTTGTAGAAAACATTAGATGTTCTACTTGAAAGATTATCATTTTTATCGACAATTAACCGTTTAAGTTGATCTCTACTTTTGACTCTGAATAAACCATGTACAGATCATGTAAAAACGCTGATGTTTTAAAAAGAGTAACTGTCAAAATCATCCGTAGGGTTTGGCCAATCTTGCAAGATCCATCCAAAATTGTTTTTTTTTCTCACCGGGACCACTAAGGTTTATAAATCGTTGCCTAATCTATCCAAATCTCTAACAATATTAAAATTCAATGTTCAATGAGGGGTATTCTTGTCATTCTCTTTATTTAAATAATGTTTCCATTTATTATTATTATTATTATTATTATTATTATTATTCTATTTAAAAGTGTTATTCAAATATGACTTGATATTTGAAATTACGTTATTCGATTTTGATTTCTTTAACCTTTTTCTAAAAAGGAAAAAGAAAATTGTATAAGTACCAAATTTATTTGTAGACTAAAGGGATGTGTTTTTCAAATTGTTAGGGTTATATTCATTGTTTTGTTTTGTTCAATTTTTTTATTTTTTTTTTGAAATTAGGGATCTGAAAAACAGAGGAAGAAGAAGATAGAATTTTAGGTGGTGGTAGGGGAAGGTGGTCGTGGCTGATGGGTGTAGGTGGCGGTGGTGGGGCATGTAGGTGGCGGTGGTAGGGCAGTTAGAGAAAGAGATTTTATGTGTGTGTAATATATATAAATTTTTGTAAACATAATTTTGTTTATTTATTATTTTTAATGATAATGATTATGATTATGATTTTTATTTTAGTATTTAGGGTAAAATGACCAAAATACCCTCATGTGAGGTCCATTTTGTTAGATTTAACCATGAAAACTAACTAGGTTAGGGTTAAAGGACGTAATGAATTATGGTTTGCAAACTTAAAGTATGAATCCCATCAACTTTAAAGACAAATAACACATTTTGCAATCTGATGTCAACATAAAAGATGAGTTTTTTTACTTTACTCCAAAAACAATACTTCGAAGAAAGATTCACACCCGAGTTCGAAATTATAAGCAATAAGGTTCTATCTGACAACTAGGGTTGGAATTAGGATTAACAATTGGTATTAACGGGGTTGGGTTTCAAGGCTTACACTGCTTCAATATATGAATACGACCATTGATGTATATGAATTTATACATCTTTAAACGTCAAATTTATCCTCGTTTATGCGAGTACTCTTTGTATCTCCGTTGATTTTGGTACTTATTTGAGTTGTTTGTGAAAATACATGTCTGGGTTGTCGGCCGGTGGCAAAATGAAGGATTTTGGGGCATAATGGAGCAAAAACGAACAAATCTATCAAACTGCTAGATATGGCACGATCATGCCAACCACAAGCAAGATCGTGCCTGACGTTCAGACATCTATTCATGTTCGTTCATTTATTAAACTATCACAAATGAACTTCCCATTGAATGGGTCATGGATTGTTCGCTAAAAGTTCGATTCGTTTGCTGCCCTACTTATGAGAAAAAATAAGCTTTTATAAAAATGTGAATAACAAAAGAGGTTTACTCTCACATGTCACTTTTTTATAAAAATATGAGTAAACTTTGACATTAATCGGCATGCTCACACATGAGATTGAAATGTTTATTTGTGTTGTTTTATAATTTACCAGCATTGAGTGATTGTGTGCTGGTAAGGAGATGTGATTGAAAAACTTGGTATGTTCACAAACGATAAATACGTGTTAAAAATTAAATTAATCAACAATAAATTAATATAACTTTATTAATTACCGAGTTATCAGCCAAACCAGTTTGTTCCAACTTGAGCAAACTGATTAAAGAAAGGTAGAAGGAGACTGTCCCGTTGTCGGACGAATTTAAAGAACACGTAAAATAAAAACCAACCTGGCGATTACGAATGAACAATCTTCGAACTGCACGGATGATTCCTGTCCTTAAAGGATTTTACGCGCTCCTATTGCTGTGAGCTGCAGCGTAAACTCCCAGGATTTAATGCAGAACTGATCTGGTATTTCAACAGCAATGGAAACCAGAAAACGCAGAAGCTGGAACGAAAACAGAAACACACAATAGAGAGAGAGAGAGCTGTGAAAATTGGTGTGTTGAATAGGTATCAGGAAGCTTTTATTTATAGGTTTGGTTATACCAGAGATTGAGAAAAATAGGGAGTGAGATAACAATCCATAACCAATTCGAATTACTTATCTAATACGAATTCGGTTGCTGAATAATTATCCTATAGGAATTCGATTTACTATGGGATAACCCCCACTGTTTCGAATCAATCTCTATCTCTTTCTTATCTCATCTCATTCGGTTTTCAGATCTGACCCACCTGAAACCGAACCTTAGCTAAAAATAAAAGCTCCTCAGCTCCTAGCGACGATGCGAAGTGCAAAGTGTGCCTCAAACGCGCCCATTCGCGCCTCAAACGCGACCATTCGCGAGCTCGCGGCTCGGCTCGGCGCGCGTGTGGGCTTCACCCACTTCTCAACCCATTTAACACTATGGAAGCCCATAAGGGGTAATCCCTTATAAACCACTTAAACTTCACTCACTCCACCGATGTGGGAGGGAGAAAACATACCAACTTGTATGTTCCTCTTTAATATCCTCTTTAATATTTCCAACAATCCCCCACCAAGTTGGAATGTTTCCTTTCACTTAGACTAATGATGTCACTAGGTGTGACGAAGATTAAACCCAGTTTATGTTGATAAACAAGAAGAGACATATTAGATGGTGTCCTATGGAATTAAACCATTAACCTGATAGCCCCCTTCGGTTTACCCCCACACATCACCAGCTGACTTTGCGTTCTCACTGAGCGCGAATATGGTCGTGCGCTATAAATCATTTTCATGACCCTTTAGAAGATAAACCACTAATCTTCACTCGAGGCGGCACCACCCCTAGATCATATAGGCAAAGTTTTACATCATCCACGTTGCTTGGATGCCTCCAAAACTTTGTTAAGAGCATAAGCTCACCCTTGTTCTCGGCAACGACGTACTATCATACCTCACATGGATCTATCAAATTTGATAGTACCTTCTATCGTTAAGTGACTTCGTTTTTACCCATTAAACTTGAGAAATAGGAGCACTAAGTTCAAGTTGGGTTTCCATCACTAACGATTCTATTGTGGTTTTAGACCCATGTCTCTCGCGGTATTCACAACCAAATCTCTCGTCAGAGGTTTAGTAAACGGATCTGCCAAGTTCTTACTTGTCTTGACATAGACAACCTTGATGGTACCACTTTCAAGCAGTTGTCTCACATAATTGTGCCGAAGACCTATGTGTCTTGACCTCCCATTATACACTGCATTGTATACTTTAGATAGTGTGGCCTCACTATCACAATACATGGGAATAGACGGCATTGGAACATCCCACAGACGGATGTCAATAAGTAGATCTCTAATCCACTCAACTTCCTTGCCAGCCGTAGCTAGCGCTATGAACTCAGCTTCCATAGTTGAGTGGGCAATACACGTCTGTTTCTTGCTCGCCCAAGAAATTGCACCTCCTGCTAGAGTGTAAATCCACCCACTTGTAGATTTTGAATCATTGGTGCGATCAATCCAGCTTGCATCAGAATAACCTTCAAGTATTCTGGAAGAAGACGTGTATGTCAGCTCTAAGTTACTGGTCCTTTTCAGGTATCCAAGTACTCTGCCCACTGCCTTCCAGTGTTCTGTCCCTTGATTAACAGTATACTGACTCAGTTTGCTTACAGCAAAAGCAATGTCAGGACGAGTGCAATGCGTTGCATACATCATACTTCTAATAGCACTCGCATACTCCAGTTGAGCCACTGCTCTTCCAGGGTTCACATTAAGTTTCACACTTGGATCAAACAGAGTATTAAACTCTTTAATATTTAAGTGTTGAAACTTAGTCAGAATTTTCTCTATGTAATGAGATTGACTTAGAGAAATCTGACTTCCAGTTCTCTTCACCTTGATCCCAAGAATGGTATCAACTTCTCCTAGATCTTTCATCTTAAAGTTCGAGGACAAATATTTATTAGTTTCAGAAATACCTTCAAGGTGAGTGCTAATGATCAACATATCATCAACATAAAGACAAATCACGACTGTATAACCGGGTTCACATTTAGTATAAATACATCTGTCAGCACTGTTGTGTCGAAACCCGAAAGCAGTCACAATGGTGTCAAATCTCTCATGCCACTGTTTAGGAGCTTGCTTCAAACCATACAGAGATTTAATAAGTCTACACACTTTGTTCTCTTGTCCAGGCATCACAAACCCTTCTGGTTGCTCCAAATAAATCTCCTCATTTAGATACCCATTTAGAAATGTTGTCTTTACATCCATTTGATGAATGTATAGCCCTTTCAAAGCAGACACCACTATTAGAGTTCTAATAGAACTTATTCTAGCCACAGGTGCATAGGTATCAAAATAGTCGATCCCTTCTCTCTGCCTATACCCTTTAGCAACTAATCTCGCTTTATAGGAAGAGATGGATCCATCTGGATGATACTTCCTTTTGAAAATCCATTTGGATACAATAGGTTTCTTTCCCTTGGGTAGATCAGCTAACTCCCAAGTTCCATTTCCCATAATGGAATCCATTTCATCATTGACTGCCTCCTTCCACAAAGGGGCATCTCTAGATGACATTGCTTCGCTGAAAGTTTTAGGATCATCATCCAAATTTACAGCGAAAATGACCTCTCTCGTCACTTTCTTTTGAGTTCCTTCAACCAGGTAAGAAAAGAAATCATCTCCATAACTTTTCTCTTTTCTAACTCTAGTACTTTTCCTTGGTTCTTCAACTATTGGTGAGGGTTGAACCCTTTTTCTCAGAAGTACTAGAAGTTGTGGTGCCATTTGAGTTTTCATCATCTCTAGAAAACTTGTTCTCAAAGAATTCCACATCTCTGGATTCTACAACTATACCTGATTCGTCATCCAACAATCGGTAAGATTTACTATGCGAAGCATATCCAATGAATACACTCTTGAAAGCTCGTTCTCCCAGTTTGAGTGTCTTTGGATCAGGTACGCGATAGTAGGCAAGACACCCCCAAACCCTCAAATGCTCTAGATTTGGTTTTCTTCCTTTCCACAACTCATATGGACTCGTAGGGATCACACGACTAGTGATCCTATTGTGAACATAACATGCGGTTAACACAGCTTCCCCCCACATATTACGAGGTAGACCCGATTGGTTTAACATACAGTTAGCCATCTCTACCAAGGTTTGGTTCTTTCTCTCAGCCAAACCATTTTGTTGGGGAGTATAAGGTACAGTTCTCTCATGTATGATGGCTTCTTCTTCGCAGAATGCATCAAACTTTCGGTTAAAGTATCTCCGCCTCTATCCGAGCGAAGAATTTTAATGCGTTTCTCCTTTTGTTTTTCGACCTCAGCCTTATATATTTTAAATGCCTCAAAAGCTTCGTCTTTTGAATGCAACAAATAAACATATAAGTATCGGCTCGAGTCATCGCAGAAAGTGATAAAGTATCTCTTACCCCCATGAGTAAGAACTCCATTCAGTTCACAAATATCTGAATGAATTAGTTCTAGTAGTGATGTATTGCGTTTATGGACAGTTGGAAAAAGTTTCTTTGTGAATTTTGATTCAACACATGTTTCGCATTTTTCAAAATCTTTATCTTTCAATTTTAATAAACCTTTAGTTTGCATTTTTTCAATGTTTTTAATATTTGTATGAGCTAAACGTTTATGCCATAAAAAAATTGAACAAGCGATATAATCAGAAGACATAATTTCATTCAAATCAAAACCAATTGCATTACATTCACCAATACTAGTACTATCACTACCACCACGTCACTATCACTTTCATTCCCAAACCCATCAATCACTGAAACGCCCCCTTCATCCGAATCTTCTTCATCAATCCCATCTTCAGCTAAGTCAAGACGATACATTCCACCCGTGTTCTTTGCTTGACCCACATAGATTTCATTTAGAGAAAACTTCACACGAAGATTCTTGATAACCAGCTTGTAACCATTCCGATCAAATTTATCAGCAGAAACCAGACCCTTGGTGATACCAGGAACATGCAACACGTCCAGAAGGGTAACCACTTGACCATCTCTAAAGTTTAGTCGCACCGTGCCTTTACCATGTACTTCTACACGATGTCCATCAGCACACACCACCACTGTTCCTTGAGGAACAGGAACATAAGTAAGAAACGAACCACAATTCCCACAAACATGAACAGTGGCTCCAGAATCCAAGAACCATCCTCTACATGCTACAATGCGTGTATATTGAGAAAGAATATTAACTTCACCAAGACCCACACTGGCCACTAGATTGGTGACTTTCTCAACATCAACAGCACTTGTAGAACCAACCGTAGATCCAGATTTCCTCTGAGAGCACTCTCGTGCATAATGCCCTATTTCTCCACAAACATGGCATTTACCAGACCTCTTTGGTTGATGGTTGTTAGTGTGTTGTGTCTTCTTGAATTCCTTTTTCTTTGGTGCAGTAAACTTCTTATTCTTTGATGCCCCTTTTCCCTTTTGACCAGATCCTCCAGCAACATGATTTACACTCGACCCGACTTTACCTCTTTTGTCCATGTTGCGCGTTTCCTCCTCAATTCGAAGGTGCTTCAACAGTTCATCCAACGAGTAGTGCTCAGACTTGTGCATCATTCTCTTTGAGAAATCTTTCCAATTAGGAGGCAGTTTTGCAATAATGGCCCCTACTTGAAATATTTCTGGCAGCGGAATAGAAAGTGCAGTCAATTTGTTAACAAGAACTTGGAGTTCAGGCACTTGCTCCAGGATTGACTTGTCATCGACCATTTGGAAGTCTAAGTTGTAACACCCCGTGTTTTCACGAGTGAAAGTCAAAGTCAAGGTCAAAGTCAACGACCGATTTCGCGCGACTTTACTCGTAGAAATGTTTCTATCTTAATTATATTATGTGGAGTAAATGCCGTACCTTACAATAATCGAATCGTGTTTACCATATTTCAGTCGACCTACGACTGTGAAGGATAGGAAGTAACAATGCGATAAAGTAAATCAAGCTATGCAAATCAAATCGACATCGAACCGCAACTCGAACTGTGTATTGTTACTTGTTAGTTATACGTGTGTGTGTGCTTTACGTGTTACCTGTGCATGTTTATTTTGTGTTATGTTGAGATAATCAAGCGAACTCAATCGAACTCGAAGTCCAACTCGAATGTAGACAAACCCGAATTCCGAGTCGAACCCTATAAGAAGTAGTTGGGACTGAAAGTAATTTGACTAGGAAACCCTATCGAATCGCTCGCAAATCGAAACTGAAACAACATCGCACCGAACACCCCAAAGCAGGCGGCATCCGCACGGGTGGCCAATCCGCACGGATTGCCAATCCGCACGGATGACCAGTCCGCGCGGATAGCCTACCCGGGTGCGTGCCATGCGCACGGCTTACCCCTTTCCCTTTTTGGCATCCTATAAATACACGGGTTACTCTCCACTTTTTCCACTTTTGGCAAGTGACGTCCGAACCGCACGCATTCTTCACCTTTTCTCAGATTTTTCTCAATCCAGGTAAGATCTTGCATTAAATCTTGTACATCTTTGATCACTACACAATTCTACACATTTCCATCTTTCAAATCTTCACTTTTAACCATGAAATCATCCGGATTTGAGGTATTCTCGGGTGACGTCATCATGAAGTTCTTATGAACTTCAAGCTTGACCTCATTCCACCATGGATAACTCAGATCTAAACGATTTCTACAAGATTTCACAATAACCTCACCTAGATCTAAACTTTTCTAAGGATAAAAGAGTTGAAAGAAATAAACCTAAGTTCTCTCCTTCTTTTTCCCTTAGAATCGGTACGAATCTGATCGGTTCTAGTCTCTACTCGATAATAGTGATGCACTAGTTCCAGATCCGGAATCCTACCTCAGACAACTGATTTCGGGGTTAACCGGAATGACCGTTCTGAGTCGCCGACAGGCCGAGTTAGGGTGGTTCCTGACCGGTCCAGTCACGCGAGTGAGAACACAATTCCAAGTGGTTGCCACGTAATCAGGACGTCTCGATAAACGACAACAGAAACCAAGAGTAGACGAACGGGACAATCAGACCAGAGACTGTCCGCACGGACCAGGTGTCTGCACGGACAAGCTGTCCGTACGGACAAGCTGTCCATACGGACAAGCTGTGCGCACGGATTACCATCCGCACGCACAGGTCATCCGGACGGGTTGCCACCCGGACGAGCTACCCTTGGGACCCACTTCCGAACAAGGTTTGAGTATCGACGAATGAACAATCTGGACAGACGACCTCTGAAAGGATTACTCTTTGGATCATGAGATACTAAGGCCTTCAACTAAAATTCAAACAAAGATCATCCGCACGGCCAAGTCGTGCGCACGGACAGACTATCCGGACGGATGGTCCCTGCCCGCTCGCATAGACTGTCCGCACGGATCACCACTGTCCGCACGGACTACCATACGCACGGATCGTCGCCCGCGCGACCGGCTTGAAAGGTAGAAACACTTGTGTGATTTCTAAATGCTACAACGAAAACTCCAAAGCACAAGCCATGATACACAAACACATCTCACACTTAGGAAGAAACAATCCACTTGAACGTTTATCCGCACGAACAACTTGTCCGTATGGATAAGTCATCCGCACGCACAACTAATCCGCACGGATTACCATCCGCACGGACAGTCGTACGCACGGATAGCTTATCCGGATGGATCACCATCCGCACGCATCACCATCCACACGGATGGGTCACGCGCACGGATGACTCCCTCTCACGGATAGCTGATCCGCACGATCAGCCATCCTGACCACTCTCACTTTGTACTGTTTTACGCGACACTTATCGTTACGTTATCAAATCTATTCAGGCTAACCGTACTCGCTGTAAAGCGCTCCCTTCAATCCACAATCGTTGTGAGTATACTCGAACCCTTTTTGCTTTAGCACTTTTGGGTATTACATACGTTACAACTATTCAAACTACAACTATCACACTACTCAAGCTATTTTCACGCTAAACCATTAATGCATGTTATACGTGGCTTATGGATGCTTATTTGTTATGTTTACACATGGAATGTTGTCTACCTGCCTTAGCAACGATAGTACTATAGTTTGGACTCAGCACCCGTTCACACGGGGGTTGTTAAGGATCTTTTACTTGCATGGATTACAGTGGTAATCATGTATTGTGAACTGCCTCTGGCAGTCAACCCGCAGTCATTGGTATCGATGGATCTATGTCGATAACTAACGTGCTTCATTTCACCGTGTGTACGTGCTGGTTATGCGTAAACAAATTCGAACTCTATATGCTATTATCAAACTTGTATGCTCACCTTTACATTTTATGTATTGACTTTATTTTAACGTATGTGACAGGTGCCTAGGTTGTTTATGTGCTTCTCGGGCTGTGATGAAATTGAAGATAGGAACTGGAGTCCTAGAAACCAACGAATAAATTGTTATGTTTAAATCTGAGTTGTCGGAACAGAATATTTGTTTAGTCTTTGTCTGTAATAACTTGTTTGCTATTTGAGACATGGTATGGGACATGTTAACTTAAATTGAATGGTAATGATAGTTGTTATGGAAACTTCTGGACAATCTGTTTCGCTCAGTGTCGCGCCCCGATGATTCCGCCATCGGTTGGGGTGTGACAGATTGGTATCAGAGCCATAACTATAGGGAATTAGGCAAGACTCGACCTAGTCCGGGTCGAAGTCTTAGAGACCTAGTCTATAGTTAAGAACCAACAGACCAACTCACGCGTATGCGTAAACTCGCCACTATCACTCACTCTTTTCTATCATTGCACTCGAATTTTTCAAGTTGTGAACAGGCAATGAGGCTGAGAATAGGTGTGAAAACCGCAAACTCTCGACTAAAGTTGCCTAATCAACTTACGTTTTAGCTACAAACGAGGAGAATCATACCAAATAAGGAATGAAATCCATATTTTGATGAATAATCTCCTCAATTTTTATCAAAAACCAGGACGGAAGTTGCAAGATAGGGGTGAAACCCTAACCTTGACGACTCGTCCCGCTTTTATACAAAAACTCTCACCAAAGTTCGATGGACTCCAACGATCTAAAGGCACAATATAACCAATGGGAATTGCGCCAACTCCCAAGAATCGAGGCAAGGGCATAGTCCTGGAGGTAATTGTGCAGGATCCTTGCGAATAGTCGAGCCACTTTGGTTAGTCGAAGTCTATTAGCCATAGACAATCTACCTTCGATTTAACCGACCTTTATGAAAAGTTTTATGCATTTTCTGTTATTTGTTAACGTTTTGAGGTATTATTGGTTCCGACCCAACACTATTGCTCCTGCTGAAACACAAAACCCACACAACTCATCGCTAGCGAATCGACAATAGAGGCAGTCAGAATGCTTTGTATGCTCGTAGGTACTTTTAGTGATTAAGTTATGTGTATCTTGCTATTGTGCTTATCTGTTTAGAAATATTGTGATTATGTGCTCTATGTGATTATGTGATTTTGTGCAATTCTGTGATTTTGTGACTATATGCGTTTACATGGTACGTGTTACTGAGCTTTAGTAGTAGTAGACGTGTGAGGTGAGATTCGAATACATGTGTTGAGTCCCATGGCGATGTCTATTGCAGACAATGTCGTCTGGATCCCGTCATTCACTCTCTCGCCAGGAAAAGAGGGACAGACGCCTTGCTTCCATCGTCGCAAAAGCTGTAGCAAAGGCGGTGAGCGATGCCTACGAAAATGCCAGCAAATCATCCGAGGAATCGAGGACTGAAGGTCCTAGAGCTGTCGCGAGACCTTTCAGTTTCAAACAATTCAAGTCATGTGGGCCGAAAGAATTCACGGGCGAAGGAGGTTCTACTGCTCTATTCCACTGGTTTGACTCTATCGAGGTTACTCTGTGACAAAGTGGTTGCCCTGATGACCTTCGAACTCTGAACGCTACCGGCGTCTTTCAGTCCCGTGCTTTGGACTGGTGGACGGCCGAGAGGAACAAGAGAGGGAATGATGCAGCTTACGGTTTGTCGTGGGATGAGCTCAAAGAAGTCATGCTGGAGGAATTCTGCCCTCCTCACGAGCGTCAAAAGCTTGAAGATGAATTTTGGCACATACATCAGAAGGATGGAGACAATGCTGGTCTCACTGCTCGCTTCAAACAGCTCAGCATTATCTGTCCTGACCAGGTCAAGACTCCCGATATGACCATCAAGAAGTACATCCGAGCTTTGCCCGACTGCGTTGCTGATTTCGTGCAAGCGGCTAAGACTACCACGATCGAGGAAACCTATCTGCTGGCCGCTGAGATCAATGACAAAAGGGTTAAGGCTGGGGTGTGGGATAAGACCTCCAAGCATCTGCATCAAGCCACTACTGGTGCACCAGCTACTGAAACCACCTCGTCAAGTAACAAGAGAAAGAACAAGAGAAAGAACAGCTCCACCAACAAGAACTGTGCGATTGCTGCTGCACCAATCCAAGCTGTACCTGCCCAACAGCGTCAAGTAGCGACGCTTGTGGCCAATGCACCGCCTGCAAAGCGTGCATATACTGGGCCACATCCACTCTGCCCTACTTGCACCTATCATCACCCGACTGCTATTCAATGCCGCTTCTGTGCTCATTGCAACGTCTACGGCCACCTTACTGCCAACTGCCGTATACGTCAAGCTCCTGCCAATCAAGCTCTACTCGCTGCCCCACAGGGTCAACAAGCTCCCCCGGCACCCGCAGTCAAAGCCAGAGCATGCTTCACATGTGGCGACCCGAACCATTTCGCCAACATGTGCCCGAACAGGGTAGTGAAACAAGAACCGCAACAGCAGCCGCCACAGCAGCAGCAACAGCAGCAACAACAGGCAGTACGCGCCAGAACTTTCAATCTCAATGTGCGTCAAGCCCAGGCCGACAACAACGTGGTCAATGGTACGTTCCTTGTGAATGGTATTTATGCTTCATGTTTGTTTGATACTGGAGCCGATAATTGCTTTGTGTCACTCGAATTTGAGAAACTCCTTAGTCATAAACGTTCCCGACTCTCCTCTGCATTCGATGTTGAAGTCGCTACTGGAAGAACCGTCGCTGTAAACTCTGTTATTCGTGATTTCACTCTCGAGCTCAACAATCACATCTTCTCAATCGATCTCATTCCAATGCAACTAGGAAGCTTTGATGTCATAGTAGGCATGGACTTTCTTCGCGAAAACCATGCCGAAGTTGTGTGCTTCGATAAGATAATTCGTTTTTCGCTCGCAAATGGTGATTCATTGTGCGTTTATGGTGATACTATTTCGAAGGGTCTCAAGCTTATGTCATGTCTACAAGCTAGCAAGTATCTCCGCAAGGAATACAGAGCCTTCTTGGCTAACATTGTAGCATCGCAGAAGGAAAAGAAAGAGAAGAAGGAAGTGAAAGACGTTCCTGTGGTTCGAGAATTTCCTCGAGTTTTTCCAGAGGATCTTCCCGGACTACCTCCTAAGCGTGATATTGATTTTCGCATTGATCTCATTCCTGGAGCTAATCCTATCGCCAGAGCTCCTTATCGACTCGCGCCGTCCAAAATGCGCGAACTCTCAACCCAACTCCAGGAATTGCTTGAAAAAGGCTTTATTCGCCCGAGCACCTCTCCTTGGGGCGCACCAGTCCTTTTCATCAAAAAGAAGGACGGGTCGTTCCGGATGTGCATCAACTACCGGGAACTGAATAAGTTGACTATCAAGAACCGCTATCCTCTGCCTCGAATCGACGATTTGTTTGATCAGCTACAAGGCGCTACGTGTTTCTCGAAGATCGATCTACGTTCAGGATATCATCAGCTGCGTATACAAGAGGAGGACATACCCAAAACCGCGTTTCGCACTCGTTACGGCCATTACGAATTCGTTGTCATGCCTTTTGGCCTAACAAACGCACCAGCAATTTTCATGGACCTGATGAATCGAGTGTGTAAACCATATCTCGACCGTTTCGTCATCGTGTTCATCGACGATGTCTTGATCTATTCCAAAACGAGAGCCGAACACGCGCAACATCTACGTTTGGTTCTCGAGTTACTCCAGGGGAACCAACTCTACGCCAAATTCTCCAAGTGCGAGTTTTGGTTGGGGGAGGTCCAGTTTCTGGGTCACATCGTAAATAGTCAGGGTATTCACGTCGATCCTGCGAAGATTGAAGCTGTTAAGAGCTGGGTTACGCCTAAGAACCCGACTGAAGTCCGCTCATTCCTCGGGCTAGCGGGCTATTATCGACGATTTATCGAAGGATTCTCGAAGATTGTTGTACCGCTTACCTCTCTCACTCATAAGGATCAGCCTTTTGTCTGGGGAACCAAACAAGAGTCTGCCTTTCGAACCCTCAAATACATGCTTTGCGATGCTCCTGTTCTCACACTACCCGACGGAAACGATAATTTCATTGTCTACTGTGATGCTTCCAACCTCGGTCTCGGTTGTGTCCTAATGCAACGAGACAAGGTCATAGCTTACGCATCTCGTCAGCTCAAAATCCACGAGAAGAACTATACAACCCACGATCTCGAGCTAGGCGCAGTTGTTTTTGCATTAAAGATTTGGCGACACTACCTGTATGGTACAAGGTATACGATCTTCACCGATCACAAGAGCCTACAACACATCTTTAATCAGAAGGAACTAAATATGCGTCAACGCCGGTGGGTAGAACTTCTCAACGACTACGACTGTGAGATTCGTTATCACCCAGGCAAGGCAAATGTTGTTGCCGACGCACTTAGCAGACGGAGCTATCTGCTTAGCACACGGAATGTTCAAGTCCAGCACAACCTCGAAGCTCTCATTCGCGACGCCCAACATGCATGTTTCAACGAACGCACCTTGAAGAAAGAAAGAATCTACCACAATGGAGCCCAGCTTGTGAGCAAATCAAATGGGATATTCCACTTCTTAGACCGAATTTGGATTCCCAAGCGAACCAACCTGCGACAGATTATCATGGATGAAGCCCACAAATCCCGATACTCTATCCATCCCGGTGCTGACAAAATGTATCATGACCTTCGATATAGGTACTGGTGGCCGGGTATGAAACGGGATATCGCACTCTACGTCGGAAAATGCCTAACATGTGCTAGAATCAAGGCTGAACATCAAAGACCCTCTGGCTTGCTCGAACAACCACCAATTCCCATGTGGAAGTGGGAGAGCATAGCTATGGATTTCGTAACCAAGCTTCCAACCACGTCATCAGGTCACGACAGCATTTGGGTTGTTATTGACCGTTTGACTAAATCAGCTCATTTTCTGCCAATACGAGAAGACTACAAGGTAGAACGATTAGCCCGAATCTACACCGACGAGATCATTTGTCGACATGGGACGCCTCGTGACATCATCTCTGATCGTGATGCTCGGTTCACTTCACGATTGTGGGAAACATTTCAAACGGCACTCGGTACAACGCTTAATCTAAGTACTGCGTTCCACCCACAAACCGACGGTCAGACTGAAAGAACGATTCGTACGCTTGAAGACATGCTCCGTTCGTGTGTTCTAGACTTCGGTGGTAATTGGGATAGACACCTTCCGTTAGTTGAATTCTCGTACAACAACAGCTATCAAGCTAGCATCCAGATGGCACCTTTCGAGGCCTTATACGGAAGAAGATGTCGATCGCCTATTGTGTGGCACGAGATCGGTCACTCGCAACTAACCGGTCCGGAGCTGCTACAAGAAACGACAGACAAAATTTTCCAAATTCGGGACAACCTAGCGAAAGCTCGGGATCGAAAGAAAGTTTACGCCGATAAAAAGCACAAGCCCCGTGAATATGGCGTTGGTGACTACGTACTCCTAAAGGTATCACCTTGGAAGGGTGTAGTCCGATTCGGCAAGAAGGGGAAACTCGTGCCTCGATATGTGGGACCTTTTAAGATTCTGGAGAGGATCGGAAAAGTCGCCTACAGACTCGAATTACCGGAGGAACTTAGCAACGTCCATCCGACTTTCCACGTGTCAAACCTCCGAAAGTGCATCGCCGACCACGACTTACATGTTCCTCTAGATGATCTACAAGTGAACGAAACATTACACTTCGTGGAAAAGCCTGTCGAAATCATGGATCGCCAGACCAAAGAACTCAGGCGCTCACGCATTCCCATTGTGAAAGTCCGATGGGAAGGTAAACGAGGCGCGGAGTTCACTTGGGAACTCGAAAGCGACATGAAGGCAAAGTATCCACAGTTGTTTAACGAATGAGTATAGTCCGGTTAAGAAGGGCAAGGTGGCATACTTGTAAATAGGGAGAGTCTCCTTATATCCTTGGCCTATAAATAGAACCCTTAGGGTTAGCTTTAGAGACTTTTGCCATTTTAGAAAGTTGGAGCTTGGTGCTTGAAAGAGAAAGATCTCTCTACGTGATTCTCGGCTTTGTATATGTCAACATAATCATTAGAATCACGGTTATTGTATACGTTTAATTTAGCAATTTTCAGAGAAAAACGTGACAGAGATGAAAGATGAAGAAATTTATCGAATCTGACGTGTGTTTGATCCTCGCAACCGATCACCTGCTCAGATACCACTTGTAGGATCGGTCTTGACACCGTTTCGATTATGTTAAGTCCAGCACGTTCACGGACTCCGCACGATTCAGAGTCAACAATAATCAACGCGTATGTGTTATCCGCACGGATATGTCATGCGTGCGGTGAACATCAACAGCAAGATTCAACGCTTTTTTAACAAAAATTAAGATTTCTCCCAAACGGCTTCGAATTAAGATCTGAAACTTTATAAGCTTTTAGATCAGATGTTTTCGCACATCATATCCAAAAATCAGCAATTTTAACCATAAAATCACGGTTAATTTGACGATTCTCAATGGTCCGAACGAAGGAATCTCACATGTGATCCACGGTTAGTTACGGCTTCCAGCTTAATTTCGGGACGAAATTCCCTAAACAAAGGGAGGCTGTAACACCCCGTGTTTTCACGAGTGAAAGTCAAAGTCAAGGTCAAGGTCAAAGTCAACGACCAATTTCGCGCGACTTGACACATAGAAATGTTTCTATCTTAATTATATTATGTGGAGTAAATGTCGTACCTTACAATAATCGAATCGTGTTTACCATATTTCAGTCGACCTACGACTGTGAAGGATAGGAAGTAACAATGCGATAAAGTAAATCAAGCTATGCAAATCAAATCGACATCGAACCGCAACTCGAACTGTGTATTGTTACTTGTTAGTTATACGTGTGTGTGTGCTTTACGTGTTACCTGTGCATGTTTATTTTGTGTTATGTTGAGATAATCAAGCGAACTCAATCGAACTCGAAGTCTAACTCGAATGTAGACAAACCCGAATTCCGAGTCGAACCCTATAAGAAGTAGTTGGGACTAAAAGTAATTTGACTAGGAAACCCTATCGAATCGCTCGCAAATCGAAACCGAAACAACATCGCACCGAACACCCCAAAGCAGGCGGCATCCGCACGGGTGGCCAATCCGCACGGATTGCCAATCCGCACGGATGACCAGTCCGCGCGGATAGCCTACCCGGGTGCGTGCCATGCGCATGGCTTACCCCTTTCCCTTTTTGGCATCCTATAAATACACGGGTCACTCTCCACTTTTTCCACTTTTGGCAAGTGACGTCCGAACCGCACGCATTCTTCACCTTTTCTCAGATTTTTCTCAATCCAGGTAAGATCTTGCATTAAATCTTGTACATCTTTGAACACTACACAATTCTACACATTTCCATCTTTCAAATCTTCACTTTTAACCATGAAATCATCCGGATATGAGGTATTCTCGGGTGACGTCATCATGAAGTTCTTATGAACTTCAAGCTTGACCTCATTCCACCAAGGATAACTCAGATCTAAACGATTTCTACAAGATTTCACAATAACCTCACCTAGATCTAAACTTTTCTAAGGATAAAAGAGTTGAAAGAAATAAACCTAAGTTCTCTCCTTCTTTTTCCCTTAGAATCGGTACGAATCTGATCGGTTCTAGTCTCTACTCGATAATAGTGATGCACTAGTTCCAGATCCGGAATCCTACCGCAGACAACTGATTTCGGGGTCAACCGGAATGACCGTTCTGAGTCGCCGACAGGCCGAGTTAGGGTGGTTCCTGACCGGTCTAGTCACGCGAGTGAGAACACAATTCCAAGTGGTTGCCACGTAATCAGGACGTCTCGATAAACGACAACAGAAACCAAGAGTAGACGAACGGGACAATCAGACCAGAGACTGTCCGCATGGACCAGTTGTCTGCACGGACAAGCTGTCTGCACGGACAAGCTGTGCACACGGATTACCATCCGCACGCACAGGTCATCTGGACGGGTTGCCACCCGGACGAGCTACCCTTGGGACCCTCTTCCGAACAAGGTTTGAGTATCGACGAATGAACAATCCGGACAGACGACCTCTGAAAGGATTACTCTTCGGATCATGAGATACTAAGGCCTTCAACTAAAATTCAAACAAAGATCATCCGCACGGCCAAGTCGTGCGCACGGACAGACTATCCGGACGGATGGTCCCTGCCCGCGCGCACAGACTGTCCGCACGGATCACCACTGTCCGCACGGACTACCATACGCACGGATCGTCGCCCGCGCGACCAGCTTGAAAGGTAGAAACACTTGTGTGATTTCTAAATGCTACAACGAAAACTCCAAAGCACAATCCATCATACACAAACACATCTCACACTTAGGAAGAAACAATCCACTTGAACGTTTATCCGCACGAACAACTTGTCCGTACGGATAAGTCGTCCGCACGCACAACTAATCCGCACGGATTACCATCTGCACGGACAGTCGTACGCACGGATAGCTTATCCGGATGGATCACCATCCGCACGCATCACCATCCGCACGGATGGGTCACGCGCACGGATGACTCCCTCTCACGGATAGCTGATCCGCACGATCAGCCATCCTGACCACTCTCACTTTGTACTGTTTTACGCGACACTTATCGTTACGTTATCAAATCTATTCAGGCTAACCGTACTCGCTGTAAAGCGCTCCCTTCAATCCACAATCGCTGTGAGTATACTCGAACCCTTTTTGCTTTAGCACTTTTGGGTGTTACATACGTTACAACTATTCAAACTACAACTATCACACTACTCAAGCTATTTTCACGCTAAACCATTAATGCATGTTATACGTGGCTTATGGATGCTTGTTTGTTATGTTTACACATGGAATGTTGTCTACCTGCCTTAGCAACGATAGTACTATAGTTTGGACTCAAAACCCGTTCACACGGGGGTTGTTAAGGATCTTTTACTTGCATGGATTACAGTGGTAATCATGTATTGCGAACTGCCTCTGGCAGTCAACCCGCAGTCATTGGTATCGATGGATCTATGTCGATAACTAACGTGCTTCATTTCACCGTGTGTACGTGCTGGTTATGCGTAAACAAATCCGAACTCTATATGCTATTATCAAACTTGTATGCTCACCTTTACATTTTATGTATTGACTTTATTTTAACGTATGTGACAGGTGCCTAGGTTGTTTATGTGCTTCTCGGGCTGTGATGAAATTGAAGCTAGGAACTGGAGTCCTAGAAACCAACGAATAAATTGTTATGTTTAGATCTGAGTTGTCGGAACAGAATATTTGTTTAGTCTTTGTCTGTAATAACTTGTTTGCTATTTGAGACATGGTATGGGACATGTTAACTTAAATTGAATGGTAATGATAGTTGTTATGGAAACTTCTGGACAATCTGTTTCGCTCAGTGCCGCGCCCCGATGATTCCGCCATCGGTTGGGGTGTGACATAAGTACTTGGCAATAAGGTATTTGTTAGTACCTTCTTCATGAGCCTTATACTTATCTTCCAAAGCTTTCCACAATTCTCTAGCACTTTTTACCGGCGCGTACAAGTCATAGAGACGATCTGAAAGAGATTTTTTTATGTGGCCCAGGCAAAGATCTTCAGCTTCCTTACGCACAAGTCTTTGCCTTGCCAAATCTGCATCTGGTAGCTCTCCTGCCTCACGAGGAGGGTCATCAGGGATTGCAGGCAAATCAGGATCAAGGATATAGTAGAGTTTCAGCACAACTAGCATGAACTTAACCTTGTCCGCCCAGCGGGTATAGTTCTGACCATCGAATTTGTCCAACTTGACAAACTCTTGATTCATGAATCTCAGATTGGCTGTTGGTAGTTCAGCGTCCATTTGTTCTGTTGATTAAACACAAGTTTAAAATCCTTTAAGATTGTTAAAAATTAAATTAATCAACAATAAATTAATATAACTTTATTAATTACCGAGTTATCAGCCAAACCAGTTTGTTCCAACTTGAGCAAACTGATTAAAGAAAGGTAGAAGGAGACTGTCCCGTTGTCGGACGAATTTAAAGAACACGTAAAATAAAAACCAACCTGGCGATTACTAATGAACAATCTTCGAACTGCACGGATGATTCCTGTCCTTAAAGGATTTTACGCGCTCCTATTGCTGTGAGCTGCAGCGTAAACTCCCAGGATTTAATGCAGAACTGATCTGGTATTTCAACAGCAATGGAAACCAGAAAACGCAGAAGCTGGAACGAAATCAGAAACACACAATAGAGAGAGAGAGAGAGCTGCGAAAATTGGTGTGTTGAATAGGTATCAGGAAGCTTTTATTTATAGGTTTGGTTATACCAGAGAGTGAGAAAAATAGGGAGCGAGATAACAATCCATAACCAATTCGAATTACTTATCTAATACGAATTCGGTTGCTGAATAATTATCCTATACGAATTCGATTTACTATGGGATAACCCCCACTGTTTCGAATCCATCTCTATCTCCTTCTTATCTATGCGAAGTGCAAAGTGCGCCTCAAACGCGCCCATTCGCGCCTCAAACGCGACCATTCGCGAGCTTGCGGCTCGGCTCGGCTCGGCGCGCATGTGGGCTTCACCCACTTCTCAACCCATTTAACACTATGGAAGCCCATAAGGGGTAATCCCTTATAAACCACTTAAACTTCACTCACTCCACCGATGTGGGATGGAGGAAACATACCAACTTGTATGTTCATCTTTAATATCCTCTTTAATATTTCCAACAATACATACCTACTTATATATTCACATACATGCATATTTGAAAGATAAAATTGCACAAATCAATCTTTATGTTATACCTAAACTGGACTTCATACCTTTCACTATGAAATCGGCCAAACTCCACCTTTATGTTCATGTTTTGCTACAGGATCAACCTTTACTACTAACCTCATTTGTTTTATTGGTTAAATTGCCTCACATGCTTTGCATGTGAGGGGCTTTTTAGTCTTTTCAAATCCATATCTGTTGAGTGAATGCATACAATGATACAAATACAATAAACCAAGAAAGGAGACCTTTGTTTCAGCTAAAATCCAAATTTCTTCAGCAAAACACTTTCAAGTTTGAATAATGTAACAGAAACAAAGAAAAAAAAAAGATTACAAAGCAACATCACTACACATTCGAATTACCCATTATTTATATATGTGTTGATCTTGCAAGCTCTATTTTTACAATGCAGAATTACTACATATTCGAATCAATAAATCAAACACAACATGACTGGACCCACATTCTACAATTTTAATCTGCGAAATGTTGCTCTTCCGAATCATAGACATCCTCCGGTTCCTGGTTAGTATGGTTCAGGCGCTAAACGAGAGCAATAAATGCTTAAATTTGGTGTTTCTCTCTCTAGAATTAAACAAAATCTACAAACATAATCGAATATTAACAATAATTTTGAACTTCAAACCTTTAGATCCAAGATCGAATCATCATCCTCATATTGTCGATCAAATCCTCTTCTATCATCTGTGCCGGGAGTTATAAAGTTTGATATATCTCTACTCTGGCAAAGGGTTCTCGGTGTTTTCTGGTGTTTCTCTCTATAGAAAGGATGGATCTCTGCAGTTTTAGTGAGAGAGGAGGGTTTATTTGGAAAGATGGTTTACCTGGAAAGATGGTGCAGCTTTTAAAAACGGCAGGGAAAAGACTATAATACCCTTACATGTAGGCATGAGCAAATACCGATCCCGGTACCATACCGTCCCGATACCGACAAATCCCGATCCCGATTTTTGTGAAAAATGGGTACCGATACCGAAATACGTCGGTTTAGTACGGTATCGGTACGGTATCGGTATTTTGAGGGTAAAATGCGGTATTATACCGATACCATACCGTACCGATACCGACAAATACCTAAAAGTGGATACCGATACCGGTACCGAAACCCCTTCGGTATGGTATTCTCGGGATCGGGATCGGGATGGGATCGGTATTGGATACCACTTGCTCATCCCTACTTACATGTATTAAATATGGATTTGAAAAGATCAAAAAGCCTTCACATGCAAAGTATGTGAGCTAATTTAACCAAGAAAACAAATGAGGTTAGTGGTAAAGGTTGACCCTGTAGTAAAACATAAACATAAAGGCTAGGTTTGGCCACTTTGATAGTGAAAGATATGAAGTGTAGTTTATGTATAATATAAAAGTTGATTTGTACAATTTTGTCTATTTAAAAAGCGAACAAAATGTTTATAAGAAAACCCTTTCTTTTAAAATATAATAAAGGTTTATTAGAGAAAAGTTATTGTACAAGAAGAAAGAATTGTACGAAGTGTAGGGGACAGGTTTGGCCCTTGATTTGCAAGATCAGTTGTTGAGATTAAGTGGTCCTCAAATATAGACTTCACATAACTAAAAACAAGGGAAACAAGTGGGGAAAATGGTAAAATAGGAAAATCCAATATTCTTAACTCATAAACTCACTTCCCCTTGATTTTCAAACGGCTATAAGTTTTTTATACGTTAATTTTTTTTTTATAAAAATTACACGATATTAACGAGCATTTCATTCTCTTTAATTTGAGCAGCATATTGCTATATTTTTCTTTAAAAAAATTGGCAGGATTTTGAATACCCATTATGTGATTACGTGATTTTAAATACCCAGTAAGTGACTACGTGATTTTGAATACCTTACTTGATTTCATTAGAGTAGTTTATGTGAAACCCCAGTAAATGATTACTTAACAATAGTACGTGACTACGTGATTTTAAATACTCATTTCGTGATTACGTGATTTCATTATAGTATTTATGTGAAACCTTACTGAGTGATTACGTAAAAATAAAACACATAATGCGTAACATTTCATATGGAATACCTAATATTTCAAGTATAATCGCGTATTAAGGATAAATTATAAACAAAATATTAGCTAACCCAACTTATAATAACAACATAATATTGTATATTAGAGATTTAACCACGTAATAAAGCATAAGCAATCAAGTTCTTATTATTAAATGTGTAATCACATAATAAGCATAATCGTATTTACATTAATTAATTATAACAAATCATATTGAATGTGTAATTACGTAATGAATTTACATTGAATGCGTAATGATTTATGTTGAATGTGTAATCACGTAAAGGGTATTAAAAAATCACGTAGTCATGTACCGGGTATTCAAAATCACGTAATGGGTACTGAGTATTCAAAATCACGTAATGAGTATTTAAAGTCTTGTAAATTATTTTTAAGAACAATATAGTAATAGGCTGCTCGAATTAAAGAAAATGAAATGCTCGTTAATACGATGTAGTTTTTTGAAAAAAAAAAATATTAACGTATGAACAAGTTATAGCCGTTTGAAATTCAAGGAGGAAACTAGTTGAAAGGATAAAAAGACAATCATACCCTTCCTTCTTTAAATTGAGCAAAACAAATATGTGGTCATGATTCTCTCCTACACTTCGTACAAAATTCCTCTCTTGTACATGATCTCTTATCTTATTTTTAAATGATAAAAAAATAACAAAATGACAATTACCACACTTATATATTTGCGATTTAAAAAGAGTCATTTGCGCGTTATCCATTTTGTGGTCCCCACCCCAGCTAGCACAACAGACAAAACAAAAACCCTAATCTGGACAGTATAAATACCCCTGTATCTTCTACTAAACTTAACCCTATTTCCTAAAAAAACCACTACTACCAATATTTCAAGAAAAAACGATGATGAGTTTGCCTCTCGGTGAAAGATGCGGTGGCTGCACTGTTCTTAACGAAGAATGCTATACCAAATGTCCGTATATCAATGTTTTCCCAACGGACAAGAAGCAATTGATGCATCGATGCTGAATTTGAAGTTAGAAAAATCAGGAAAAAACTTCTCAGTTAGATAATGAATGTGAAGCTTATATCAAGAGCTTGCTTAACGAAATCAGTGGTCGGAAAAAGGAGCCGGTTGGTGGGATCTCGAAGGTGATGCAAAATGAGATCGATAATTTGAAACCTTTCAGAAGAAAGCCGATATGGATATTGAAGACGTGCGCCATGATGCAAATGTTACTATTACGAAGCTGAAGGTTTTGATTTCCGAGTTAGATCGTACAAACAAACTGTCGTTCAAGGGAACAACTGCTGAGGCGGTGGTATGTTCACAAAAGATAAATACGCACCTACTTATATATACACATACATGCATATTTAAAAAGAGAACAAAACGTTTTTAAGAAAACCTTTTTTTAAAATATAATAAAGGTTTATTTTTAAATGATAAAAAATAACAAAACGACAATTACCACACTTCTATATTTGCGATTTAAAAAGAGCCGTTTGCGCGTTATCCATTTTGTGGTCCCCGCCCCAGCTGGCACAACAAAACCCTAATCTGGTTGGTATAAATATCCATGTATATTCTCCTAAACTTAACCCTATTTCCTAAAAAAACCCACTACTACCGGTATTTCACGAAAAAACGATGTCGAGTTTGCCTCTCGGTGAAAGATGTGGTGCATACGAAGAATGCTATACTAAATGTCCGTATATCAAAGTTTTACCCAACGGACAAAAAGGAATTGATGCATCGATGCTGAATTTGAAGTTAGAAAAACCAGGAAAAAAACTTCTCAGTTAGACAATGAACGTGAAGCTCATATCACGAGCTTGCTTAACGAAATCAGTGGTCGGAAAATGGAGCCGGTTGGTGGGATCTCGAAGGTGATGCAAAACGAGATCTATAATTTGAAATTTGAAATTTGAAACCTTTCAGAAGAAAGAAGAAAGCCGATATGGATATTGAAGACGTGCGTCATGATGCAAATGTTACTATTACGAAGCTGAAGGTTTTGATTTCCGAGTTAGATCGTACAAACAAACTGCCGTTCAAGGGAACAACTGCTGAGGCGGTGGTATGTTCACAAAAGATAAATACGCACCTACTTATATATACACATACATGCATATTTAAAAAGAGAACAAAACGTTTTTAAGAAAACCTTTTTTTAAAATATAATAAAGGTTTATTTTTAAATGATAAAAAATAACAAAACGACAATTACCACACTTCTATATTTGCGATTTAAAAAGAGCCGTTTGCGCGTTATCCATTTTGTGGCCCCCACCCCAGCTGGCACAACAGACAAAACGAAAACCCTAATCTGGTCGGTATAAATATCCATGTATATTCTCCTAAACTTAACCCGATTTCCTAAAAAAACCCACTACTACCGGTATTTCATGAAAAAACAATGTCGAGTTTGCCTCTCGGTGAAAGATGTGGTGCATACGAAGAATGCTATACTAAATGTCCGTATATCAAAGTTTTACCCAACGGACAAAAAGGAATTGATGCATCGATGCTGAATTTGAAGTTAGAAAAATCAGGAAAAAAACTTCTCAGTTAGACAATGAACGTGAAGCTCATATCACGAGCTTGCTTAACGAAATCAGTGGTCGGAAAATGGAGCCGGTTGGTGGGATCTCGAAGGTGATGCAAACGAGATCGATAATTTGAAATTTGAAACCTTTCAGAAGAAAGACGATATGGATATTGAAAAAGAGCGTCATGATGCAAATGTTACTATTATGAAGCTGAAGGTTGTGATTTCCGAGTTAGATCGTACAAACAAACTATCGTTCAAGGGAACAAGTGTTGAGGCGGTGGTATGTTCACAAAGATAAATACGTACTTGTTTTGGTCAAAAATCACAACAAGGATAATGTAATCAAATCTGATTTTTGTGAGGTTGAGTGCTTGATTAGATGAATAAATGTATGAACAATTATCAAAAGGAAATGACAATGAACACAAGGATTTATACGAGGAATAAACCCCTGATCAGTGAATGATCTCCGGCATAAAAAGCCTCGGATAGTGAAAACTATCACGATCAACTATATTGAACAAAAAGGTTACAACTTTGGAAGATAACAAGCTCAATACAATGAATTGCTAATGTGAATGTGTTTGTTCGCCAATGAATGTCAGAGAGTTCGAATATCAGCTGTTGTGTGTTTGAAAAGAGCTTGTTAACCCCTTTAAAATTAGAAAATATCCTACTAACTAACTATCCGAGAATCATGCAAGCCTTCACACAATCTCCTTAACGGTTATGACTGTCATGCACGTGCCAAAAATAGCATATTCCTCCGATATTCCCGTGTTGATTCAGTCCACAGAGTGCCTGCAAACGTAAACAAAATATACAAGGAACAATTGTTAAAAACATAAGCATTACTAAGGACCCTGGATCCTCAGACTCCCTTGCATTATTCATTAAGGATCTGTGATCCAGGTCCAGTCTCAGGATGGATGATCCTTAGCATAAAATCCATGCCCTAACAGTACCTACTTATATATACACATACATGCATATTTAAAAAGAGAACAACACGTATTTAAGAAAACCCTTTTTTTAAATATAACAAAGGTTTATTTTTAAATGATAACAAATAACAAAACGACAATCACCACACATCTATTCTTGCGATTTAAAAAGAGTCGTTTGCACGTTATCCATTTTGTGGTCCCCACCCCAGCTGGCACAACAGACCAAACGAAAAACCTTATCTGGTCGGTATAAATATCCCTGTATCTTCTCCTAAACTTAACCCTATTTCCTAAAAAAAAACCCACTATTACTGGTATTTCATGAAAAAAAAAACAATGACGAGTTTGCCTCTCAGTGAAAGATGTGGCGCCTGCACTGTACTTAACGAAGAATGCTATACCAAATGTCCGTATATCAAAGTTTTTCCCAACGAACAAGAAGGAATTGATGTATTGATGCTGAATTGCAGTTAGAAAAATCAGGAAAAAACTTTTGTTGGTAATCAGGGCCGTCTCTGAGAATGTTAAAAAAAATCTAGGCCTCGGGCGAGACAAAAAGTTGGGCCCACTCCTTGTAATGTAAACTCATCAATTATATATCAAGAACCAATACGGTTATAATTGTAATAAAATAAACAAAAAAAGGTAATGTAGCAAAATAATTGAACTTATTTAAGCGAATCATGCGGCTCTCCTAACGTTTTTGAATAAAACCATTTGCAGCAGCTACATCACCCATAAACATGTAATAGCTAAAAAATCAAACATCCAAAATCCATACAAGTAATATTGCAAGCAACAAGATTTACTATTTTCACCAATAAACAGCAACATACAAGCATAAAACTCTAGTATTAATTTAGGGGCAACTTAAATTTAATGTGCAAAAACTAGAATATGAAAAATTGCATCACAAACAAAAATTTCTGAAACCAAAAAATATATACAAAAAGTCAAAGGCTAACTGGCCACCTACCAAAAATTAAAAAAATGGTAGAAAAGCTGAAAGATCAAGAATCGAACACAAAACCTTACTAAACTGAAGTACAAACCAGCAGAAATACTCACTATTATAGCATATGGCCTAGTCCCTTGTTATTATTCATATAATATACATAAACAAAATTTAAAATTTGGGCCCCTTTTAGTTTTGGGCCTTGGCCATTGCCCGGGCTGCCCAGCCCAATAACCGGGCATGTTGGTAATTTTAGTGTTATCAACATATTTTAGCGGTATCGGATTAACTTGTCGACCAAGTTTGATCTTATTAAATACTAAACAAGTTAGGAGATGCAGGAGTGCATGCTCGTTTTAATCTAATAAGATTGGCGTTTTATGGGGGTTTTGATTTCAATTAACTTTAACTATATATAATATATATATATATATATATATTGATTATTATTATGGGCCACGTTTATTTGGAGCTGTTACATTTATCACAATGCGTTGGTCTAAATGGGCCTAGTTAATGAATTGATATATATCATGTATAAGTTATGGGTTTATTAATGAAAATCAACCTGCTATTTAATTATTAGGTTTCATTAATAAGGAATAATGTTGTGCCTAGAAGCGATGGATAATGTAATCATTGGATGAAATCAAATGGGTATTATTTTATTTAACCCAATAGCAATGGGGCTGTTAAGGAATATAAAGATACACATACACACTGGTCGAGATTGGTGTCCTCCCATATTTTCTATTTAAATATTGGGCCAAGGACCAAAAAACTTTCATTTGTATCCTTCCATATTTAAATAGATTTTTTTTTTTTTGATCCTTGGCCCAAGAATTGGAAAACAAGAAGAGATGGGACGAGGCACATGAGTATGGTTTTCGAAAGCTTTCTTACATTCAAAAGATTAGAAAAGTATTCTACTTCGGTAGAGGTTTTTATTTTCTAGACTTCAAGTACACCTAAAATTCATGATTTTATCGTTTTAATTCCTGGGCTCTGGTAGAAATTATTGAACTGGTATATAGTTAATAACAATAGTATGTTATTACTTTTATTGATTCTATTGCACTATTAGGGATTAATGAACTTGTATATAGTTGATAACAATAGTATGTTATTACTTTTATTGATTTTATTGCACATTTGCACCATTAGGGAAAGTGAATAATGTAGTCTAACTCTAAGTTACTTCTAATAAGTGGGTATCATTCATTAAACTATTGCTCCATATACACCAGGCTGAGAGGTTGAATAAGGTTCTTAAATAAATGGTTAACTCCATGTTTTCCTTTTTGGGTCTAAATGAAGTGCTTTGGGAGTGGCTATGTTAATAGCATACGTGCTATTTGCTAAATAGGGTTCCTATTAAAAGGAAAAAGATAACCTTTTATAAACTTTGGCGGAAAAGCCACTAGAGTTATGTTACCTAAGTGTTTGAGGTTGTAGAGCCGGGGTAAAGCTTAGTGAACCAAGATGAGGAACATATGTGAAAGAGGTGTAGACTACATGCTCATTGGATATGTTAAGGATTCTAATGTTTATAGGTTCCATGTCATAGAATTAAATGACTATGTGTCTATGAACTCTATGTCTAGAAATACTGATTTTGTTGTTGAAAATGAATTCTCTTCTAAACATAGACCTAAGTATATGGTTCCAAGTTCTAGTAATTCTTAAGTGGTTGACCAAGTAAATGATACAAAGTAGTAAAGAAAGAAAAGCTAAGTATTTGGCAGAAGGATCAAGAAGTCTGAATAAATATAATATCAATATCAATATAGATTTATTTGAAGCTATGGCTTCAAGAGATGTTGTTTTCTTGAATGAAGCTATTCAAGATGAAATTGATTCCATTATGCAAAATAATACAAGGAAACTATGAGATTTACCCTTATGATGTAAACCATTAGGGTGTAAATGGATTGCTAAGAGGAAATAAAGATGGAAGGTAGCATAGATAAGTTTAAAGCCAGGTTGGTCATTCAAGGCTTTAGACAAAAGGAAGGTATTGGTTTCTTTGATACCTATGCTCTTGTTGCAAGAATTTCTATAACTTTATTGTTATTAGCACTTATAGTTATACACAATCTTGTAATTCACCAAATGAATGTGAAAACTGCGTTCCTGAATGGTGAATTGGATAAAAAGATTTATATAATACAACCTGAAGGTTGTCTGGTAATGAAAACAAGGTGTGCAAATTAATAAAGTTTCTTTATGGCTTAAAATAAGTACCTAAACAATGGCATCAAAATTGGCGATGTTAGATTGTCAGATGGTTTTCCTTTTAACCAAGTTGACAAGTGTGTATATAGCAAATTTGATCCTCCGGGCATGCAAATGATGCATAATTTGTCTATATGTGGATGAGATGTTGATCTTTAGTTTTAATCAAGATCAACTGGATAATACCAAGAAATTCATGTCATTTAAGTTTGTCATGAAGGACATGGGGAGGTAGAAATGACTCTTAGTATTAGAATCACATATGCGAAGCAATGACATCTTAATCTCTCAATCTCGTTACATTGAGAAGATTTTGAAGAAATTTAATTTTCAAAACTGTTCACAAGTTGGAACTCCCACATATCATAATATTAGAATTATATCTAATACAGGTAATCCTATTTCTGAGGTAGAATATATAAAAAATAATAGTATGTTTGACGTATGCTAGTAATCCAAACACACATCACTGGCAAGTTGTGAACATATCGTTCAAGTAGTTGAAAAGAACCATGATCTATGGTCTATGTTATTAAGGTTTTCCTTCGGTTTTAGAAGGGTATTATGATGCAAGTTGTATTACCAAGTGGATGGATATTCCTACTTGGTGGAGGTGCTATCTCCTGGGTTTCAAAGAAGCAGACTTGAGACACAAATTCAACAATGGAATCTGAATTTGTAGCTTTTGCAACAGCTAATAAAGAAGCTGAATAGCCAAGAAATTTGATCTTTGAGATTCCTTTGTGGTCAAAACCGATATCACCAATATCTATCAGGTGTGATAGTGCTAGCTAAGGATTATATTCAGGTGTATAATGGAAAGTCTAGACGGTTGTGTGTTATATATAGCATGATTCATGAGCTCATCATGCATAGAGTGATATCTGTTGAATTTGTAAGATTTAAGTATAGTTTGGCAAGGATTTCCGCAGGTGTTTTACTTAGTGTAGGGAAGTCTGGCTTCGCCTTACCTAGTACTCGGTCCTTCTCTATATATTTCGTGGTCTGTCGTATCTTCCTTGTGACTCGGTGTTACTACCCCTCGAAAATCTTCCGCATTGACTTTTAATCCCCCCCCACGGCGATCTGTTTCATCAGATCCCTTGTAAGATTCTTTTTTCTTGTTCGCAGCATGAGTCGCTATGATTGACTTTTCTTGGCGCACATATACCTTGGCAATCTTCATAATTTCTTCTATGGTATCTGGAACCTGGTTTCGGTCATGCAGCTTTCTGAGGAGCTTGTCATCAATCACTCATTGTAAGAAAGCCCCGCATGCCAAATCTTGAGTCAAATCGGGTATTGCTATACTTTCTTTATTGAACCTTGCCTAGGAAATTTTCCACTGTCTCATTGTCTTGTCGGCGTATATACAGCACCTCATTTCGGTCTTTGGTGTGTCTTTGCTGCTGACTGAACTTTTGCGAAAACTTCGACACCAGTTCATCGAAGCTATCAATACCTCCGACTGGGAGACTATCCCACCAGACACGAGCTTCCCCTACCAGGGTTTGAACAAACATTTTACACCATAGAGGCATTGGCCATAGAGCCACTTCTCCTGCGCTCCGAAAAAGATTAATGTGGTTGTCTAGGTCACTGGTTCCGCCGTACTTGCCCACCGTAGGAGGCATCTTTGGTTTTTCTTTTATAGGGGCTTCTGCTATCCGCCTAGAAAATTTGACCTGAATGTGACCTCAACCGGTTTGTATGGTATAGTCAGCTCATCTTCTTTTGGGTCTACTGGTATTACTATAGGTGGGCCCTGAGTAGCTGGAGGGGTTGTTGTAACGACTCTCATCAAAAGTCATAATTATTAAATTAATTTGACCAATAGGAAACCCTAATTGAGACACCCAAGTGATTCTGTGCAAACCCTAGAATTTTCATAATTTTCAGAATCAGGATTAGGGCCCCTAAAACTCAGGGGGGGGCATTCCCTACTTGACGATTATCTACATAACGTGCTCTCCAAGCTGAATTAATGAAATTCATCGACTCAGCAGGCCTACTCCCACGCGTGGCAACCCTATAGTGCATTGGTGTACCATACGGACCGCAACATTACCAAGCTTACGGTCCGTAAGGTGTCATACGGACCGCAACATACGGACCGCAACAATTATGTGTTAAGATAAGTGTACACAAATTCATATCATATTCCGGTGTACCTCTTAATGTTTCTTTCATCATTTATCGAAAATTTTATACTATTCATTTGTTCTTTTCATTTGAAAATCCTATTCGAACTGAATATCCAAAATTTCTTCATTAAAGCTTTCAGTTGATTTCACGGTGAAATTGTTCGGTCACCGTAATTATTGAATTATTTCAATCCTTACGATACCTTGTGGCGTCGTTATAAACTTGTAGCTTGAGCTAATCATAAGCATACGAATCTTTCAAAATCACGTATGTATTTCGTTTGACTCATCATTTGAAAGTAGTCTTGATGCAATTATGTATTAAGACAATGATACACTAAACTCTATTGTATTCCAGTGTATCCTTGCAAATTCAATAATGTCAACACACTGATTTTTCTCTTGTTATGATTCGATAGTTGACAAAATATTTTCGTGCTTCTATTTCATTTTGAACTTGTTAATTCTGAGTCTTCTTCAGTTGCCAATCAAAGTAAGCTTTCTTTTGACAAAAGAATTTTTATTTGATTCTAAAAATTCTTTACATTCATTCTAAATATCTATTTGATCATATATCTTTTGACTTGAAAATAGTTACATTGGAAATTGTATCATTTCATCTCATTCGTTTGACATTGATTCCTTGAACTTATTCAGTTGAACCTTTGAAATCCTACCTATATGTACAACTTATATTCACAAAATTCGATTCTATGTCATTTACCTTAATATTGTTTTTATTAATTAGAATATGACATAAGTCTAAAAGAAATATCATAACCCAAATACACTTGGGAGCTGGAACCTGAGATGAAGAAAATATATTCCTACTTATTCCAGCAAATCTCGAGGACGAGATTTTTATTAAGGTGGGGAGAATGTAACGACTCTCATCAAAAGTCATAATTATTAAATTAATTTGACCAATAGGAAACCCTAATTGAGACACCCAAGTGATTCTGTGCAAACCCTAGAATTTTCATAATTTTCAGAATCAGGATTAGGGCCCCTAAAACTCAGGGGGGGGGGGGGGGCATTCCCTACTTGACGATTATCTACATAACGTGCTCTCCAAGCTGAATTAATGAAATTCATCAACTCAGCAGGCCTACTCCCACGCGTGGCAACCCTATAGTGCATTGGTGTACCATACGGACCGCAACATTACCAAGCTTACGGTCCGTAAGGTGTCATACGGACCGCAACATCAGGAAGCTTACGGTCCGTAAGCTAGGCAGATTTCGTGTATAAATAGCAGGCTGTGGCACTTGATTTCTGGTGTTCAAACGACGAAAGAATTCGTCCAATTCTTCGAGTTATCTTCTGTTTACTTCAATTAACACACACGAATCTTCAATTAACTATAGCGGGGTGCTGCGGAACAGGGTATTAACTCAATCGCTATTACGATTCATTGTCCGATCGATCAATATATCCAATGGATGTTTAAGTGCCGCCCACATTAGGGTTATACTTTATCGTTCGTCATTAATTTGACGGATTGTCGTTAATTCGATAGGTAAAGTATTATACTTTGTCGTTCGTCGTTAATTCGACGGATCATCGTTAATTCGATGGATGAAGTATTGCACTTTGTCATTTGTTGTGAGAATATGATCTCGTGAGTTATCGTAAAATGCTATATTAAGTTACTTACCTAGTTCATATGCATTAGGTTAAAAGGTTAATCAATAGGCTAGGCTCTGCTCAAATTGAATCTGCAATATATCAAGGATTATCTGTAGACTAAGCTTTGCCCGTAGAAATCTGCAATGTGAGTTTATTTCTCTTTTCTCACAATTTGTGAGTCCATTATATTTTCTCACAGTTTTATCACCTTTTTGTGAAACAATTATATTTACAAAGATTTTACAGAATTCTAAAATGATTACCAGTTATACCTACAGTGATTGAGTTTTTATATTAACTGCTGGTATGAAAGATTGATATATTATTTGATTCTCATTATTATTTGCCAGGAAGTTAGGTAATATTATCATGATTACAATAACAGTGGAAATTATGTATTTTACTAAGATTATATTTTAGTCTTAGTCACGTTAAAATATTAAATAATGATATTACAATTATTTAATTATCATATTTGATAAGTTATATTAATTTGACATAAATTGATATATGTCATTTTCTGGATTAAATGGTTTTATGCCAAAAGTAATATATTTGACAAAGAAATGTTACGGGACATCATTATGTCTGAAGACACGGGTTGAGAGAATGATCAACAGTGTTATGAATAGAAATTACTAGTTGAAAGAATGATCAACAGTAATATAATCTGAGTTACTAGTTGAAAGAATGATCAACAGTGACATGACCAAAAAGCACTAGTTGAGAGAATGATCAACAGTGTTATAGAATCACTAGTTGAAAGAATGATCAACAGTGATATGACCAGAATCATTAATTGAAAGAATAATCAATATTGATATGATTATAGTCACAGGAATCGCCTAGTGACAGATAAATTGAATAATAGTCAAATAGAATTATTTGATGAATTCAATATCGGACTAAAGTGAGTCAATAAGTTAATATGATTACTGTCACATTGAAACTGTCATCATTTGACAAATACTGATTAAGTTGGGTAATTATAAATATAAAAACCTTAATACTGTAAGGTATAACAATATATTTATAAAATGGAATGAATTCACTCAGTGTTATCGCTGACAAAACCTTTTCCAAATATTTTTCAGGTAAGTGGAATAAGAGCTGGATACGACACTGAAAAGGCTTCAAGAAGTGGCTTATTTTATTTAAATCAAATTAAGAAATATTGTAAACAAAATTCACTTTATAAAACATGGGTTTATCCCATCTCTTTAAATAAAATCCGGTGTTTTCTAAACTCTGATATTTTTCCTAACTCACGGTCCTGATGAAATTTCCGCTGCAACGTTTTTAAAATTTATCACCGGTACCGCTGGACTGTTCACGGCACCCGATTCCGTCCAGGGTGGGTCGGGGGTCGTGACAGAAGGTGGTATCAGAGCCAAAACTCAAAGAGCCACTTGTTTAAGCTAATTAGGTGTTCTTTTTAATACCTAAACTTAAACAATAAAGTTAGGAAACTGATACAAATTAACATATGTGTTCTATATGAATATATATATATATGTTAATATACACAGATAATATCCTGGAAGTATTGTTTATTTTCTGTGATGTTAATATGTGAAAATGTTTGCAATTCAGATGTCGAATGAAGTACCACATAATCCAGAAGTTCATGCTAATAATGAAAATCCTTTGGATAAAAATGCTATAGAAAATTTAATAGCCCAAGGAATAGCTAATGCTTTACCTTCAATAATTAAAGCTGTTAAAAATACCGTAGAACCTACCAAAGTTGTGAGTAGCAAGCATACTCGTGACGATGGTTTTAGCCATAGTGTCAATGGAGGTAATGATGATATTATCAAAACCCCATTTCCTAAGAAAAAGAAGGCGATGACTTTCGGGTGTACCTACAAAGAATTTTTAGCCTGTAAACCAACTGAGTTCGCCGGCAGTGAAGGAGCCACGGCTGCTCTGCGATGGTTGGAAAAGACGGAAGCTGTTCTTACAATCAGCAAATGTGCCGAAGAAGATAAGGTGATGTATGCATCTAATCTCTTCAAGGAAGAAGCCTTAGAATGGTGGAATACAATTCTTCAGGCAAAAGGAAGTGGCATGGCTTATGCCATGAACTGGGAAAAATTCAAGGAAATGACGGAAAGGAAATTCTGTCCTCCTTATGAAAAGGAACGAATAGCTAACAAGTTCCTAAATCATAAAATGATAGATGTGAATTGTCGTGAATATACGACTACGTTCTTCGAATATGCAAGAATGGTACCAACTCTGGCTTCGCCAGAACCTGTACTTATTTCTCGTTATATTTGGGGATTAGTTAGCGAAATCCGAGACATAGTTAAGGCCACTAGACCACAGACTATTGAAGAAGCAGTCGAGCTTGCTAATATGCTGACAGATGGACTAATCCGCACAAGAGAAGAAAATAAGAAGAAAGAGTTAGCCCAGAAAATTTCCCAAGAATTCTACAAAAAGACAGGAACTGAATCGTCATTGGAGCAACCTATCTGCAGAAGCTGTAACAAAAAGCACTCAGGAAAATGCCGTTTTAGGAAAACATCCTACTGTGACTTCTGCAAGATGGCCGGGCATATAGAAGAAGAGTGTAGAAGGAAAACTACTGTTTGTTTCAATTGCGGAGAAACAGGACACATCAAACCATATTGCCCTAAACTAACCAAAACACCTGACAACAAAGCCAGAACTGTAGACGGAGCTAAGAAGAACGCGCGAGCATTCGTACTTACTACGCAAGAAGCGGAAATAATTCCAGACGTAGTCGCTGATATGTAGTATCTAAGTTAAGTTATTATTTGACCCTAGTACAAGTAAAAGTTTATAAATAAATATATTCTGTCAAGAATTTCATCTATTCCAAAACCATAACAGAATTGTTTGGTCTTCACTTTTACTGAATCATTTATTTGGTCACGTTCACCTTGTGGTGACGTTTTCATAAAATTTGAAGCTTGTGCTAATCTCGTTGCATACGGGTTTAATTATTCATTTCTATTGAATCCGTTTTGCTGGTTTATTCTATAAAATCAATCTTAACACAATCATGTGCTAAGATAATGATACACAAATTCATTTCATATATTCAGTGTATCTCTTAATGATTTTTATATCAACAATTGAGCATTTCGTAATCCTTATTATTTTATCATCTTTGATCGAAAAACATTATTCAAGTATTTCGATTTCAATCTTACTCGATTTATTTGAAACATTTGGATTTACTTCATTTGATTTAAAGCATGGTGAAACTCGTTTCATTCACCACTACTATTTTCAATTCCTATGACACCTTGTGGTGGCATTTTCTTTAAATTTGAATCTTGAGATAATCTCATTTTCATTCCTGATGAACGAATTTTAATTTCTGTTGGTTCATCATCTTAAACAGTCTTAATACAATTATGTGTTAAGATAAGTGTACACAAATTCATATCATATTCCGGTGTACCTCTTAATGTTTCTTTCATCATTTATCGAAAATTTTATACTATTCATTTGTTCTTTTCATTTGAAAATCCTATTCGAACTGAATATCCAAAATTTCTTCATTAAAGCACAATGATACACTAAACTCTATTGTATTCCAGTGTATCCTTGCAAATTCAATAATGTCAACACACTGATTTTTCTCTTGTTATGATTCGATAGTTGACAAAATATTTTCGTGCTTCTATTTCATTTTGAACTTGTTAATTCTGAGTCTTCTTCAGTTGCCAATCAAAGTAAGCTTTCTTTTGACAAAAGAATTTTTATTTGATTCTAAAAATTCTTTACATTCATTCTAAATATCTATTTGATCATATATCTTTTGACTTGAAAATAGTTACATTGGAAATTGTATCATTTCATCTCATTCGTTTGACATTGATTCCTTGAACTTATTCAGTTGAACCTTTGAAATCCTACCTATATGTACAACTTATATTCACAAAATTCGATTCTATGTCATTTACCTTAATATTGTTTTTATTAATTAGAATATGACATAAGTCTAAAAGAAATATCATAACCCAAATACACTTGGGAGCTGGAACCTGAGATGAAGAAAATATATTCCTACTTATTCCAGCAAATCTCGAGGACGAGATTTTTATTAAGGTGGGGAGAATGTAACGACTCTCATCAAAAGTCATAATTATTAAATTAATTTGACCAATAGGAAACCCTAATTGAGACACCCAAGTGATTCTGTGCAAACCCTAGAATTTTCATAATTTTCAGAATCAGGATTAGGGCCCCTAAAACTCAGGGGGGGGGGGGGGGGCATTCCCTACTTGACGATTATCTACATAACGTGCTCTCCAAGCTGAATTAATGAAATTCATCAACTCAGCAGGCCTACTCCCACGCGTGGCAACCCTATAGTGCATTGGTGTACCATACGGACCGCAACATTACCAAGCTTACGGTCCGTAAGGTGTCATACGGACCGCAACATCAGGAAGCTTACGGTCCGTAAGCTAGGCAGATTTCGTGTATAAATAGCAGGCTGTGGCACTTGATTTCTGGTGTTCAAACGACGAAAGAATTCGTCCAATTCTTCGAGTTATCTTCTGTTTACTTCAATTAACACACACGAATCTTCAATTAACTATAGCGGGGTGCTGCGGAACAGGGTATTAACTCAATCGCTATTACGATTCATTGTCCGATCGATCAATATATCCAATGGATGTTTAAGTGCCGCCCACATTAGGGTTATACTTTATCGTTCGTCATTAATTTGACGGATTGTCGTTAATTCGATAGGTAAAGTATTATACTTTGTCGTTCGTCGTTAATTCGACGGATCATCGTTAATTCGATGGATGAAGTATTGCACTTTGTCATTTGTTGTGAGAATATGATCTCGTGAGTTATCGTAAAATGCTATATTAAGTTACTTACCTAGTTCATATGCATTAGGTTAAAAGGTTAATCAATAGGCTAGGCTCTGCTCAAATTGAATCTGCAATATATCAAGGATTATCTGTAGACTAAGCTTTGCCCGTAGAAATCTGCAATGTGAGTTTATTTCTCTTTTCTCACAATTTGTGAGTCCATTATATTTTCTCACAGTTTTATCACCTTTTTGTGAAACAATTATATTTACAAAGATTTTACAGAATTCTAAAATGATTACCAGTTATACCTACAGTGATTGAGTTTTTATATTAACTGCTGGTATGAAAGATTGATATATTATTTGATTCTCATTATTATTTGCCAGGAAGTTAGGTAATATTATCATGATTACAATAACAGTGGAAATTATGTATTTTACTAAGATTATATTTTAGTCTTAGTCACGTTAAAATATTAAATAATGATATTACAATTATTTAATTATCATATTTGATAAGTTATATTAATTTGACATAAATTGATATATGTCATTTTCTGGATTAAATGGTTTTATGCCAAAAGTAATATATTTGACAAAGAAATGTTACGGGACATCATTATGTCTGAAGACACGGGTTGAGAGAATGATCAACAGTGTTATGAATAGAAATTACTAGTTGAAAGAATGATCAACAGTAATATAATCTGAGTTACTAGTTGAAAGAATGATCAACAGTGACATGACCAAAAAGCACTAGTTGAGAGAATGATCAACAGTGTTATAGAATCACTAGTTGAAAGAATGATCAACAGTGATATGACCAGAATCATTAATTGAAAGAATAATCAATATTGATATGATTATAGTCACAGGAATCGCCTAGTGACAGATAAATTGAATAATAGTCAAATAGAATTATTTGATGAATTCAATATCGGACTAAAGTGAGTCAATAAGTTAATATGATTACTGTCACATTGAAACTGTCATCATTTGACAAATACTGATTAAGTTGGGTAATTATAAATATAAAAACCTTAATACTGTAAGGTATAACAATATATTTATAAAATGGAATGAATTCACTCAGTGTTATCGCTGACAAAACCTTTTCCAAATATTTTTCAGGTAAGTGGAATAAGAGCTGGATACGACACTGAAAAGGCTTCAAGAAGTGACTTATTTTATTTAAATCAAATTAAGAAATATTGTAAACAAAATTCACTTTATAAAACATGGGTTTATCCCATCTCTTTAAATAAAATCCGGTGTTTTCTAAACTCTGATATTTTTCCTAACTCACGGTCCTGATGAAATTTCCGCTGCAACGTTTTTAAAATTTATCACCGGTACCGCTGGACTGTTCACGGCACCCGATTCCGTCCAGGGTGGGTCGGGGGTCGTGACAGTTGTGGCCTGTGTAACTGATGTTGGTCCACTTTGGACATAATTAATCTGTTTCCTTGCACTAGAAGTATTCCCGCTAGGCGTCATGGTCATGGTTGTGTTGCTGAGCACGGGGTATGGACTGGGACCCCATGCCAAAACGAAGGTTGTAGGTACCGGGAACCCCCATTGCATTGATTGGCTTCCTTCATACGGATTCCCGAAGCCATACATTTGAGGAGGCGCGTAGCCATACGACGTCATATAATAATAAGGCAGAATGTATGCTTGATACCCGGGTGTAATGGGGTCGTTTCGCACTGCCCGTGATAAAATGGGTACCCCCGAAGAAAGTTAGTGAAGTGCAATTCTTAGGCCATGTAATTAATGAGAAAGGGATTTTGGTGGATCCCTCTAAGGTGGAAGTCGTGATAAAATGGGTACCCCCGAAGAATGTTAGTGAAATAAGAAGTTTCCTCGGTCTAGCCGGCTATTATCGGAGATTCGTCCAGGATTTCTCCAAAATAGCCCCCCCTTTAACCAAATTGACAAGGAAGGAAGAAAAGTTCAAATGGGGTGATGATCAACAGAAATCTTTCCAAATGTTAAAAGAGAAATTGTCAAGCTCTCCCGTATTAACCCTCCCAGAGGGAACGGAAGACTTAGTGGTTTACGCGGATGCATCTCGTCAAGGGTTGGGATGTGTCTTGATGCAACGAGGCAATGTTATTGCCTACACTTCAAGACAACTGAAACAGCATGAAATTAACTATCCAACCCATGATTTAGAACTAGCGGCGGTAGTTTTTGCCTTAAAGATCTGGAGGCATTATTTGTATGGAACAAGGTGTACAATTTATTCAGACCACAAAAGCCTTAAATACTTTTTGGAACAAAAAGATCTAAATATGAGGCAACGAAGGTGGCTAGAATTGATCAAGGATTACGATTGCGACATTCTTTACCATCCGGGTAAAGCTAATGTTGTAGCGGATGCATTAAGTCGGAAAGAATACCCACCGCCTATTCGGGTAAAGTTGATGAGAATGATAGTCACGCCAAACCTCCTCGAAACAATACGAAAAGCGCAAGATGAGTCCTTGAATGTAGGTGATCCGAAAAGTGAAAGGACGAAAGGGTTTGATAACAAACTTGAAGTAAACGCGAGCGAATTAAAAACAAGGTATGGGCGAGTCTGGATACCACGACATTGTGAAGCAAAGACCTTATTATTGCAAGAAGCGCATAAGTCCCGTTACTCGGTTCATCCGGGAGCCACTAAAATGTACCGGGATTTGAAAGAAAATTATTGTTGGCCGGGAATGAAACGCGACATTGTTAAGTATGTATCTAAATGCTTGACATGTTCCCAGGTAAAGGCGGAACATCAAAAACCATACGGGAAATTGCAACCCTTAGAAATCCCGGTATGGAAATGGGAAAATGTAACCATGGATCTTGTAACCAAACTTCCTAAAACAAGAAAAGGGCATGACGCGATATGGGTCGTTGTCGACCACCTTACCAAAAGCGCCCATTTCCTACCCATTCGGGAGACTTATTCCTCGGAAAGGTTAGCGGAAATTTATGTGAAAGAGATCATTTCCCACCACAGTGTACCGGTATCTATTGTGTCGGACCTGGATACACGATTTACCTCCCGTTACTGGCGGAAATTTCATGAAGAAATGGGTACCTAATTGCATGTGAGTACCGCATACCATCCACAAACGGATGGTCAATCCGAACGGACCATTCAGACTCTCGTAGACATGTTGAGAGCGTGCGTTATGGATTTCGGGGGAAATTGGGATGAACATTTGCCATTAGTAGAGTTCTCGTATAATAACAACTACCAAAGTAGCATACAAATGGCGCCATATGAAATGCTATATGGAAGAAAGTGTAGAACCCCCGTTTGTTGGGGAGAAGTGGAACAAAGAGAACTCGCGCCTAAAAATGTAGTAGCTATAACTAATGAAAAGATCGACATCGTACGGGCTCAATTAAAAGCGGCGCAAGATCGACAAAAGTCATATGCAGATAAAAGAAGACGCCCTATTGAGTTCCAAGTGGGGAACCGAGTGTTCTTGAAGGTATCCCCGTGGAAAGGCATAATTAGATTCCGTAAACGAGGAAAGTTGGGTCCCCGATATATCAGACCATTAAAAATCTTAGCTCGTATTGGAAAGGTGGCCTACCGGTTGGAACTACCCTCATCGTTAGAAGGAATTCACAACACTTTCCATGTATCACAATTATGAAAGTGTCTTGCAGATGAAACGGCTCATGTACCGCTCGAAGACATTGAAATAGACGAGAAAATGAATTACATAGAAAGACCGGTAGCTATAAAGGATTACAAGGTAAAGGCTCTTCGCAACAAGGAAATCAAGCAAGTATTAGTCCAATGGCAACACAGAAAGGGGTCGGATCTCACTTGGGAAACGGAAGATGAAATGAGGAAGTTCTACCCGACGTTATTCGGTACGTAAACCAGGTTTCGGGGACGAAACCTCCTTTAAGGGGGGTGGACTTGTAACGCCCCAAAATATGGTTAAGTGCTTTCATGTTTTATATAATATGCAATAAGTAAGTTATAGTTTGTATAACCTTAGTATGAGAATAATTGTGACAAGATTAATAACTACAAGAGTATGTACTAAATTATTATGTGAGAAATAACCAAATAGAAAAGAAATAAGAGCTAATTGTAAACATTACAAATTGGAAGGGACTAAAAATGACAAGAATGAAAGATGGGTTATTGAGATAAAAATTAAAATAGGCACACACACACATCAGATGTGTGTGTCGCCCAGGAGATCAAGAGAAGAAGGGAAACCCTTTTTACTTCTAAAATTCAGCAATTAAAGGAAGAAATTGAAGCTAATCACCTGCATGTTCACCTCAACCTAACCATCTTAGCATTCTTAACATAAGGTATGTTGAAATTTGCAATTTGATGATCATAAATGAAATGGGGTTTGAATAAATCCATGAGATTGTATGGAATTAGGATGAATAAGGGTTAGGAACATCTCATAGGTCATGAATTGAACTTGAATTAGACTAATTTGATGGGTAAAAGTGAAAACCCATTTTTAGTAAAAGTGTTATGATGTGGAACATGAAATTTGGTGTAAATTAGTATGGTGATGTTCATATGGTAAACTTATAATGAATCATTGTTAACAGAATTCGAGCTAGGATGATGGTTGTATGAGCTTTTGACTAAATTTGATATTGTTAATGTAATTGATATGAATGGGTTATAATATGCATAAAATACTTGTACTCTATGCTAAATTATTAGTACGCACGCCAAGTGTTTGTTAAAATGCTTGAATGAAACGATTATAGGATTTTACAATCTTAAATGGTTAGAATTGAGAATTGTTGTGTGTTAATGAAAATAAGTTTATAACGGAATGAAAAGAATGACATGAGCCTAAAGTATGTGATTCTTGATTTTAGGGATCAAAGAAGAAAGTTCGAGTCGCCCCGGATCGCAAACGAATAACGACAAAGGTAAGTTCTTCGCTTACAAAATATTATTAGCATGAATTAATGAAAAACGTTATTATTTATATAGTCGAAGCCGTATACTTGTATTGAGTTAGTGTAAATCGAATACATGATATGGATGTGGGTTGAATGAGTTAGAAAGGATAATGGACTAAGTCGTGAAAGTCATGTTCGAATGAAGGTTTAAAAAGGTTTTCTTGTAGTCCGACTAAGTAACTTGGTGTCGTATGAATTATCTAATTAAAATGTCTACTTCATTAGTTGTATGTAGGTAAAGCTACTTGATGGATGGCACTTCTTGGACCGAACACACTTATGATGCACGCTTCCGCAAAGATCCTAGTTATGGTTTTAAACCTTTGTTAAATGATGTCTTTTGTTAAAAACGAGTCTTTTGTAAGTAACTTAATTCGGTAGTTATTAGATGTTAAACTAGTGGCTAAAGACTATGTTGTTGATTTTGAAACGTTTGGGTTGAAAACTCCTTTTGTAATCACTATGTTAGTTACCATGAAGTTAAATGTAGAATTTTACTTATGAATTATTCGACCCGTTTGCTATTTTGTTAAATGAAAGCTTGTTAGCATCTTTTAAAAAGTTTAGACCTTAACGAGAGTGAATTGTGTGTGTTTACCTTGCGATTGCATCTTCTATTTATACTTATTGGTGAATTAGGGTTTCCTCTTAAATCGGAGAGTCGATTATGCAACGTCTCCTACTTTCACAGAGATCATGCAAATCTTCTATTTGCATGAGAATATTGAGATATTATTGTAATTAATATCTTTGTATAATAATGGTTTACCCAACCCAGAATGACCGAGCCGGTACATTCCTCCATTAGAAATTTCTTTTTAAACATCACCGACAAATTTTACATCGACTCTTCAAAACTCAAGGGACCGATATCAAATAAAGAAAACCAAAAGGTCTAAACAGTAAGAGACACAAATCACAGTACAAACTTTCATTTAAACCCTTCAACTATATCAAAACATCACAACTCTCTCAACATTTAAGAACAGAGAACCGGCTTAAACCCATTCGACTCCAACCAACCACACCGATCAGCAATGGGTTCGACAACAGCCCCATGGAAACAACTTCTTCTCAACGCACTTCAGTCCAATTCCCACCTCAGACACACTTCCTATTTCCAACTCGTACGTATTATTATTATAATTTACACATTTGATCACAAATAATAACAGTGAATCCAAAATTTGGGGTTTTATAGGCAACAATTGGACCCAATGGCATGCCCGCTAATCGCACCGTTGTTTTCCGGTATTTTCTTTTTACATAATTGACCGCTGTATTGTGTTACCGTTGTACTCAATTTAAGGGTTTTATCATTTTTGTTTTACAGGGGATTTCAAGATAATACTAATAAAATACAAATTAATACAGACTGCAGAAGTCACAAGGTTGGTTTGTTTTTTTGGTTTTGAATTATTGATTATATATATAGAAAAATTGGATTTTGATTTTGGGAAATTTGTTGCAGATTGAGGATCTTAAGCATTGGCCATTTGCTGAAGTATGTTGATTTGTCATGAACCTGTTTTTTTTTTTTTTTTTTTTGGGTTAATATATATATATATATTTTTCACATGTATGATTGGTTGGTTGTGATTTTTAGATTTGTTGGTATTTTACGGATTCGTGGGAGCAGTTTCGGATAAATGGTGCGGTTGATGTTATTGATGGATCAAACCCTGATTCCATGAAACTTCAGGTAGCCTCGACTCGTGTAGTGTTGTTAGTAGTTTTATGTTAGCGGTAGTTTACTGTTATCGTTGTTGCTTTGATTCGCTTAGCCGCATATATGCGATCTAAGTTACTATATCGTACGCGTCAAAAAAAATATATATATATTTGAACCGAAAGATTTGTCTGCATTACTGTTTGGTTGTTTATCTAGTGTACCATTACTTGTTTTTGTCGATTTTTTTTTCTAAGTGAATACAAAATTCTATAACACCATTACTCTGTATTACAACACTTAAAGATCAAGGATACGTGTGATATCATGATCTATGATGCAGCAAAGAGAGAAAGCTTGGTTTGCTAGCTCACCAAAGTCCAGGCTCCAGTATCTCGGACCGAACCCTGGGCTTCCCATTCTGGGTGACCAACCGGACCAGGGTCCAAGCTCATTGGACCCTTCGGCTGGTCCTGCTGCAGCTTTTTGCTTGCTGGTTCTTGATCCCGATCAGGTCAAACCGGTTCCTTTTTTTCTCCGATATTTATACTTGTATCTGCTATCTATAACTGTAGTAGTTTTCGTTGTTCACAGGTTGATTACTTGAATTTGAAGAGTAATGAGAGGATAAGCTTCTCGAAGAAGATTGCTAATGAAGAGACTTCTTGGAATTCAGAAAAAGTCAACCCATGATCGTTTCACGGTTAGTTGATCCATTGTCTACTTTAAAAAAAACATTGATTTAAGTTTTTTATAATCGGTGTTATCTTTTATCCGATATAATCTGATTTCTTTTATCCGATTCTGTATCTGTTAAAACTTCCAACTTTATTTCACTGAAGCATATGCTTGTACAGTCTACACACAATTAGAAATAAAATCATACTTAATGCACACTTGTTTAAAAAAGTCTTTTACTTGAGAAAAAATCACAACCGTCCAATTCTACACCAATACGATCCGAAACACCTAATTAACAACGTGGCATATCTGGTGGCGGGTGAGGAAGCGTTTCCGTAGGACCTTGCCCGTTCTTCACTATAAACGCAACCGACAATCCCCAATCTAAATGCAGCTCCAGGTGACAATGCATAATCCAAACCCCTAAAACATTATACCCATACGTTAATTATATGTTTAATACTTTAATGTTTATGAACTACTAAATGTACCTGGATTATTGGCAATGAATCTGATTGCAGCCCATCCACCAACGGGCACGCCGATCGTGTTCATGTAAGGTGGGTCCACCAAGTTAAAACTTGCGGTTTGCGGGTTGTAATTCCCACTACCATACCCAACGACATAGAAACTATACCCGTGAAGATGAATCGGGTGGTTTTCGGTTGTCACGGTCCCGGTGTCTTGCAATATGAGTTGAACACGACTCCCGTATTCAAGAACCTTGGTCCTAGTCCCATGCGTGGACCCCGTGTTATTCGGAGGCGAATTCGGTGCACCGTTAACAAAATCATAAAACTTAAGCGGAGTCCCCGGGAAATCCTCAGTGAAATGACCGTTAGTATGGTCGTAATACGCTTGTAGGATCGGAGTATCCGGTCTAATGAAACTATTGTTGTTCATCGAAGCCGCCATCACACCACCGTTAACACCTCGACAGTTCTGTTTCGGTGTTCTCGAACCACACTTGTTAACATTCATACCGATAGTAAAGAAAAGATTCGTGTCTATTTCTTTCGGGACATTACCCGTTTCAAGGCTTTTTAACCCGTCCATAACGGTTTTAACAGCGAGATTATCATTAAACCGAGGTAGCAAAGAAGCCAGTAAAACCACACTATTTTGTGTAGCACCTAGATATTGAAAGTATGCTATTGATGTTATGTTTTGAAATGCAACGTGTTGGGCCGACATGTACGGGCCCATAGCCATGGAGTATCGTCCTATCGGCTGATCAGCCGTGACTAGGACGTTAAGCGTTTGACCAGGTCCGAGCATGACTTGGTCGGTAGTGAACGGTTTTGTGTACTCCCCATCGGCTTCAACTATTGTTAGTTTGTGATTAGCAATCGAAAAGAAGCTTTCCATGTTTAAAAGCGCGCCGATTAGCCGTAACATGTAGGTTTTTCCTGGTAGAACATCAATCTTGTACACATCTGAAAAAGAAAATAATTAATTACATTTTATTAGAATTGCTTCAGTAAAATGCCATTTTGAGTTTTGGCCAGTTTTGCGGCTTTCGTCCAAAGGTTTGTTTTTCCGCATGTTGGTCCAAAAGGGTTAAAATCTTGTCATTTTCATCCGGCTTGTTAACTCCATCCATTTTTCTTCGTTAAATCAGAGGTATTTCCGTCTTTTTTGTTAACATTAAGGGCAATTCGGTATTTTCAGGGGTATTCGGTCTTTTTACTTAAAGTGAAAAGGACCGAATTGCCCTTTAAGTTAACAAAAAGACGAAAATACACCTGACTTAACAGAGAAAAATGGATGGAGTTAACGAGCCATATGAAAATGGCAAGATTTCAAACCTTTTGAACCCAGATACGGAAAAACAAACGTTTGGACGAAAGTCGCAAAACTGGCCAAAGCCCTCATGTTCGAAAATGCATTTTACTCGCGAGGATTGCTTTTAATTCCTGTTTGAGATATACTTACCGTTTGCCGAGCAGTTGTATTTAGGGCCTGGATGACCGTTGATTGTATAAGCGTCTGCTATAGGAGCGGCTGTACCGCTAGCCATAACAGTTCTTTCAAGCTGTACAAGATCTTGCTGCCAATACTCTCCTACAAGAATACAACAAAAACTAATTATACTTTAATACTTTTTTATAAATCTTATAACATTTACTTGAAATGGAAATTAACTGACCTAAGATTACAATATGCTCTTCATAAGGGTGTTTAAAAGGATAGGGAACCGCTGTTTTCGGGTAGACGATAAGTGCACCATAAACGGTACCTCTAAGCCATGAAAAATGGGCATGCCAGAATAGTGTCCCTTTTTGTCCCGCCAAAGTAAAATTGTACGTGAAACTTTGACCGGATTGAACCGGGCACTGAGTAATGTAAGAAGGACCGTCTGACCAGCACGACAATATCTGTCTAACACCATGCCTAGTAATTTTATAAAAATACATTCGTTAGAAAAAAAAACTGATGACATAAAAACACAAAAAAAAAAATCTATTATACCAGTGAATTGTGGCGTTGTAAGGTGACTCGTTGGTGAGTTTAACGATGACTCGGTCATCTTCTTGGGCGTAAACAACTGGTCCAGGATATTTCTGGTTAATGGTTACGATGTTTCTGGTGTTACAAAGCTTGTTGACTTCAAGAAGCTGGACCTTAAAGTCGTAGAACCGGGTTGAACCTCCCTTTGGCGATTGTGCCATGACATGCAGCATGTTATGAGCACAAAGATATAGTAAGCTTAATAGAGCATACTTCAATGTAGTTACCAATTTGACCATTTTACTTACACTTTGGTCTTTGGGGTGTTAGATTTTTGTGTAAAGAGGGAAGTGACAACATAATAGCATGGAGAGGAGGGTTTTTAAATGCAGAAATGATCCCATTTTTATGTGAAAAAATGAAAAAAAAAAAATTGGTTATATTTGTGATGATGCTTTATGTTTGTCAGCTTTCATGATTTTCCTTGCATAGATTTGTAATAATAAGTTGTTGGAAGCTGTTTACTCCTATCAAAAATCAACTTTATTTGACTCAACATTGTAACATATATGTGTGAGAGATATATTGTAAGAGTGTCGTTAAAGAACTACGAGAACTATATAAACAACTGTAGTTATTGCTTTTGTGATACATAAGCGATTATGGAACCATATAATCACCTCTTGTTCTCTCTTGACCAGCATTATGCACAAGTGATACATAAGGCGGTTAGGCTGCGGGGAGTGAGGGGCTTTGGTTTAGAGCGTTGATCGACAAGTGGCAGCTGTGCGGTCACATGGTATGGTGCGGCGTGGCGGGGCTGCCGGCTGGGTGTGGGTTGGCGTGGCCAGCCACGTGTCATTTGTTAGGTTTTTTTTTATAAACTATTTAAAATTTCTTTTAACTAAAACAGAATACTATATATAATTTTTAAAAAATTCCAAATAAAATTAAGAAAAACTACATAAAATAAAAACAAAAGCTACATAAAATAATAAAAAAAAATTAAATACTTCAAGGTTGGCCCATATCATATTTTTGCAAGATTTCTTGTTTCATTTTCAACGTCAATTCCAATTCTGAGCGGCCTCTAGTGCTTTCTCCTCATCCGTTTTTTTATTGTGACTTCTTTTTTTGGCCGGTTTAGATGACGAACCATCAACGTCTTGCGGTTGTGTTTCGGGTACGGAATCGGGTTGGGAAAGGTTAACGACCGGAATAGATGATTCGTCGTATGGAAAGTTCGTATAAACATGATTTCCTATAAACGACGCGATTCCCGCTAGGTCGGGAACCGGTGAGTAGATTAAAGGGCCGCGGTTTGTTAGTTGACGGTTTTGTGGCGGGCTAGGGTTCGGGGTTTCTTGGTATCCAAAGGGGTTGCTCTGGTCGTATCCACATTTATAAGCATGGTTGCAGAAATCGGCCTAGGCGGCCGATTAATCGGCGCCTAGGCGCTAGGCGGTCATCTACTGCCTAATTTTGAGCTAGGCGGTCAATTAATCGGTCATGGTCAAAAATCGGTCAAAATCGGTCCTAGGCGGTCAAAATCGGTCCTAGGCGGTCAAAAATCGGATTAATCGGACAATATTAGTCGGTCAAAATTGGTCCTAGGCGGTTCTAGGCGGTCCTAGGCGGTCAAAATTGGTCAAAATCGGTCAAAATCGAACCATACTATCTGAAACTTGAAGTATTTATGTGAATTTTGAAGTATTATTTTTATATTATTGGGTATATATATATAATTTTGAAAAAATATATATAAAAATCCCATTCCGATTAATCCCGATTAATCCGGATTAATCCCGATTAATCCCTAGGCTGTACCTCACCGCCCGACTAGCGCCTAGCGCTTTCTACAACATTGGTTATAAGGATGCATTGTAGAGGATGTGGGTTAGATTTATAAAAATATAGATATAGAAGAAGTAGAGATGTAGAGAAGTGGTAAAAAAAAATTGTAAAAAAGGGGTAGTGTTTACAGAGTATAAAAAAGATTTTTTTTAATTAACTAGCCGTTTGGCTAACGGCTACCCCCAACGGTCGGATTTCCACAGCCAATCCCAGCTTCCCCCCCCCCCCCCCCCTCTCAAACGTCGGGCTTCAAAGCGACGCTGGCTGGGCAACGCCAAAACCAACGCTAGCACAGAGTGGGTTAGCCAGCGTTGCCTGGCTTCCCCCACCCCATAAACGCCCCCACTCCCCGCAGCCTTATGTAACCTATTATTATGTTCTCAACAATTGAGCACATGTGATATATTGCCCCTATAATGTATTTATGTAAAGATACATAGAGAGCAATCAAGATGTTTGTGTTTTCCTTTGCAGTAAAAGGGGTTGGCTTTTATTGAACATTCTCTTTCTAGAAATGATCATAAGTTATTGATGCATGCCAACGTGGGGTCTCTTTTTTAATCATGTGGTTTTTCTGGTTCTCCAAACTACATTAACATCTTGACCAGAGTTTCATTTTCGGTTTGAAGTGTAGAATAGTTGATTTACACACCACTAAATAGGTTCGATATTTATGTCACTAAACTATTGATCTTATACATTGTTTTAAGTGTGTTTGGTGAAAGATAACACGAAACTAAAACCGGCTAATGTCCTCCAAATTTCCACTAATCTTTTAAATTATGCAAATTAACATTTCAAGATCATTACAATTAATTAAAATATTAAGTTTAGCATTCGCAAAATTTATTTAGGTAAATGATAGGAAGTTTATTTACTTAATAATATAAGAAAAAAAAAACTAAAATAGGGGGTGGGGAAGGGTGCATGGGCTCGAACCCATGTCAGGTGGTTGAAAGTGTAGCAGACGGAACATCAGACCAAACGTGAGTTATGTTTAATTTGTCTCAATATAGGGTGGGGTTCAAGAGTGAACACTAGTGTATTTGTGAACTGAGTGAACAAATTCTGGTCATTGATTTACATCATCAAATCGTAAAATACACTAGTGTCTTTTCATCATCAAATCCTAATCAAATCTTAGCCATTGATTTACAATTGTGTATTGATAATCAAGGGTCAGGATTAGTTTACACAGTTCACTATCAAGGACTTTTGATCAGAACAAGGATACGACGAAAACGGTGCTTCAATTCGGGTGTTTAAACTTCCAATTAACAAAAATCAAGTCATTTGGAGCACCGTTTCGAGGTAAGTTTTACATCAATAGACTCGTATCCTAGTTCTGATCAAAAGCCCTAAAACGTCAGTTTGCAATTTGGAAAAAAACTGAACTCCGTTAAGTTGTGGAGGAAAAATAGCTGAAAGGTGGGACTAGCAGGGGGAATAAAAAAGGCAAATTGGATTTAAATAATCCCAGCTTTCTCAATTTGGCCGATAATAATCCCAACTCAGTTATTGGCCGATAATAATCCGAACTGGTCCATTTTTGGCCAATAATAGTCTGCGTTAAATATAGCTTAATGGAGTTAAGTTTTTTTTCGAATTACAAACTGATGCTTTAGGGCTTTTGATTAGAACGGGGATACGAGTTGATTGATGTAAAATTTACCTCGAAATACTGCCCCAAACGACGACAACAGTGCTTCAATTCGGGTGTTTAAACTTCTAATTAACAAAAATCAAGCCGTTTGAAGCATCGTTTCGAGGTAAGTTTTACATAAATCGACTCGTATCCTCGTTCTGATCAAAATCCATAAAACATCAGTTTGTAATTCGGAAAAAAGCTTAACTCCGTTAAGCTATTTTTAACGGTGCACTATTATCGGCCAAAGGTGGACCGGTTCGGATAATGGCCAATGACGTCTAGAAAGAAGTGAGAATCGAACTCGGGTCGATTATGTGTACTAACCATCTGGACTACCAGGATGCTGGTAGTCCATATGTTTGATTTGTTTTTATACCGGATTGGGGCTTGATTCTAATTAGGTTTAAACAAAACAGATAAAGTAGGGATATTGGATCTAAATAACCTCGACTTCCAGCCTTTTTCATCCTTTTATCTCCCTCCATTTGACGTGGCATGCCTGCAACCCTCCATCTTCAAGATCGATAGACCAGATTCCTTCATACCCTTCTCACAATTTTAAGCCTTTTTATTCTAATCCTATATCTATATGTTCCTTTATATATGTTTTCGTGTGTGTATCTATGTTTCCGTGTGATTTGACAGTAAGGATTGAGAATCATGCAAGCATATAGAAGATACATGTGGAATTACACATAGACAATGATTTAAAGTATGTATACAACACTGATCACTCAAAACATGAAGAGACTAAAACACAGAGAATCATGCATGCATATAGAAGATACATGCGCAATTACACATTGACAATGAATTGAAATATGCATACAACATTTATCACTCAAAACATGAAGCTGCTTTATCCGTTCGTACAATGGTCCTTATGACGATTATAGTTCTTTGGAGGAAGTTTATAGTTCTTTGGAGGAAGATACGATTCCACCGCATGTGCTAGTCTTTTGTGTCCTGGGAGCTGGCCAGTGATACGGGGTGGTGGGGGTGGACACCTTGATGGTAAAGGTGCACCTGCACCTGGAACTGTGTTCCCATCTGTTTGAAAGAAAGATAATAATATTAACTAGTGGAATTTCACCACTCATTGCGATGGTAATTTGGACGAGTTTTTCAATTCTCGATGTTATCAGTACGGTACTAACACTTGGTATAAAAGCCGAAAAAGTAAACCCAAAAATTAAATTTTTGATATACTCGAATGGATATCAACATATCTTGTATGTTGATCTAAAACCATACAAACAAAGATCGAGGCACCCTAACTACGCTAAATGGTGTAAATGCACATTGTTATCTCTTTGACTGCCTGACCTTAAGTACCCACAACTCAGTTAAAAAAAAACTGAGTGAATTGCACTTTTTTGTCCTTTGAGTTTACGCTTGGAAATATGTATATTAAGTTGCATAAAAATTTCATAAAAAGATATGTTGTTTTAAATAGTGTAATACAAAGTTTTCTTAACTAAAGTAGGTTTCTAAAATAACTCTTCGGTGTCTCTGTTAGTGTATAGTGGAGAGATCAAATGAGTATAATTTTTTGTAAGAATTGAAACAATAAGTTTTAAACCAATAGAAATGTTTTATTTAATATGTGTAATATAAGTTATTGTAAGAAGTAAAATTACAATTTTAATTAATTTATTGCATTCACCTAAATTAACTAAACTAATTAAACTTGTAACTTATTTTTAAAATGGGTATTGGATTTTAATAATCCTAAATTTCACCCGTTGGCCAATAATAATACCAACTTTAAATATTTCTTTCAACGATCTCAACTTGTAAGAATTTGGCCCCCATTGATCCTTTTATAACATAGGTGCACTTAAATCAATTAAGGACTCTGCAGATGCACTAGACACTATTGAGGATACTAAATTCTTATATGTTAGAAAAATTTCAATGGGGGCCAATGTAACAACCCGATTTTTGGAAGTCAAAGTCAAAGGAAGAAAAGATTGCTAATTGGAATCTTTCATTCCTTGTTTAACCATCACTTGTACCTTCCGAATCATTAATCGATATTTGAAATTATGTAACTTAGTTGTATTATGTGGAGTTATTATGCAATAATCGCAGTTTATCGCTTATCGACTTGTCGCTATCGCATCGCAACCCGAATTATGTGTTCTGGATATTGTTTTACGTGTGTGTGCTTTTATGTGTTACTTGTGCATGTTTATATTGTTTGAAGTAATGTTAATCGCAAACGCAATCGCAACTCTATAACAACGCAATCTCATCGTAACGCGAAACTCAGAATGGGAATGTTTAGGTTTATGATTGTTAGTTAGGATATTTAGGTAATTAATGTGTAATACTATCGCACCGCTTACTCGCAACGCAACGCAACACTCAACGCACGAAACGAAAACACGTAAACCAACACGCGGCAGCTTTCGATCGAATGGCCATCCGATCCGCGCACTGCCCACCTTTCCCTTTTTGGAATCCTATAAATAGCACCTGTCACACCACAAACAGTGATGTGACAGCTCTGGTGCGACTCTTCAACTTCTCAGGCCTTTCTCCTTCGATTTCTCGCGATTCTTGTAAGTTTCTACCTGAAATCTTGTACATCTTTGATCTACACACACTTCTTCATCATCTTCACCTTTGAATCTTCACTTTTAACCATGAAATCTGCCTAATTTGAGGTGTTCTAAGATGATGTCATCATGGGGTTCTTGTGAACTTCAAGTTTTGGCCTCATTCCACCAAGAACAACTCAGATCTAAAGGATTTCAACATGATTCAACACTGATTTCACGTAAATCAAAACGTTTTCAAGACGTGAAAGATTGAAAGATGTTTTCATAACATTCTTTCAACTCTTTTACACTCAATGCATTCAAAACCGATAGAATCGGGACTCATTCAGGCCTTCTACTCGTTTCTAGTGAAGTGTCGGTCTGTGATCTGATTCTTACCAAAGAGACAACCGATTCCGGGTTAAACGTGAACAACCGTCACGAACAGTCAACTAATCAGGCTGGGGTGATTCCCACTTCGATCGGGTGACTAGGACTTGACGGCTTTCTCGATGTTTAAGGCGTGACATACCGTCTCAATCAAACCGCAAACTTTTCAAAACTTAGCAAATGTTTCAAGTTTCAAAACGACCAGGCTGTTCAACGGATTGCCGTCCGATCGGATTGCCATCCGATCGAACGACAATGCGATCGAATGACATATGGTCTCCAACATTTTATTTTCTCTGAAAAATGTCTCGCTGGACGGATCGCCTTCCGATCGAACGACCGTTCGACCGGACGACCTGAAAGGTAGAGATACTTCTCTGATTTTAAAATGCTACAACGAAAACTTCAAAGCCATCATACACAAACACATCCATCCCAAACGAAGGACAATCCGACCGAATGGCCATCCGACCGGATGACCATCCGAACGGATTGTCATCCGATCGAATGACCATCCGTTCGGATTGTCATCCGACCGGATGACCCTTCGTCACTCCGACACTTGCATCGTTTAACGCGCCGTACATCGCTTATGTTATCGTTAACTGTTCAGGCTTACCCTAGCGCTCCCTTCAATCCAACCACAGATTGTATTTAGTCGCTACCATCTCTGTGAGTATACTAGATCCCTTTTTGCTTTAAGCACTTTTGGGTATTACATACGTTACTTATACTAAATCACATATCACACAACGCAAACACTTTTTATACGATAACCGCTCTCGCATGTTATACGTGTTACTCGATGAATGCTTGTATGTTATGTTTACACAGTGATTGTTGCCTGACACCTTAGCAACGATAGTACTATAGTTTGGACTCAGCACCTGTCGTGGACGGGGGTTGCTAAGGGTATTTCTTCACATGTCACGGTGGTGATATGTGTTGCGCACTCTACAACTCGCAGTCACGTCTGTGCATATTTCATTGTCGATAACTTACTAAGCTTCGCATTATTACGTGTTACATGCTGGTTATGCGTAAACTCGCTTTCGCTATCTATTATACAATTAAACTTGTATGCTCACCTTTACACTATGTGTATTGACCTCTATTTAACGTATGTGACAAGTGTTTAGGATGCTTGCTTGCTAGCTTTTGTGGAATCAAGTTAGGAAGAGTCTAGAAACAAACAAACATTTTATGAGTTGTCGGAACAGCTTTTACTTGTCTTTGAGAACTACTTGTCTGTAATAACTGTGTTACTTATTATGTCATGGTATGGGACGTGATGCTTAAATAATTGGTAATTATAGTTGTTATGGAATCTCTTGGACAATCTGTTTCGCTCAGTGTCGCGCCCCGATGTTTCTGCCATCGGTTGGGGTGTGACGGATTGGTATCAGAGCCATAACTATAGGGAATTAGGCAAGACTCGACCTAGTCCGGGTCGATGTCTTAGAAACGACCTAGTCTATAGTCAAAGTACCAACAGACCGACTTGTGCATACCCGGTAGGGGTATTGTACGAGCCTACTTACTATTCTCGCTTGCACTCGCTAAACTCTACACACACTCTTGCGCGAACATCGCATACTACCGCTTCGCGCAAGGTAAGTCTTTCCTAAGACTGGCAACTCGCACAATTTTCAAAATTTCCCGCGTAGGGCAAGGTGATTAGGTCGAGATTAGGTGTGAAAACCGTAAACTCTCGATTAAATCCCTCGCCTAACGCGACTTTTTACTATAAACACGAGAATTTGCGTTGAATCAGGAGTGAAATCCATACTTCGACGCCGATTTTCCCCTCTATCTCGTGATTCTATCACACAATCAGGAATGCAGTTGTTAAGTTAGGGGTGAAACCCGAACCTTGACGACACGTTCCGCTCTCTATTTTGGGTTTTACAATACTCTCACCAAGGTCTCGACGAACTCCAACGACTTGAGACGCATTGTAACTGGAGGGATGTGTGCCATTTGCCCAGATCGAGGCGAGAGCACAGTCCAGAGGGCCAAGTGCGTTCTTAAAGTCCTTGTGAATAGTGGAATCACTTTGGGTAGTCAAAGTCTAGCACACCCGAGACATTCTATTCGATTTTATGTGTTTCGATTCTGGATTCGCAGGCCGCTAACTCTGATACTTACCGCTTTTATGTTCGATTTTATGTGAATTTTATGTGGTTTTATGTGTTATGTGTTTCGATTTTGGTGATTTATATGCTTTTCGCTGTTCGCTTCAAACGACACGCACAACTCACACTGCACATCTATCTCAACACGCTAACAAATCGCTTATATTACTCGCAATCGCTGCTCGCTCGCAATACTCGATCGCATACGTCGCTGTGAAAGATAGGTGAATACGTGCAATATATGTAGGTGAATACGTGCAAAATATAGTAGGTTATGTGGATTATGTGCTTCTGTGCTTACATGGACTGCGTGCTTATGACGTGCCTCTGTGTATTATGTGCCTACTTGATTTCGTATTTACGAGTTCCTGAGCTTTATACGCATATAAGTAGCTTTGGGAGAGATAGTAGACTATACTAGACTTAATCGAAATTGTGTTTGAGTCCTGTGGCGATGTCTGTTGCAGACAATGTCGTCATTTGGATCACACAACTCCCGCGCTACTAGATGCAAACACGTTGACAAGCGAATCGCTTCTCTCGTCGCAAGTCAAATCGCTAAAGTAATTCCGCAAATTGTCAGTGAGTTGAATGAAAACGCTAGCAAGTCCTCGGAGGAATCAAGGACTGACTCACCTCGAGCTACTTTTAGCTTCAAGCAGTTTAAAGCCTGCGGCCCTAAAGAATTAACCAGAGAAGATGGGCCTACTGCCATGTTTCAATGGTTCGATTCAATCGAAGTCACCTTGCGCCAGAGCGGCTGTCCTGATAATCTTCGCACTGTTAACGCCACCGGCGTTTTCCAGTCCAGGGCTCTGGACTGGTGGACTGCCGAAAGAAACAAGCGCGGAAATGATGCAGCCTATGGGCTTACGTGGGATGAGTTGAATGACATTATGATGAAGGAGTTCTGCCCTCCCCACGAGCTCCAGAAGCTGGAGGATGAGTTTTGGCACATCAAACAAGAGGGTGGCGACAACGCTGGTTTAACTGCCCGCTTTAAGTAGTTGAGTATCGTTTGTCCTGGTCAAGTCTCTACCCTAGATGTCACCATCAAGAAATACATCCGGGCTCTGCCGGATTGTGTTGCAGACTTTGTGCAGGACGCCAAAACGATAACTATTGAGGAAACCTACCTGCTCGCTGCCGAGATCAACGATAAGCGAGTTAGGGAGGGTTATTTCGATAAAGCTGCCAAAAGTCTTCACCAAGTAACCGCTGCTCCCACCGCTGAAAACGCCGCACCGCAGTCTTCAAACCTCTCACGTCGGAAAAGAAAGAACAACAACACCAGCAACAAGAACTGTGTAGTCACCGCCGCACCGCTGAACGTCGCACCTGCTCAACCACAACCACAACCACAACCTCAACACCGCCAAGTAGCGGCCCCGGTGACCAATGCACCGCTAGCCAAGCGTGCATATACTGGTCCAAACCCGCTCTGCCCCACTTGTACTTATCATCAACCGGTTGGAATCGCATGCCGGTTTTGTGTTCACTGCAACCTGTACGGCCACTTCACTGCTAACTGCCGTACCGGTCCCCGCCAAGCTCAAGCTCAAGGTCAAGCACCTGCTCTGCCAGCTCCACTTCCTGCCTCACAGGGCCAACAAGCAGCTCCTGCCCCTGATGCTAATGCAAGAGCCTGCTATGCATGTGGTGATCCCAACCACTTTGCAAACATGTGCCCCAACAGAGTGGTAAAACAAGAGCCACAACAGCAGCCGCAACAACATCAACAGCAGCAACCTCAGCAGCAGCAGCAGCCCGCGGACGTGCTTTCAACATCAATGCCCGCCAGGCTCAAGCGGATAACAATGTGGTTAATGGTACGTTCCTTGTCAATGGTATATATGCTTCGTGTTTATTTGATACTGGAGCCGATAACTGTTTTGTATCGTTCGAATTCGAAAAGCTCATAAATCGTAAGCGCGCCCACCTCCCTACGACTTTCGACGTTGAAATTGCCACTGGAAGGACCGTTACTGTTCGATCTATTCTCCGTGATTGTACGCTTGAACTCAACAATCACGTTTTCCCAATCGACCTTATTCCGATGCAGCTCGGTAGTTTTGACGTCATAGTAGGCATAGATTTTCTTCGCGAAAATCGTGCTGAAGTTGTTTGCTTCGATAAGATGATTCATTTTTCGCTCGCTAACGGTGATCAATTGTGTGTATATGGCGAAGTTGCCTCGAAGAAGTTACAACTCATGTCATGTGTCCAAGCTAGCAAGTATCTCCGCAAGGAATACCAAGCTTTCTTGGCACACATCGTAGTAGCGGAGAAGGAAAAGAAAGGAAATACAATGGGAGAAGTACATGTGGTTCGTGATTTTCCTGCCGTATTTCCTGATGATTTACCTGGCCTACCGCCATCTCGTGATATCGATTTTCGAATCGACCTCATTCCTAGAGCAAACCCTGTCTCTAGAGCACCTTTTCGTTTAGCTCCCTCCGAAATGCGCGAACTCTCGAGTTAGCTCCAGGAATTGCTTGACAAAGGCTTTATTCGCCCTAGCACCTCTCAATGGGGCGCGCCTGTCCTTTTCGTAAAAAAGAAGGACGGATCGTTCAGGATGTGCATCGACTACAGGGAATTGAATAAGCTTACCATCAAGAATCGCTATCCCTTGCCGCGAATCGATGATTTGTTTGATCAATTACAAGGTGCTACATGCTTTTCCAAGATCGATCTACGTTCAGGTTACCACCAGTTACGAATTCAGGATAAGACATACCCAAAACCGCGTTCCGAACTCGTTATGGTCATTATGAATTTGTTGTTATGCCCTTTGGTCTTACTAACGCCCCTGCAGTCTTCATGGATCTAATGAATCGCGTGTGTAAACCCTATCTAGACCGCTTCGTCATCGTGTTTATCGATGATATCTTGATCTATTCCAAATCAAAAGCCGAACACGCATAACATCTCAGTTTGGTTCTTGAACTGCTCCAAGGAAACCGTCTTTATGCCAAGTTCTCCAAGTGTGAATTTTGACTCGAGGAGTTTCAATTCCTCGGTCACATCGTCAATAGTCAAGGTATTCATGTCGATCCTACGAAGATAGAAGCAGTTAAGAGTTGGGTTACACCAAGGAACCCGTCTAAAGTCCGTTCTTTTCTCAGACTGGCGGGCTACTATCGCCGATTCATCGAAGGATTCTCTAAAATCGCTGTACCGCTTACCTCCCTCAAGCAAAAAGACAAACCTTTTGTTTGGGGAACTGAACAAGAGGAAGCCTTTCAAACCCTCAAACTTATGTTTTACAACGCTCCTATACTCGCATTGCCCGACGGAAATGACGACTTTGTAGTCTATTGCGATGCCTCAAACCTCGGTCTCGGTTGTGTTCTCATGCAACGAGACAAGGTTATCGCGTACGCCTCTCGACAGCTCAAGATCCACGAGAAGAACTATACAACCCACGATCTTGAGCTTGGTGCAGTTGTTTTTGCGTTGAAGATTTGGCGACACTACCTGTATGGTACCAAGTGTACGGTCTTCACCGACCACAAGAGCCTACAACACATCTTTCACCAAAAGGAACTGAATATGCGCCAACGCCGCTGGGTTGAACTTCTTAACGATTACGACTGTGAGATTCCTTACCACCCTGGCAAAGCAAATGTCGTTGCCGATGCTCTCATTCGACGAAGCTATCTGCATAGCATTCGTAATACTCAAGCCCAACACAATCTCGAAGCTCTCATCCGTGATGCTCAACATGCTTGTTTTACCGAATGCACTTTGAAGAAGGAGAGAATTATCAACAACGGCGAGCAATTGGTGAATAAATCAAATGGTATATTCCATTATCTTGACCGAATTTGGATTCCCAAACGCACCAACTTACGACAGATTCTGCTCGACGAAGCCCACAAGTCCAGATATTCTATTCATGCCGGTGCAGACAAGATGTACCAGGACCTTCGCTACAAGTACTGGTGGCAGGGCATGAAAAGGGATATCGCTATCTACGTTTTGAAATGCCTGACTTGTTCAAAGGTCAAGGTTGAGCATCAACGCCCCTCTGGCTTACTCGTGCAGCCCGAGATCCCTATGTGGAAATGAGAGAGTATAGCTATGGACTTTATAACAAAACTTCTGCTCATTTTCTGCCGATACGAGAATACTTTAAGGTAGAACGATTAGCACGGATCTACACCGACGAAATTATATGTCGACACGGGACGCCTCGTGACATCATCTCTGACCGCGATGGTCAGTTTACCTCGCGTCTTTGGGAAACGTTTCAATCTGCTCTCGGTACTACTCTCAATCTAAGTACCGCTTTCCATCCCCAAACCGACGGTCAGACTGAACGAACGATCCGTACCCTTGAAGACATGCTTCGCTCGTGTGTCATAGATTTCGGTGGTAATTGGGACGCGCACTTACCTTTAGTCGAATTCTCGTACAATAACAATTATCACTCTAGCATCTAAATGGCACCATTTGAGGCATTATATGGAAGAAAATGTCGATCGCCTATTGTATGGCATGAGATCGGGATGCGCAAATTACCGGTCCTGAGCTGTTGCAAGAAACGACTGACAAGATCCTCTAAATCCGAGACAATCTGCTGAAAGCTCAGAGCCGTTAGAAAAGTTACGCCGATAGACACCGCAAGCCCCTTGAACTTGACGTTGGCGATCACGTACTCCTAAAGGTATCACCTTGGAAGGGAGTGATCAGATTCGGCAAGAAAGGAAAGCTCACGTCTCGATATGTTGGACCATTTAAAATTCTGGAAAGAATTGACAAAGTGGCCTACAGACTGGAACTACCGAAGGAACTTAGCAACGTCCACCCGACTTTCCAAGTCTCGAACCTCAGAAAGTGTCTGGCTGAGCAAGATTTATAAGTACCACTTGAGGATCTACAAGTGGACGAAACATTACACTTCGTGGAAAAGCCTGTCGAGATCATGGACCGGGAAACCAAGACACTTCGACGCTCACGCATTCCCATTGTGAAGGTTCGCTGGGGAGGCAAACGCGGCACCAAGTTCACTTGGGAACTCGAAAGTGACATGAAGGCTAAGTATCCACAGCTCTTCGATACGCCCACCGCTTAAACTTCGGGACAAAATTTCCTAAAGTATGGGAGGCTGTAACAACCCGATTTTTGGAAGTCAAAGTACAAGTCAAAGTCAAAGGAAGAAAAGATTGCTAATTGGAATCTTTCATTCCTTGTTTAACCATCACTTGTACCTTCCGAATCGTTAATCGATATTTGAAATTGTGTAACTTAGTTGTATTATGTGGAGTTATTATGCTATAATCACAGTTTATCGCTTATCGACTTGTCGCTATCTCATCGCTATCGCATCGCAACCCGAATTATGTGTTCTGGATATTGTTTTACGTGGGTGTGCTTTTATGTGTTACCTATGCATGTTTATATTGTTTGAAGTAATGTTAATCGCAAACGCAATCGCAACTCTATCACAACGCAATCTCATCGCAACGCAAAACGTAGAATGGGAATGTTTAGTTTTATGACTGTTAGTTAGGATATTTAGGTAATTAATGTGTAATACTATCGCACTGCTTACTCGCAACGCATCGCAACACTCAACACACGAAAAGAAAACACGCAAACCAATACGCGGCAGCTTTCGATCGAATGACCATTCGATCGGATGGCCATCCGATCGGGCTGCGATCTGATCCGTGCATTGCCCACCTTTCCCTTTTTGGAATCCTATAAATAGCACCTGTCACACCACAAACAGTGATGTGACAGCTCTGGTGCGACTCTTCAACTTCTCAGGCCTTTCAACTTCGATTTCTGGCGATTCTTGTAAGTTTCTACCTCAAATCTTGTACATCTTTGATCTACACACACTTCTTCATCATCTTCACCTTTGAATCTTCACTTTTAACCATGAAATCCGCCTAATTTGAGGTGTTCTAAGATGATGTCATCATGGGGTTCTTGTGAACTTCAAGTTTTGGCCTCATTCCACCAAGAACAACTCAGATCTAAAGGATTTCAACATGATTCAACACTGATTTCACGTAAATCAAAACGTTTTCAAGACGTAAAAGATTGAAAGATGTTTTCATAACATTCTTTTAACTCTTTTACACTCAATGCATTCAAAACCGATAGAATCGGGACTCATTCAGGCCTTCTACTCATTTCTAGTGAAGTGTCTGTCTGAGATCTGATTCTTACCAAAGAGACAACCGATTTCGGGTTAAACGTGAACAACCGTCACGAACAGTCAACTAATCAGGCTGGGGTGATTCCCACTTCGATCGGGTGACTAGGACTTGACGGAGTTCTCGATGTTTAACGCGTGACATACCGTCTCAATCAAACCGCAAACTTTTCAAAACTTAGCAAATGTTTCAAGTTTCAAAACGGCCAGGTTGTTCAACGGATTTCCGTCCGATCGGATTGCCGTCCGATCGGATTGCCATCCGATCGTCCGATCGGACGGCAATCCGATCGTCCGATCGGACGGCAATCCGATCGAATGACATATGGTGTCCAACAATTTATTTTCTCTGAGAAATGTCTCGCTGGACGGATCACCTTCCGATCGAACGACCGTTCGACTGGACGACCTGAAAGGTAGAGATACTTTTCTGATTTTAAAATGCTACAACGAAAAACTTCAAAGCCATCATACACAAACACATCCATCCCAAACGAAGGACAATCCGACCGAATGGCCATCCGAACGGATTGTCATCCGATCGAATGACCATCAGTTCGGATTTTCATCCGACCGTATGACCCTTCGTCACTCCGACACTTGCATCGTTTAACGCGCCGTACATCGCTTATGCTATCGTTAACTGTTCAGGCTTACCCTAGCGCTCCCTTCAATCCAACCACAGATTGTGTTTAGTCGCTACCATCTCTGTGAGTATACTCGATCACTTTTTGCTTTAAGCACTTTTGGGTGTTACATACGTTACTTATACTAAATCACATCGATCACACAATGCAAACACTTTTTATACGCTAACCGCTCTCGCATGTTATACGTGTTACTCGATGAATGCTTGTATGTTATGTTTACATAGTGATTGTTGCCTGACACCTTAGCAACGATAGTACTATAGTTTGGACTCAGTACCTGTCGTGGACGGGGGTTGCTAAGGGTATTTCTTCACGTGTCACGGTGGTGATATGTATTGCGCACTCTACAACTCGCAGTCACGTCTGTGCATATTTCATTGTCGATAACTTACTAAGCTTCGCATTATTATGTGTTACATGATGGTTATGCGTAAACTCGCTTTCACTATCTATTATACTATTATACTTGTATGCTCACCTTTACACTATGTGTATTCACCTCTATTTAACGTATGTGACAGGTGTTTAGGATGCTTGCTTGCTAGCTTTTATGGAATCAAGTTAGGAAGAGTCTAGAAACAAACAAACATTTTATGAGTTGTCGGAACAGCTTTTACTTGTCTTTGAGAACTACTTGTCTGTAATAACTGTGTTACCTATTATGTCATGGTATGGGACGTGATGGTTAAATAATTGGTAATTGTAGTTGTTATGGAATCTCTTGGACAATCTGTTTCACTCAGTGCCGCGCTCCGATGTTTCTGTCATCAGTTGGGGTGTGACAGCCAAACCCTTACAAGTTGGGATCGTTGGTGGAAATTTTTAAAGTTGAGATTATTATCGGCCAACAAGTGAAACTTATAATTTTTTAAATCCAATAACCCTTTTAAAATATATTTTTCAAGACAACCTAATTTTTAGTGAAGGACAATTCTTGATATATGTAGGATAAATTTCGATATGTGTAGGATAAATTTGAAATGTGTCGGATAAAATGTTTTTTCCTAAATAATGAGAGAGAAAATAATTAATGTAAATCTTTATAAACTATTTATTATTTTACTATTATTCCCTTTCTTTTTTATTTTTCTCAAAAGATTCTTCTCACCCTCCCCCCCCCCCCCACACACACACACACATATATATATATATATATATAGAGAGAGAGAGAAACGGGATCAGGAGAAAACGCCCTAAAGTGTGGGAACGGTGAGAACGCATCCTGGCACAACACGTGGCGCGGGATATGATCAGGGCGTGAGGGGTTTTTTGGTGTTTTCAATCTTCTTTTATTTCTCAATTTTGCGTAACATGCTGCTTTATTTTTGGCGTCTAAGATTATTTTGACGTTAATTATATTCATTAACTACTTGGCGTTTTATTGTTTCTTAGATCTGTCACGTTAAATTAATTGTTTTATGTCACATAGATAATTTTTTTGGCGTTATAGCATTTCCCTGGTCAATTTTTTGGCGTTCGTGGCGTTGTTAATAATTCATTACGATTCATTAATATTTTCATAAGATTACAATAAGATCAAATGTTTTTTATGGCGTTTAGTCAATTTTTTTGGTGTTTAATACATTAACATGGTGCTTTGGCAGCATCCGTTCTCACAGTTTTCATACTATTAGTGTTTTGGTGTTTGTAGTTTTTGACGTTTTATATAATAATGTATTTTATTACTAGAGAATTAGCTAACAAACAACAGATAATTAGATAACAAAACAATAAAAAATAAAAAAAATTAAAAATGGTAATCTAATTTCTCATCCAAATCTTCACTGTCATTAGCCTCTTCTTCTTGAATTTGTTTTGCCGCTTTGAACCTTTGAATACTATAGCTAGATGCCAACTTTCCTACATAACGCTCGTCTTTTTAGACGAAGCTTGTTAGTGGAATCCTGTTTTTTGGTGTGATATTCTTGTTTGGTGACATGTCATTGAAGATCAACTCCTGCTTGAATGCTATTTATAATAATGAAGTCCAAAATAGCATTTTACACTAGTATTGATCCCTTCATGCCATGCATATAGTCATCAAGAACAAAGCTCACATGATGACATATCACTGTCATCAGTCTCTTTTTCTTGAATATTTGTCCATCTCATTCAGCAAAAGCTTAGAGAAGAATCCATTCAGTGAAAGCTTTGCCATCTGTGGTTTTTTCAACTTTTTTTGGCGTTTAAAGTGAGTGGTTTCTAGGAAACATGACGTTTGTTTTCTGGGTGTGATCAATTCATTGTGTAGAGACCTCTCTCTTATAGGAGTTTTTTGGCGCGTAGTTTAGGCGAGATTTTTGTTTTTATAAATGATAGTAATAAAGTAACCGTCTTTTCAGTTACTGTGTGTATTTACTGTTTTGTTCAGCTTTATCAGTTTTAGGGTGATAGACGTCCCATCTTCCAAGTTTGGCGTTTTTTAATGGCGCTATGTAGACCAAGATGACAAAATACAATAACAGAGAAAATATTAAACAGGAAAAATATTTTTTTTATTATTTTTGGCGTTTTGTAAACAATAACTTTTTGTAGTATTTTTTTGGCGTTTTAAAACTAAATGGAGAAATATAGCATTTAATTATCTTAAAAAATTACACAGAAGAAAACAAAAAAAATTAAAACTCCCCGTCAGAAGGTACTTTATCCGAGAAGTATCCATCACTTCCGTCGTCTTCTTCCTCAGAGTCTTCATCTAGACTTTCATCCATGTCATCACCTTCACTTTTATCGGCTTCTTGTTGTTGAAGATTCTGAAGCCTCCATTTGAACATGTCCTGCATCAACGCCATTTTTGAGTCCATGTCTGTGTTCAAACAAGTGGCGTTGTGCAATTCTTCCTTGAACCCAATCCCCTGCTTTGTCATGATGTTTTCAAGCAGGTAGTCTTCCTGCTCTCCGCTATCATATATAACGGTCACCATGTCTGTTTCCTCATCAAAACGCCATGATGTCATGACTGGGTCCGATTTTCCATCTGCTTTGATTGGTCCAAATTTCCTTGTTAATGTTTTCATAAGCTTATGTGTTTCATGACATTCGTTATCCAGAGCGATGCCAAGCGATAGGATACCCCTCTGTACCTCTTCTTCCATATTCAAAATTGCTTTGATTGTCCTAACATACACCATCCTTCTGTTGTCAAAACTTAGGACGAATCGACTGATTTCCAGAGTGTATCTCCACCAAACGATGGTTGCCACTTTTTGGCGTTTTGGTTAAACTTGGCGTTTTTGGTAAAAGATGTTTTTGCAGAATGATAGATTGAAGTGATTATGGAAGCGATGTTTAACGTCGTTTATATAATGATGTTTTTGCCACGTAATTTAGGAGGGAATTTCTTCTAATAAATGTTAATAATTGAAATTCAGTTACTGTGCTGTTTCGTCTTCCTGTAATCTCCAACGCGTTTTATCACTAATTTCTGACGTTTTGTATTTAATGGCGTTTTATTTGTTTTGAATGGTGTGTTATCATTTTTGTTGGTGTTTTGAATTTGAGCGGTAAAAGACCCTTTTACCCTTAATGAAGCGCGTCCACTTAATAGAATTGGTGTTATTTACGATAACGCCACCTCGCCAATCTAGTCCATAGATTGTTTTGATCTGACGATCCATAATCGTTCTCAGTGTTCTCATATTTTCCCCCGTTTTCTCTAAATCCTGACCCTATATATATATATATAGGGGAAGATTCTATACAGAACACTAAATATTGCGAGAACATGCAGAACATAATGAGTCACCCATTTTTTCAATTCGAAAAGCCTATGAAGTAAATAAAAATGTTACAAATGTAAGATTTATTGTTTCCTACACCAGAATTCAAAACAAAATATGAAAATTTTTCACTTTGTGTATAACCTACACATATGCAGGTTATTTGTAGGTTAAATTACCAACATGTATGTAGACTATGAGTAGGTAAAAATATATGGTTTTTATGTACATATAATACACATATGAATGTAAAAAACATAAAATTTTATAAATATTAACCTTAAATCCTAAAATTTAGTGTTTTAGAGTTGTTCTTTTTGTTCTCACAATAGTTAGTGTTCTGTAATGATCCTCATCCTATATATATATATATATAGAGGAAGGTTAACGTACATTACGGCTTAACGTACATCACGTACGACAGGTAATTACGCACGTTCATTTTAAAATCACGCACGTTATAACTCAAAAATCCAAAATCACGCATGTTGAAACACAATAATCACGCATATTGAAAACATTAATCACGCATGTTATAGAACAAATCACGCACGTTGTCGAATGTGAAGTACGTTAAGCCGTAATGTACGATATACTTTTTCAATATATATATATATAGGGTGGGGTTCGGGTAGAAAGTCCAAGTTTCCTAGAAAGTGTAAAAAGTCATAAAACACAATAATTTCAGCCATAAAACACACCTAAAACTCACAAATAATAGAATGAAGATTACTAAAACACCATATTCAAACCCTAATAGCCTATAAAAACTTCAAACACACCATCGTAAAACTATGAATATAAAACACAAAATGCTAAACAACATAAAACACAATAATATTTATCATTCCATAATCAGGGCCTTAACACCTAAAACACAACACAAAACCCACATACATGATGTTTTAGTAATCTTCATTATGTTATTTGTGGGTTTTTTGTGTGTTTTATGGTTGACATTATGGTGTTTTGTGACTTTTTACATTTTTTAGAAAATTTGGACTTTCTAGCCAACTCCTAGCCTATATATATAGTGAGAACCAAGAGAACGAATAAAAACCAAACAAAATCAATTATTTTTTTAATTCAAACCTCGTTATAATTATTAAAATAAAGAATGTACTTTTTAATTAATTCATATCTTCTATCAAAATCAATCTTAATCTTAATAAATATTTTACATATGTGCAAATACAACAAATTTACACAGGTGTAAATTTTCTTTTATGAATACATGTAAATTTAAAGAGTTAAATGCTTGGCTGGTACCTGTGGTTTGCCATTTTTGCGGAGTTTATCTCAAGGCTTCAATAATTACAGAGTTGGTCCTAGAGGTTGCAGTTTTTATACTCGGGTGATCCTTATCACTAACCTAATTTACTTTTTCAATTAAGTGCATATAAAATTACCAAACTACCCTTAGTTTTAAAAAATATATAACAAACAAATTAATTAAATAAAATATTAGTTATGCCCAAACCTCCAACCACCTTCGTGAACACAACTTCCCGAGACAATCTTCCACATCTCCGTTTGTGTTCCCCGAGGCCACCAAGCAGATTCTCTCGTGACAATCTTCCACATCTCCGTTTGTGTTCCCCGAGGCCACCAAGCAGATTCAAGAATAAATCTTTAACCATCAAATAACACCAAATCAAGACCACTTAGAAAGGGTTTATTGCTACAAACCTTAAATTTAAGTGGGCGTTTGGTTTGCAGGAATTCAATGGAATTTAAGGGAATTGGAATTTGAATTCCATCTCTTAAGATGTTTGGTTCACATAATTTGATGGAATTGGAATCCCAATTCGAATCTTCATGTGTTTGGTTGGCAATGGAATTGCAATTAGGCATGAATTCCTTTAGTTAAAGTAATTCAAAATCCTTCCTATAAGTGAAGGAATTAAAGTAAATTCATTGTAATCTTCGACCGTTTCGAACCGCACCGTTTCAACCCGTACCGTTTCGACCCGTACCGTTTCAACCCGAACCGTTTCAACCAGTACCGTTTCGACCCAAACCGTTTCGAATCGAACCGTTTCGACGTGAACCGTTTCGACTTGTACCGTTTCGACCCGTACCGTTTCGAATTGAACCGCTTTGACCCGAACTGTTTCGACCCGAACTGTTTCGACACGAACAATTTCGACCCGTACCGTTTCGACCCGAACTGGTGGTTGTGGGTGCCGGGCGTCATTTGACAACGACACACAACAAAAATGAAATTGAGATTCCAATTCCAACAATTTCCAATTCCAAATGGAATGTTTGAATTTTAAATCCAATTCCTTCAAATTCTTATACAAATTCCAATTCCAATTCAAAATCATTCAGCAAACCAAACGCCCCCTAACACTCCTAAGTTGAATTTGTGTACATTTTGAGCCAATGCTCATACACAAGAACCCTTTCAAATTTAGTCATCTTTATTGTTCAAGAACTTAACAATCAAGAAACCAAAAATTTATAAAACCCATTTGGATAAACGTAAATCAAGATAGGATTAACAATTAAGATCTGTAATCAAAACAAAACCCATCAATTGGAAGACGAGATTAAAGCAATACAGACTGGTGATTAAAGTTAAAGACTCTGTTTTGACTGTCGGATTGATAAATTTCAAGAAAGAGAGCAAAGGGCCGGTGACTTTGTTTGGGTTACGAACCATGGTGCCATGAATGTGGGAACAAAGAGCCATTCAGAAAGTTTCTTGAAGTTGGGGTGTATCGGCGATGAAGTGTTCTTGCGACTGACTGCATTGGAAGTTACAAATAGTGTCGTTGGAATGTTCGCCGGAAAAGTTGGTGATGGTAGAAGTGTTCGGGGAGGATGATGGTGTTGGTTCTGGATGGGGTGGGTTATCTGGTGAATTATACACACTTTAATGTTATTGCAAAAGGATAATAACAAGGCAAACTTTCTAATGGAGATGTGGAGGTGGGGTTTTTTTAGAGAGAGTGAGAGAGGAGAAATATAGATGAGGAAGAAGGTGGCCTAATCCTTTTTATTTCATATCTTTTAGTTGTGTAGGGGTAAAGTAGACATTTCACACATAGTTAACTGAGAAATTTAACTTAGGATAGTGATAAGGATCATCCGAGTTTAAAAATTGCAACCTCTAGGACCAACTCTGTAATTATTGAAGTCTTGGACCAACTCTGCCAAAATAGCAAACCATAGGGACCAACAAGACATTTAACTCAAAATTTAAACATGTAAGTTTACTTTCTAATATTGTATTCAAATAATAATGATCATTGTAAAAAATGAATTTGAATTGTTTTTAACTAAGTTTTTGCAGTTTTTTTTTCATTCATTCTCACGATTCTCACAGTATTTAGCGTTCTCAAGATAATCTTCCCATATATATATATGGGGGAGGATATGAAGAAAACCTATGTGAGTTCAAGAAACTTGGAAAACTTCATCTCCACTATTGATCTAAATATTCTATGGTTGAGATTGATCTGTTACAAAAAGATACTTTTTAGAAACATGTTGCGGTCTGACAAAAAGTGTGTACCAGCTTTTTACACTTCTCTCTGACACAAAAGATGTAACAATTTTATTTGTTACACTAAAATCTTTCTATAAAAACATGTAACATATTTTTAACATGCATTACAAACTAAAAAAAACTCATAAATTCTAAGTTTTAAAATTTTACATTTCCTGAAAACATCTTATCTTGAAAACCCAAAAAGAAAAAAACAGTGTAACAGGTGAAATAACATATAATGTAAACGGGTGAAAGATATAACATATTCTCTCTTGTGTCACAAAAAATGAAACATGTTAAATATGAAAAAGGTATAACACGTGAGAACTTTTGGTCCATCCATATTTCATGAGTTTATTCAACCCATTTGGGATTTCTCACTATAATTACCTTATATAGTGTAACTATTGGGGAAAACCCATATTTATTTAGAAAACCTATGAAACTCTAACATCCCAACATTTTTCGATTTTTTTAAAAAAAATCACACATATAATATACATGTTTTTAAGAGTTTGAGCAAAAAAAAAAAAAAAAAACCACCAATCGAATATTTTAAAAAAATAAACAAGTTTTCTCAATAACTTCCTATATATATATAGGGTACGAATAGTGTATAAAGTGTCTAAAGTGTGAGAAGTGTTTTAAACCATTAGATCTTTGATCTAATGGTTGAGATCAATAGGAACTAAATTATAAATTGTGTTTTAATTATTTGGACTGATTTGAAAATTGTAGTGGTAATAGTGTCTTTGTATATGTTTCAAATTAGGTAAACTCTTCTAAATTCTAGCGATTCAAATTTAAACTTATTCTAAAATCCAGACATTCTAAAAAATCCAGAAATATGTAACTGCAACAAGAAATATATAACACTATACATCCATTATATAACACTAAATAACACCATGTAACACCGTATAATACCATATAACACTATGTAACACTATATAACACTATGGGCATGTTTGGCTAATCTTATTATAGTTAAAAAGGACTTTTGGAAAAGGACTTTTGGGAAAATGACTTTTTGAAAAGGAGTTTTTAAAAAAAGTGTTTGGATTAGCTTATTGATGTAAAATGACTAAAATGGGCATTCTTTTAGATATAAGGGGGTAAAGAAGGAGTATATTGGTAATTTGTAGTTTGAAAAGTTAAAAGTTGGCCAAGAAGTCACAATATTGTGACTTCTTGAAACCTCCTTTTTCTTCTTTGCAAAAAGCCATTTCTAAAAGGACTTTTGGCTTAGCCAAACACAAAAACAACTTATTGGCTTTTTGATAAGTCAATAAGCCAATAAGTTGTTTTGAAAAGCTTAGCCAAACATGCCCTATATAACAATATATAACACTATACATCTATCATAGAAATAAACATGCTATCATAAAAATATAACACTATAACACTATATAACTATAAATAACACTATATAACACCATTTAATACCATATAACACTATACATCCATCATATAACACTATATAACACCATATAACACCAAAAACACTATATAACACCATATAACACTATGTAACACTATATAACACTATATAAAAATATATAACACTATACATTTCTGAATGGTGGTTGCAGTGTTATATATAATGTTGTAGTGTTATATAGAGTTATAAAAGGGTTATATGGTGTTATATGCTATTCGTAGTGTTTTATAGAGATTTGTAGTGTTATATAAAAACCTTCATTCTGCATCCATCACTATATAACACTCTATAAATTTTCATTCTGCGATCTTCAGAATTAATAATTCGAGATGACACAAATTCGTAGATTAATTCTTAATTTCGTATTCCTATAATTAAGGGTGGCGGTTATGGAAGGTTATCAATTATTAAATCAATAAGAAAATTACTTGTTTACCCTTTTGAATTAATTTAGATTGAGGACACATGTCATCTTCACAATATTTCTCACACTTCTCATACTTTTGAATTAATGTACAGGATCTTCAATCTATATATACATATATATATATATATATATAGGATTGAGTTAAAATAAGAACCACTCCCAGTTGTAAGAACCGTGAGAACCACTTCAACCAATCAGGTTTTGCCAACAGAAAGGGTAATTTAGTCATTTACCCCAATTGTCATTTCCTTCCTCTCTCCACATTAATTAGCATCAGCTTTTTTTTATATGTCATTTTGTATTTATACCCATCTTTTGTCTTTCTCTCTCTTCATTCTTTTTGAAGATCAAAACCCCTGATGAAGTTTTGGATCATCTTCATCATCTACAATCATAACATCCAGCCCCAACCTCACACCCACCCCCAATCATAACAACCACCACACACGCTCATCTCCGGCCACCCTCCCCCCACCACACACCGCTGTTCACCGCCACCCAACCGTTCACCACCCAACCCAACCGTTCACCACCCAAAGCTCCGATTTGGGGTATTGAGCTCCGATTTAGGGAAACGAGATGGGGGAACAATTCCAAGCTCCGATTTGGGGGGGGGGGGGTAGTGAGCTCCGATTTGATGTTGTGGTGGTGGTGGCGGTTCGACGGCTGGGTGGTGGTCAGCGGTGGTTGGTCGGCGGCGGTGGTTATACGGTTACGGTGGTGGTTGGTCGGCGGCGGTGGTTCTAACAGTGGGTAATGGCTGGTATTTTTTGATATGTGTTCTTGAATGAATGATGATGATACCGATTGTATTTTTGGTATGTGTTCTTGATTTTTCTGGGTTTACTTGATTTTTCTAGTGATTTCTTTGGCCTGTGTTCTTGATATGTGTTCTTGATATGTGGGTTTTGAATGTTTGAACTGTGGGTTTTTGAATGTTAGAATCGGTTTAATCTGGGTTTTGAATGTTTTTGATTTTGTCGGTTTTGATCTGTTGAATCTTGGCCTGTGTTCTTGATCTGTTGAATCTTTGGCCTGTGTTCTTGATGTTGAATCTGGGTTTGATGTTGAATCTGGGTTTGATGTTTGAATCTGGGTTTGATGTTGAATCTGGGTTTGAAATATGTTTGGACGATGATCTTGGTGGGTTTGATTCTGTTGAATGATGTTCATTATTGTTGCTGGGGTTTCATTTGATTTGATTTTTGGGTATGTACAACTTGAATGTGTTTTGAATGATGTTCATCAGGTGCTTTTGAATGTTTGAATATGTGGGTTTTGATCCGTTTTGGTTTTGGGGCGATGATGATGCAAAAAAAAAAAAAAAACTCGCATATTTTGATGACGAGGGCGCGACAAGGATGGTGGAGGGTAGGTTTTTGAACCCGCAACCACACTTTGCAGCCTCTGATGTTCGGAAAATCTGAGCCAAAATTTTTTTTTCCAGAATCCACGCGTTCTTTTTGATTTTTGTTTGTTGGGTTTTTTATATTTTTTTTTTAGGCGTCGGTGATGATAGCAAACTATCTGAGACACCTACCGAGTAACGATTTTTTGGGTGCGTTTGTTTTTGTGTAAAAAAGTTTTTGTAAAAGAAAAAAAACTTAAACCGTAAACTTTTTAAAGTTTACCGTAAACTTTTTTACGTAAAACGTAAAAAGTTTTATGTAAAACGTAAAACGTAAAAAGATTTACGTCAAACGTAAAACTTTTTAACGTAAAATTAAAAAAAAAAATTAACCCGTAAACTATTTTAACGTAAACCGTAAACTTTTTTAACGTAAAACGAAAAAACGTGAAGCGTAAAAAGTTTTACGTAAAACGTTTTACGTAAAACGTAAATCGTAAAAAGTTTTACGTAAAACGTAAAACGTTTTATGTAAAACGTAAAACGTTTTATGTAAAACGTAAAAAGTTTTAACGCAAAACGTAAAACGTAAAAAGTTCTACGTAAAACGTAAAAAGTAAAAAGTTTTACCGCAAAACGTAAAAAGTTTTATGTAAAACGTAATTTTTTTTAGTAAAACGTAAAAAGTTTTACGTAAAACGTAAAAAAGCGGCGCGTAAAACGTAAAAAAACGTTAACGTAAAAAAACGGGCCGTAAAACGTAAAAAACCGGCGCGTAAAAACGTAAAAAACGTTAACGTAAAAAAACCGGCGCGTAAAACGTAAAAAAAACGTTAACGTAAAAAACCGGGCCGTAAAACGCAAAAAACCGGCGCGTAAATCGTAAATAATGTTAACGTAAAAAACCGGCGCGTAAAACGTAAAAAACGTTAACGTAAAAAACGTTAACGTAAAAAACCGGGGCGTAAAACGTATAAAACCGACGCGTGAAAAAGTCGGGCGTAAAAACGACGCGTCAAAAAACGAGGCGTGAATAGGCCGGTCGTAAAAACGTAAAACGTTAAACGTAAAAATCTGTAAATGTTTAATAAAAAAACTAAGTTTAAAAAATAAGAATCTAATATAATAATACTAAAAAGTAATAAAAAACAATAAAGGTAAAAAGACAAAATAGTGTAATTTTTTACTTAAATACCCTTTTGGATTAAAATATAAAAGAAATAATAAGACAAAAAATACTTAATATTATTTTTTAATACTTTTAATCTCATCCATCCATCTACTTGATCCAATGGTTAGAAAGTGGTTCTCATGGTTCTTACAACTGGAGGTGGTTCTCATTTTAGCCATCCCCTCTATCTATCTATCTATCTATCTATCTATCTATCTATCTATCTATCTATCTATCTATCTAGGATCGGGAGAAAATGCCCTAAAGTGTGAGAACGGTGAGAACGCATTCTGGCCCAACACGTGGCGCGCAATATAATTAGGGTGTATGGGCTTTTTTGTCATTTTATCTTCCGTTTTTCCAATTCCGCTTTTCACAATATTTCTTCATTTTTTGGCGTTTAAGATTTTTTGGCTTTAACCAAATTCAATAATTACGTGGCGTTTTAATGGTTTCATTATATTAATATTTTAGCGTTTATGGCGTTTCCAAATCGTAGGCCATTGGAACCCCAAAGGTCAGAATATCTCTCTGAATTTCTCATCCATACTATGTATGGCCAGGACTTTTTAGGATGATGCCCCATTGTTTGTTCTTAGATTCAAAGTTGTTATTATATAACAATCAACTGAAAAAGAAAATTAAAAAAAAATATAAACAGTTGATCTTCCAAACCTTCACTGTCACAAGTCTCTTTCTTATTTTGAAACACCTTCACTGGCTGTTTTGACTTTTGTATGATTCATTTTGTTTTTTTTTTTGTTTTTGAAGTAGTTTTTTTGTCGCCGTGTGGAAGCACAAAGTCTGACATCAGCCTCTTTTTCTTGAAGATTTGTTCATCTTATGTAGCAAAATGTTATTGAGTTACACCCTTCAGCTAACAATCCATTCGGCGAAACTTCGTGTAGAACAATACTGAATATCCAAGGAACGATGTTTGATTTTTTTTTAACTTTTTAGCGTTTTACCGAGAAAAAGAACGCCACTAAATAAAAGTACCTTAAACCTCTAAATTTGATCATGCTAAACTCAATAATGTTCTGCTGTATGAGATGGACAACATTGTTAATCCTCAGTTAAGAAAGATGTCTAACAATGTTGTCCACCCCATACAGCTAAACTTTATTGAGAACAAAACTCAATAATGTTTTTGTATGTTTTTGGCTTTATAAATTAGATGAAAGTTGAGGATAAAGTTAATAAGATTTTACTCAATGAAATGGACAATATCCTCACTTAAGGATTTTATCCATTACATTGAGCGAAATCTTACCGACAACCAAACTGAATTTCAAAAAAACGTTTTGTTTTAGAGGATATTTGATGTTTGGGTTTTTTGGCGTTTCTAAGACGAATGGTATATATTAAATATGGCGTTTGGGGTTTTGTGTGTTTTAATGGAAGGTCTGAGTTGTTGTATATATAGGATGTTTTTTTACGGTTGTTTTAGGCGGGATTTTATTATAATAAATGCTAGTAATTAAGTCCCGTCGTTTCATTGACTGTTTGTTCAGCTTTATCGTTTAAAACAAGTTTGGCGTTTTATATCTAATGGCGTTTTAGATTAGGATGGTGTGTGCTATGTAGGTTAAGGCGGTAATTTCATGGCGTTTTATTCATGAGATGACGTCTTGTGTAGAGAAGTCAAAAGACCTTTTTACCCTTAATGAAGCGCGCCACACTAATAAAAGTGATGTTATTTACGAAAACGCCACCGCGTCATCTAGTCCATAGATTGTTTTGATCTGACGATCCATAACCGTTCTCTCTGTTCTCATACTTTTCACCGTTTTCTTTATAACCTAACCCTATATATATATATATATATATATATATATATATATATATATATTATTATGGAAGATTGATTCCTCATGCATACCTATGACGGAGTTAACGGGAACGGCTGATGCGGTTGAAACCCTATGCCTTGGTGGTAAAGGTCCATGTGGACCTGGTACTGCAATTACATCTGTTTGAAAGAAAGATAAAACATTAGTAATATTAACTAGTGGGATTTTTTGTGTTATGCGAAGGCTTTAAGTCAGTATTGGTTTGGTTTTTTTATTATGTTAGGTTCAGTTTGTTACAGTAATAGTATGATGCTGGAACTCGGTATAGCAACTGAAAGAGATATTTAAAATTTATTATAAGCGCAAAAAATATGTTTAAAATTTATTATAATAATACATTTAGAAAAAAATATCTAAAAAACCCACTGACATAATGTTTTAATAGTATACTAGTAACAAGACACGCACGTGTTTTGGCGCGGGTAAATCGCAAACGTGAATGGATTAATCCAAGCGTTATGTGATGCGTTAATCATATGAACATGCGTGTTTCGACGTATCTAATTGAACTCAGTTTAACCTATATAAGCATTGCGATTGGATCAAAACGTAAAGTCTATCGAATTTATACCATACACTCATAACATATTATATGCGACCTGACTAACTCGAATTTATACAGTCAAGTCAAAACGTATTATATGTGACCCGAACCACACGTAGGAAATGTACAGAATAAAGCACAAAATCGTACACCAAGTTTATGTCGAAACGTAAACAAACTCAAACTTATATGAAAAAGAATATCAAATTTATGTCGAAATATATGTATAAACTATTATCGACCCTTTACATTAAAACGTAGACCAAATTGATGTATTATATTTGATATGCCTTGTTTTCAAACAAAATTTTCATCGAAATGTAGACCAAAACAAATTTATACCAACAATTACATAAAAATAAACACATAACAACCAAAGGTTCTTAGAAAAAATCAGATTATATATACTTTCGAGAGGGTCAAAGTAACATTTTATAAAGTTCATAAAAAATTAAAAATTAAGGGTTAAAAATTAAGTTTCCTAAACTTAAGGGGCTTTGAAAAACTTGGGTGTCAAAGAGGAATGGGTTATTAGATTTTAATAATCATAAGTTTCACCTATTGGTCGATAATAATCTCAACTTTAAAAGTTCCCTCAATAGATTCAATTACACCTAGAGACTCCTTAATTGATTTAAGTGCATCTATGTTAGAAAATGATCAATGGCGGCCAAACTTTTACAAGTTGGGATTATTAGAGGGATTTTTAAAGTTGAGATTATTATCGGCCAACATGTGAAACATAGGATTATTAAAATCCCATAACCCAAGAGGAATATCTAGGGAGTAAAAAAGAACTTTGAAAAAACTTGAGGACTTAAAAGAGGAATGAATGTCCACCGACATTCCTCTTTTAAGATTATATAAATAAATATAATTTTAGGCAAGATTAATAGTATATATAATGTTACGGAAGATTGATTCCCTCTTCATGCAAAAATGAATTTAAGATCGTTAGATCAATGTATGTATACATCTATGGGTATTTGTACTTACTTGAGAAGGAGATAATTAAGAGGAACGAAATCAACATGAGAACAACCTTCTTTCCCATCTCTAGATCTTTAAGATCAAATTACTCGGAGGAGAGAATATTAGCAATATAAATACACACACTTATTATGTTTTGTTTTCATATATTCATATGACTATTTTCAATTAACGTAGTCTTTACGTACTAGTAGTAGCCAGTGACTTAGGCGAAGACCGAGTCGTGCGTAAGACGCACTGGGCTGACTGGTTCTTATATTTAAATCTAGCCCTCCATTATATTTCCTTACTAAAATACAAAAGAGTAAAACTATCCAAAAATTTCAAATGTTCCCTTCTCCCAACGGCAACTACCAAGTGAATACCTTTTTTTTGGGGGAAAATTCAACTTTATATACATACCAGATATATGCAGTTGCGGAACCAGAGGGGGGTCAAGAGGGTCCGTTGACCCTCCGGTCACTGGAACTTTTTGAATTTTTATTTATAAATTTTGAGTTTTTGAAGAACAAACTTAGAGATGGACCCCCTAATTTGAACCAGTATAGAATATAAGCTTATGATGACCCCCTAACTAAATTGTTCTGGTTTCGCCACTGATATGAGAGGCCACCTTTCCCACTTTTTAAGATTCGGGACACTGTTGGTAATTTTAGTGTTATCAACATATTTTAGCGGTATTGGATTAGCTTGTCGACTAAGTCGATCTTGCTAAAATTAAACGAGTTAGGAGATGCGGGAGTGCATGCTCGATTTAATTTAACAAGATCGGGTATTGGTTTGTATTGGGCCTTGTTGAATCAATAAAATTAATTTGTGATTGGGCCTAAGTTGGCTATTTGTTAAATTAATAATCACTTGTATTTGGGCTTATATTATTTGGTTTAGATTAATGAGCCTATTATATTGGATGTGAGATGCAAACATGTAACGCATCTGTTTTGTTTTAAGGGTTATTGGATTTTGTAGGTGCACTTTAATTAATTAAGGAGTCTGCAAATGCACTTAAATCTATTGAGGATGCCAAATTCTTATATGTTTGAAAAGGATTAACGCGGGCCAAACTTTTACAAGTTAGGATTGATGGAGGGAATTTTTAAAGTTGAAATTATTATCGGCCAACAAGTGAAACTTAGGATTATTAAAATCCAATAACCCTTGTTTTAATTGAGGGAAAACAAGAAAAACAAAGTGATGAAAATTTTAGGGTGGTTGTGACACACAGTATCACGCACAAAAAGAAAAACGGTTCTTAGTTGAACATCACAGAAAGGAAAGGGTACACGATTCAATCTTCTCATGCAAAATCAAATTTGTTCTTGAGTGGTCTCCACATCTTATCCGATTAATCATTGGTAGTACCACCAAATAGGTTAATCTGAGATTGATTACACGATTTGAGGGGAAATCCAAGTCGTCTTCTTCATCTTTATTTTACTGCAATCGGTTCGAATTTGGTCAGAGAATCATCAGGATACTACAGACACTTTAAAAAATAAATTAAAATAATAAAGAGGATAGTGGTTTTGGTCATAAACACACCTCTTAGCCTAATATGGTAGTAAGGTGTTTTTCGACTTCCCTCTAAAAGGTGGGGGTTTCAAATTCTGCAAGGTGCAAATTTAGGAGTATTTTAAGAGTAGGTTAGTTAGGTTTTTTTTAATCAGTAATAAACTTAAATGCTATTGCTCACTAATTGCAGTCTTTTTTTACTTTTATCTAAATTCGGCTCTTTTTAAATTACTAGTGGGAATGCCCGCGCGTTGGGGCAGATGTTCCAATTTATATCAGATTCAGTTATGATGTCTATTACAAATGTTGATGCTAAAACATATAGTTTTTAAAGTATATTTTTAATGCATACATCATCCTACCTCATTAAAAAGTTAATATATAACTCTAATCCAATAACAAAATAATTTTAAGACCCTTTTATGATGAAAAAAAAAGGATTGTACCCTTTACTCCCACTAAAAACTTAATATATTATATAATATCATATTTATCAAATAAAAACACACAATATCAAATATATTACTTTTTAGATTTATGAGATATCTTTCTAGGGACTAGGATTAAATACAAAGGACAACATAAAGGGTAATGAGGATTCTAGTCCATTGATCTTATATTTAGAGGGTTGAGATTGGTTTTAGAAGAAAAAAAAATAATAAAAGAACATAAAATGAATCCTATATTTATTGACTTTTCTCTCCACATGCAAGGCGCATGCCAATTCAACCATCAACTTAAAACGTCCATAACCTTTTCATACGACATTTATTTATTTTTTTATAAAAATTTCACCATAATAACCAACGTTTTTTAATCTTTAATATGAGTATGATATTACTATATAAAAATAAAATAAAAAAGTCATTTTATTGGGTTTTCTTTGTATTGTATTAAAGGTTGTGGTCAATGTCTTTCAACAGAGTTTCGGTCCTTACGTTTTTTATTAAGGTTTCTATACATTGTATTATTATAAATACTTATAACACATTGTTAATTTAAGTTATGTCCATTGCATTTTTATGAGAACCTATAACACAATGTATTACATAATAAAGATGGTGTTATATTTGGGTTTTTTATACATTGTGTTATAGGTTCTGGTCATTGTGTTTATTCTGCTGTTTATTGTGTTTTAGTATGTTGTCCATTGTATATTTTATTTGTTGTCATCAATTGTGTTGTAGTTTACTTTCCATTGCATTTTTAGTTTGATACTCGTTGTGTTTTACATTATGTCCATTGTGTTTAGTCTGTTGTCCATTCTGTCTTTTATCTGTTGTCATCGATTGTGTTTTTGGTCAACTTTCTATTGTGTTTTTAGTTTGATACTCATTATGTTTTACGTTATAACCATTGTGTAATACGCAACTGGGTTTTCATTTTTTTTTAAATTTAACAATAGGGTACTCATATTAAAGATAAAATGATGCTCGATTTTATGGTATATTTTTTACAAAACAAATGATGTATAAAAAAGATACGGACGTTTAAAAAGGGGGGGGGGGGGGAATAGCATGTGACTTGAATGTGCTTAATCTTTTTATTCTCTTTGACAAAATTATCAGCCTCATTTGATTTCTTCTTAGACACTTGTCATTCTATAGTGACTTTTTACACTTCTTATTTTTAAAATTCTAGATGGTTGTTAAAATGAAAGTTTGTGGAGTAAGAATAAACATAAAGATATTTTCACACCCGCATCAGAGGCGGAAGCGCGTAGTGTGACTTGATCAGTTTTCATAGCATACGATGCAAGTAAACAAACTATATGAAATAAAACATGCACGATGTTCTACCATTACCATAATGTAAAGATACAATTCATAAGTTGTTTAGTAGCAAAAGACGACATAAGTTAATAAGTTTTACACACGAGACTTGTTCAAAATAAATTTTCTAAAATAATAAGGTTTTGCATTCTATGTCCCGTTCGAAGACGTTATATATGGATCGAACCCTCCAAAATATAATTGACATCGTCTTGATAATAAACTTGAAACTTCGTAACCAGCCACACCAAGATCTATTTAGTTTCCTGAAATAAATGTAAGTTTAAAAACATCAACAAAAGTTGAGCGAGTTCATGTGTTTTAGTTTCGCATGCATCAAATGAATCTTAAAAACATCTGAAAGTTTGAGTATCAAAAACTGGCATGTAAAGCGTCAATGAACTTAATGATCATTAATGTGTAGCTAGGACATTAATATGTGTGCCAACATAGGAAGCCACCAACCCGTAAGCGATTTAGTACCGGTCCACCCGGCGGGGACAACAAAGGAAACTCCATGTGGCCACACAAGGACCCATGAGTGGGGCTCGCTCTGTACCCGATAGATCTACCCCTTTCCTTCTTGGTCTTACAAGATTAATGGTGCTTAAGTTTCAGCCTATTCTCACGTGATCGAATAATTCATTCCATAGCTTAACCATACCAAAGTAACATGTATTTCCCTCCGAGAGTTATAAAACCGAAAACGTTTAAAAGAAAAAAGGGGACATGAACTTACAAGTTTGCGTCCGTAGTAGTGTGCTAGCAAAACGGGTATCCAATAGCGCGTAATAACCTACAAGTGCTCTAACTCATTAGACACTTGGGTTTATCTAAAGTCTTGTACACGTTGCTCATCTTGAACGTTATTTTATTTGTATTTGTTATGTATTTGGAACTCTTGTGTATTTTAAATATGTTGGCATTTGTTTCGTATGTTCTTTTTATTATATATATACACTTCTTTTTTTATATATATATATATATTCTTGCATTCATAATGTGTACAAACGGGGCCTTGTCCTTCGTGAGTCTCTGTGCCTCACACGAGTATATGTGGGCCTAGCCCATGAGAGTGCTTGTGCCTCGCACAAGTGAGAATGAGCCTAGCCCATATGAGTTCATGTGTCTCAGAAGTATGAATTGAAATTAATGGATCAGTTACTGTTGCATCAATTACTGTCTCCCTTCTTCAAGAACATTAAGTTCTTCCTCATCTTCACCCATTAATTCAATGCTATACAACTGTTTATTGGGACATTTATGGGTGAAGGTAAATTTGTCATTACACCAGAAGCATTCTCCCTTAGATCTTTTGACAACCATTTCTTTGCTAGTTAGTGATTTACTATTAAGAGATTTCTGATGTATAGGAGGTTATGGTAAAAGTGGAAGATGTGAAGTATTAAGAGATATTCTTCACAAATACTCACTCTAAATTGATTTCATCAAATTTCTCACAATACTCTTCTAAAGACCCAGATTGAAAAGTTGAAATTAAAAGACCAATAGCATCATGAAACAAAGTAGTAAAAAATCGATCAGTAGTAGCGGCTATGATGGTGTGAGGGGAGGACCTCCGCACAAGGCCCGTGATTTCGAGGGGCACGTAATTTTTGTAAAAAAAATCCGATATATATATATGTTATTTTTTTTAAAAATAGTAAACACATACTAAATCCAATATAGGTCCATTTGCAAATATTTTTTATGGTTTAGAATTTAGCCCACTTAGCATTAGTTTATTGAGCCCACTTAGCATTAGTTTATTTAAACAATAATAAAACATTACGGAAGGATAGGTTTTTCGAGCTCGAACGTACGTGAATTCTCAGATACGCCTCTGTCAATCAGTGATATTTCTTAAATATTCAGACCATGTTACCTCATTTATAGGTTTGACCAGAGTTTTTAGGAAAGAAGAGTGCCATTTCAACAGCTTTGCCCTCCAAATTAATGGGAGCATATCTCACTTTAAAATTTTCTTGTGTATCATCGACATCAAAGAAATGTTCGCATCTGCAAATCCATTCTTCCACATCCTAACCAATAAATTTCGGAAACTCGATCTTCCCCAATCTAAACAATCTATCCGTTCTGGTACCACCGTTAATACCCATTGTTATTGTAACATCCCAAAACGCGAATTTTAAAATTCGTTAGAATGGTACCATGTTTAATTAAATAAATATAATAACTAAGTTATTAAACTTGGTTAAATGTTTAAGAAAACAATCAAGGGAAGGAAATTGCTACATTTGTGATCAAGTAACAACTAGAGGGGCCAAGGTTGTCAAAAAGGAGGAAAGTTTATGTTTAATTAAAATAAAAATTAAAACCCCAAAAATACACACTCAGTGTGTGTGTGTGGGTCGATGTTCGACCAGGAGAGAAGGGAAAAGGGGGTAAAACCCTAGATCACCAAAATCCATCAAATTGAAGGAGGATTGAAGGGCTAATCGAATGCATGAACCAGGAATGTCGATCACTTAAGTGTTTCTACCATCATGTAAGTCGAATTTGGTATTTTAATGATGTTTGATCAAGTGGGTTTTGTGTAATCTATGATTATAGTGTAAGATTTAAGCATGAATGTTAGTTATAATGAATGTGTAGATGCCAAAGTATGTTTAATTTTGATTATGATGAAGATTGGGGGAAAACCCATTTGCTATAGGTAGGGTGGCGACATGGGTATACTACCCATGTCAAATCTTATGCAAATTCGGATGTGTTATGATTTATGTTATTGGTTTTTGTTAGTTAGATTTAGTATGGTGTGAAGTTATGTGATTTTTATTTAGATGTTAATGGCAAGTGAGCACAAGAATTAGGAAGATGAACATGAGAATATTTGTACATTATGCTTTAAATGCGAAACCCGCCAAGTGTTCGATGAAATGCTTAAGAGAACAAGAATGTGGGTTGCTAGTAAGAATGATGTCGGATTCAAGGATAGTGATTTTGAATGATGTTGTTAGTTGTGAAATTATGAGATGAATAGTATGTAAGGAAATTGTTTAAGATGCGTGCATATATGATCTTGTGATTTTAAATATGTTCCTATGTGAGTATGAAATGTAAACGATGTCCGTAGTGTAAATGACTATAAAGTTGTGGACGTGTGAAATTAGATCTCATTAAGTACATGCTTTATTAATATGTGCTATATGTGACGACATGAAGAATTATGTGGAATGAAAATATGCGACTCTAGTTGTACTTTGAGTTGTTGGAAACTGACGAGTAAAGTTAAAACGAAGCCGAATGTGAAATATAATTTGACATGATCATTCATATGTATAATTTTATATGCTAACAAGAATGTGGATGCAACGCAATGAAAGTATAGGGATCATGTCAAGATGGATGGAAGCATAAAGGGCTTACGGGTCATGAGGACGTGAGGAAACAAGAGCGGATATGGATGCGTAAGGTAAGTAAACTCCCGGACTCCCTCTTTAGTAGTAACAGAGATTAATTGTATGATAATTGTTAGAAGTTATGTTGAAATGCGTTATTGTTGATGATATCAAGTAAGTAGTATTAAGTAAGTGATTTCCGAATCACTTCTTAGTTTATTTGTGCAAAGTTATGTGCAAGTTACTTGAGCATGGTAATCGAAGCCTATTAAGATTTGGTTATTTAGAAGCGAAGGTTTTCGCTATGTAGACCAACGGGTCAAAATAAGGAAGTTTTACTAATGAAGTTCACTTACGTATAATTGATTGAAATGAATGAGTTTAACGTATACCGGGAATCAGGTTCATAAATCCCATGTACGGAACTCCGGATAATGTAAAAGTGTTATAGTTTAATGTCATGTGAGTTTGGAGTATAAACATATGAGTTTTTTTTTGATAAAAACATAAACGGGTCGAATAATTCATAAATGAATATTAAGCCGAAAGCATATAAGTTAAGAATTTCCTTAGTTCGGGTGTTAGATTTTGAGTCCACATGATAGAGGACGAATTTACGGTCACGTGGGAAGAAACGGGAGGTTAAACGGTATGAAAGTTACGCACGTTTTAGCGTAAACGGACGAAACAAAGATTCGGGTGCTGTAAATTACGGCCCAGGCCGTAATTTCTGGCCTCCCCTGCATCAGAATCTTGTTTGAGGCCCGTAAACAGTAGGCAGGCCGTATAACGAATTCGTTTAAACACGTTTTAAGTTACGTATGACTAATCCCTCTTATGTTTTTGAGAATTGTAAGGCTTAACCACCTGGTTACAATTGTGAACGTCTATATGTATTCTGTTAGGAAAAATAATTACCTTCTGTTAGTCGGAACTGTTAGGTAGTTATGAATAGAAGAAAGAATGCATGTAGCCTCTTACGTACATGATCTTTTCATTGGGAAGCTTATATTTAGGGTGTCTTAGCAAACCCTTTTGGAATGTCTTATGTAGCGTGTATGTTTGTATAGTTTGTACAATTGTTTATGTGTACATATTCATGTAGTGAAGTACGTGTTTAACTTATATGTATGATTGCGTCTGTGTACGAAGTGGGAATTATTGCTTACGAATGGATGGGATATGTGTATATGTTTGAGTGTTAAGTTACTAAACTGGGAACTTAACTATGAAATGAGAATGCAAGTACGCCATAAGGACCTTGTGAAGGTTCAAAGAATTGGAATGCATTATTATACAGGAAAGCTTATTCGAAGAGACTGCCATGAGAAGAAGGAATATGGAGTTGTTATTTGATTGCATATATTTAATTTAAGAAGGATGTCACCAAATCTTAATGATGTTTATGTATGTGGTGAATGCATGTTGGGAGGACATAATATTATTATGAAGGATAAGAGGATTGAAGATCGGGTCAAGAGTAAGGATTGTACGGGAAGGATCGGTCACATAGTTTGACAAATATGGGTCTTGAAGCATTAATATAATGGAACGTGGTAAATCCTTTTTAATGAGTGTATGAAATTTTGTATTTGAAATTTCCTGTAAGTATTATGTCTAATAAAGAATGAAATTTTGGGCTCATATTTTCCGTTGTGTCGTATTTTAAGTTATTACAAGTTAGTCTTACAGGGAATTGTTCATAATACGAACGGGTCATGCCCGAATTTTGTTAAATAATAGTATGATAATATTACATTTTGGAATGTGAAATTTGAGCGTTACAAGTTGGTATCAGAGCCCTGGTTTGAGAGAAATCAAGTAGAATGAGGTAAATACTTGAACTCAAACTTGTGTGCTCTTGTGACAAGGAACCCGTACAATCTAAGACTCGATCAAGGCCTAAAGTTAAAAGCGAATGTGATATGTATTAAATTATGTATTTGAAGGAAACTAATAGTATGTTATGTGAAGGGTAAGCACAATTGCTTGGAAAGGATGATCTGTGGATGTGGTCTTGGACCAGCACCAAGGCATGTAATAAGACATATTGACCCAAGTACGTAAATTTAGCATATGGGTGCATGTAATGCTAAAATTTATCGAGTGAAGGAAAATTTTAATGAAATATAATAATAGAATGGAAAAGAAGTTTTGAAAATGTTACACGTGCCGAAACCTAATTCTTCGGACATAAGGTGACGATTACACGAAGACACGAAACTAGTTTGTGGATTGTGTACCTGGACAGTACACAAGAAACATATGATGTTCGTGAGACCGTAATGATTGTTACAGGTATGTCCGTTAGAATTAGGTAGTAGGTGGACGTGAGGGTGAAAAGAAATGTAAGACTTTCCGGAATGAAAGTATGAATGATATGTTAGAATCCGCGAGACGGATTCGAAACATGAAAGGAATGAAAGTATGAATGATACGTTAGAATCCGCGAGACGGATTTGAAACATGAAAGGAATGAAAGTATGAATGATATGTTAGAATCTGCGAGACGGATTCGAAACATGAAAGGAAGGAAAGTATGAATGATATGTTAGAATCCGCGAGACGGATTCGAAACAAAGAAGGAATGAAAGTATGAATGATATGTTAGAAACCGCGTGACGGGTTCGAAACATAATAAACGATAAGAATGAAAAGATTCGAATGTGTAGGTAATTACGGACTAAGTAATTAAATATTCTTTAAAAAGCAAATATTATCCAAGTTGTCTTAAACTTATATATATATATATACAAATAAGTTTGTATGCAAGAATGGTTAAAGAGACGAATGAGTCATGCGGGTCAAATGGTAATCGCCATTTAAACTGATTTTTAATGTTTTGATTTGTTAAGTTTTATACTTGTAAGTGAGCATAATGTTTGGCACGTAAACCTAAATTTTGACGAAAGAAAGAAGTTTTGAACATGTTATGTTTTAGATGTGTTAGTAATCGACTCTTAGGAGTCGTAATAAATGACGGGCTACGACCCGGACAATAATTTAAGTATAATTGGGAAGGGTAAGTTATGGCAAGAATACTGAATTGATGTAATGAATGTCTTGGCAAGTAAGCATGAATGAAAAGAAGTAAGAACGTGTACTTTAATACATATACGATAAATAAGAAATGTTAGTTTGACCTTGAAAAGTCAAACTGTAAAGGTTGACGAAATAAGAAACTGGAATAAAAGAATTGCATGCAAGGGATGAAATGTGGGATGTGTTATAGCATGTATGTAGGAAGAAGAAAAAGGATAATAGGTGGGTAATCATCTAGTATAATGAATGTTTGAATGAAAGGTGCTAATCGCCGATTTTGTAGATGTTAATGGTGGAATTCTGAATGTGATGAAACCAATTGAATCGGTGAAAGAATGTGCACGAGTGGAAGCCCATTACAATGATGAATGAAAGCTGGCCTGGTACGGTTAGTACTTGTGAAGGAGCAGATCAATCTGGTTTACGGATCGCTGAAGTATGAAATGAAATCGAGGTAAGTAAAATGTTTTAACTCATGCCAGATAGATATGAATTAGTAAATTGAAAACGACTTACGAGATGAATGATGGAATAGGTATGGTATAGTATGGAATGTTTGACTTTAATAGTTGACGTTAGAAGAAAACTATGCCATTAAGTTTCGTAAAGTTTCGTTGTCGTATGAGAAAGTTATGATCAAACTCGTGTGCGAGGGGTTAAAGTGTTAACGTTAAAAGTTAGGACTTTTCGGGTAATAACCGAGTAATCAAGGACCAAACAAAGTGGTTAAATGTATTAAAGCCCTTATATGTCAATTTAGAGGGTTCAAATTGCAATATATAAAGGTTAGTTGACCTTTCGGAAGGGCCAAGAGTCATTTATGCAAGAAATAGAAAATGTGAAGGCTGATCAGAAGCCTTGCGCACCTCAACACCAATACCGTTACGGTGCGCAAGGGATGCCCAGATGCAGCAGATTGGCTGTTGGCTGTCTTAAACGTTGCAACTGATCTTTAATCGATTTTCCTCATCTCCCTTGGCCCCTAAACAACCCCTAAACACTTAGGGACACATGTAAAAGATTTGTGGGCACTTGTAGACTTGTGTGTCAACTTCTTATGGTGATTAAGAACACTATATAAAGGCATGAAGTTGCAACTCATTCCTCACACCTTCATTCTGCAATTGAGGAGCCTTCTAGAGCTTCAAAACAGACCCAAGTCCTTCCTAATCAAGCTTAGGACTTTAGTAAGTGTTCTAATCCTTTCTTAATTAAGTTTTAGCTTAGTTTTAGCTTAAAAGTCGAACCGTCATAATTAACGGTTGACTTTAAGATTAATCACTAATGGTCCAGTGATTAGTCGAAGTGAAAGTAGTTATAAGTTGGTAATTATGTGGGTAATAAACCCTCAAAAGGGTTCTCCCTGATTCCCACTCTAACTAGGTCAAATGTCGGGTCAAACTTGTTAAGAAAAAGTCAACAGGATCCTTAAATTTTAATTTATGCATAATTAGCAATATAGAACATATATAACCTGTTGGATCATTGTTATAACTTGGTAATAAGTGTAAGAACATGTCTAAACATGTTCAACCCGACAATTTCCTGTAAATACCCGGTTCGGAACCAAAAGTCACATAGTTTGACTTTCACTTTGACTTTCAGTTCTGACCCGTTTAGGCATGTTTTAGAAATGCCTCAGAGCTTTAATTGGACTAGGTTACATGTTAGTACAACCCTCTGTGATTGTACACCTTGGTCCATTAGTTGTCCAATTAATATGCATATTTCCGTTAATTGCTCATATGTTGACCATTATGCCCTTATTAACTTAAAACGTGATTTTTGGAAATGTAAAAGAGTAGAAACTTAAATTACTGATATATAAACTTGTATGCAAAGTTTGACATCAGTTTGAGGTGTAGATTGAGAGTTATGCTCAATATCGCAAATTTAAAGCTTTATGTTAATAAAATGGCGTAATTAGCGTATAGTCTAGTTAAGCCTACTTTTTGATATCCAAATCTTTACCCACTGATGTAATATATTATTTTGGGAATTTTAAAGATTTTTAATTAATTTTAGGCTGAGCATAACTAGTAGTCGTAGGCTTAATCCGGTAATTGTCGGTTTTGCCCTTACGGGCTATAAAATGAGTTTTGCATATCTAAACGACTCCAAAAATTTTGCTACTGATCTTAAATGATAAATAAATTATTTTAAGCCTTCTGGAATAATAAAAATATCAGCTTTAAGTATATAACCCGGAAACGGCTCCTAATCGCCGTTCTAGGCGTTTTTAACGCATAGTATGTACTAGAACTACTTTAGACATACAAGGGTTGATACCTACTGATATTTTAGGCAAATCAGGATATTTTAACAGTAAGCAAAAGTTGTTTAACTCAGACTTCAGTTTTAAGCTTTTCGGCTTATGTGAAATTACCAAAATGCCCCTACGGTGCATAGTTTGGTTATAATTGGTAAATTCACATATATACTTTATCCTACTGTTATAACTTATCAAAATAAGTATTTTTGCTGATTGTATCAGACCTGTAACTCAGGTAAATACTTAAACTCTTTTATAACCTTTTAAATGACCAAACTACCCCTACGGGGCCTAGTTTGTGTTTAAATACATTTCGGGCATAATGAAAGACATCTTACTGATGTCACAACATATTTGAGGCATAAATTAACTTAGGAAACCTGTATATAGCTCTCATGAATACCCGTCACGCTTATTACGCGTACGGTTCGGTTTATGTAGCAAGTTTACATAAATTAGCCGAAACGGGTCAAACCTTATCGGTTTTATCTCAAAATTCAGAGTGTGTATGAAATACCCATATTATACAAGTCTTTGAACTGTCGGGTCTAAAACACATTCTATTCCGGTCTTCGCTTAATCATGCGTCTGAACCGTATCTTTCAGTAAGACTAACCGGTCTAAGCTTAGGCTTAATTAAAGACCCGTTAGCATCCTAATTGGTTATTTATACCATCATTCCAGACTAGAGCCTTCCGGTAAATGGTACCTACGCTTACTTAAGTGAATACGACTGAGTTATTAGATTCTTGCTATTTAAGACAGGAGCTAGCTCAGGTAAATACTCTTAACTTATTTTCCCTATACCGGCTTGGGATACGGCACTATAAAAGTACCGCTTGGTCGGGTGTGTAGTTATTTAAATCGTATCGTGATTGATGTACTTACAACCCGTTTAATATGTATTATTTGGTGTATGGCCTTTGGGGGTTAATGACCATGTCCCGGATATCCTTGGCATCATTTTACGAAATGGCCACGACCTAAGCACGGGGTGTAGGCATACACCTGACAACTGCATTATGTAAAAACTGGTAATCCACTCCGAGGTATCATCCTTGTGGGCATTATACCGGAACTGATAATCCACTTAGAGGATGATAGCCTGTGGGCATTATACCTGTGGCGTGTCAGTTAATCTAGTCCGGCCCTACAAACCGGCCCTAACGGACGACAAATAAGTAAAACTGTATACAAGATTATATACAAATAATTTTCCCAAGTATAAAAGGTTAATTTTGCCTCTGTGCATTTTAATCAAATTATAAAAGATATTTTTGTGCCACGTGCATCCAAATCAATTTTCTTAAACTCTTTTCAAATGAGTCAGTTGAGTGTATTTACCAGTGAAAACTTACGTATTTTCCAAAAAGGTTAAGTGACAGGTACTGAACGAAATTGGCTGGAAGCTCAGGGCGCTAATAAGGAATCTTGCAAGTTCTAGGCGTCTAAAGTCTGTTGAACAAATGATATGTTTAAAGATCCGCCTGTGGATCCTTTACTTTCCGTTGTAATACTGGATATTACTTTATATTTGGAATGTAATAATATTTATCTTTTGCTTCCGCTGTGCATTTATATATTGTGTTGTTTGACTATTATGTTGCCAACCACGTCACGATACTCCCCACCGGTGACACGTGGAAAGTTGGGGTGTGACAGGTTGGTATCAGAGCCAACTCTGAGTGAATTAAACACTAGCCTTTTGTGTTTAATCTCAGTACACAATAGCACATTCCTTGACCTTCTGAGTCTAGACTTAACATAGGAATAATCTTAATCCTAATATGGAAATTTTTGCTTCCAATTTTATTATTATTGGATACGTCGCCAAGCGAGGAAGCTGAACGAGGGATTCTCCACACCCGGAGCCTTGAAATGCTGAGCTTCGTACAGCGACCAAGATGAGACGTGCAACCAAGGAGAAAGCATTCAGGAATTGAATGAAGAAGAAACTCCTTTGCTGAAAATCGTTTCCTCAATAGTCCTTATAAGGACATATTTATCTTTTTAGTCCCTTCGAGGACAACACTATTCCTTTCAAGTCCCGCTTAGGGCAACTTTATACTTTTATTTTTATATAGTGGAATGATTAAGTTTAAACTTTCATTCTAAACAAGAAAATTAAATAAATGGAAAATAACATTTCCTTTTACAAGATCTACCATTATAATAAAATGGCAAAATTTAAAAAGGACAAGACCTAGCTTCGGGTCATATTAAGACCGGCCAAGATGGCAGTCCTCAATTTAGATTCAGATCCTTATTAACATTTCAATTTAAAATTGTTCTGCGTTAATTATAAATTAAGAATCTTAAGTGTGAAACCTAGCCTTCGGGTCAATTATAAGACCGGGCCAAGATGGTAAGACCTGTTAAAAAGATTCAAATCATTAACTAAGAATCTTAAGAGTGAAACCTAGCCTACGGGTCAATTATAAGACCGGGCCAAGATGGTAAGACCTGTTTAAAAGATCCGTATTCCAGTTAACATCTGAAAACATGTTAACACTCCCGGCAGATGTGATTCGTTGGAAATCACACACGTTATTAAGGATTCTTCAAAAGATTCCTAACCCAGTTTAATGATCTCTGAATCCTGGGTTTACATCATCAATTAAAATGATCATATTTTAACCATACGTGGTAATATAGTGCCTACGGGCCCTGCTCATTTCCATATGAGCCAAAAGACAGTGGTAGCTATGACTCCCTGTCAGAAAAAGGTAATGAACTAGGTTCAAACCTCAAGGCTTTTATTCTCTGAAATCCTAGCTTATGATTTAAAATTGTCCTTGTGACTAAGCCTGTTGTGCTAATATATTTAAGGGCCTTGATTCTCTGAAATCATGGCTTGCGGTTTAAAAATTTTCCTTGTGACTAGGCCTTTTGTGCTATTAAACAAAAACTGTTATTGTTGCTTTGATTCTCTGAAATCATAAGCGTATAATTTATAAATGTCCATGTGACCAGGCCATTGGGTGCCACAAATAAAACTGTTAATGTTTTATAACTAGGATAAATTATAATAGAAATCCTAAATAAATATGATTAATAAATTAACCAAATATGGTCTCTGCTTACCATGGTTAATGAATTTCCCTAAGGAACAATTCCGTAATAAACGTCCCTTAGAAGGGAAGTGCCTACGGGCTATAGTTGATGTCCTCTGAGACTAAAGACAGTGGTAGCCTACAGCTCCCTGTCAGGAAGAGGTGATGAACTTTGATTCAAACCTTAATGCCGCGATTATCTGGAATCATGGCTTATAAATTAAACTTGTCTACGCGACTAGGCCATTTGTGCTATTATTAACTTATAAATTAGGATTTATGATAAAAATCCTGAATAAAATAAATATCCTTCCTTCCCTGCCAGTATGCATTTAAAAAAGAATCTTAAAGGTGAAACCTAGCCTACGCGGCCAAGATGGTGAAACCTACTCAAGGGATTCAGATCCTTGTTAACACCTAAGAACGTGTTAGCACTCCTGACAAATGTGATTCGATAAAATCACAACAGTCGTCCCTATATTGGAATTTTTATTCCCAATTTGCCTTATGATCTAGAAATCATGGCTTATATCATCTTATAAGATGATCATATTATAAACATCCGTGAGTGATGAAATGCCTACGGGCTAAACTTATTGTCCAATAAAACAACGACAGTGGTGGTCTTTTGACCTCCTGTCTAAAATATTGGACTATGTCCAAACATAATAGTCTATATGATCAATGCGATCATGACTAATATCGTCTAATACGATGATAATATTATTTAACCTCCTTTAGTGATGTTTTGCCCACGTGCTATAATATATTGTCCATTTGAGACATTGACGTTGTTATCTTTATGATTCCCTGTCCAAGGTAGTGAGTTACGCTCAAGCCTAATAGTCTATATGATCAATGCCATCATGACAAAAATCATCAATACGATGATTAAATTTTTTTTTTTAACATCCTTAAAGATGTTTGGCCTGAGGGCTATATTATATTGTTCAATTAAGACAAGGCAATTGTAATCTTTTGTGATTCTTTGCCCAAGGGGGTGAGCTATACGCAAATCCCATAGTCTATACTATCATTGCGATCCTGACTAGAATCATCAGTATGATGATCATAATAATTGCATCCCTCGTGATGAAATGCCTACGGGCGATACTTTATTCTAGTGTCGGTAAGACGAAGATAGTAGTGACCTTTATGATCCCCTATTCAAAATGGTGTGATTATACCTAAACCTAATAGTCAATGTGATCGATGTGATCATGACTAATATCATTAGATACGATGGATATATATAAACATCCATTAGTGATATTGATTGGCTTACTTTTCTGCCAAATGAATCATCTTTCAAGACGATGACAGTTGTAGTCTACGACTCCCTGTCCAAAGGTGAAGAACTACGTTCAAACCTTGAAGCCCTAATCTAGTAAGATTGCGGCTAATGAATTAAGGACCATGGTGATAGACCATCGAGTTATGTTTTAAAGTCATTCATGACAAGCCTATGTGCCATAATTTGTCATTCGTGACAAGCTAACATATTAAATGTTAACATTCCTGGTGACATGCCTTGTGCCAGATTTAAAAATGTCCTTATGACAAGGCTGTTGTGCCATATCTAAATGACCTTTACGACAAGGCCTTCATGCCGTATAATCATTTATGTCCTAGTTCCGTTAAAATATAAAGACTCAATATACTGATAAAAATCGATTGGTTGCCTCGAAAATCAAGCCCATATTGTGGGTGATAAGAAGCAATTAATTGTCGAGACTCCTTATGAGACAACCCTCATAATTACATGTATCCGTACGATTAATTAATATTAAACATAAAAAAATGGTGGAATTGGCCGTCCCCGGAATCGAACCTGGGTCTAGGCCGCACCCTTTCGCGCGCCTAGCCAACCGAGCTAGGTGCCTAGTTTGTGAAATTTCCATTTTGATTAAATATAAGCACATGTACAATAAATCTTCATAAACCATAAGCTTAGCAAACTTTTATATTATCCACAAGGTATAACTTACCAAGGAAACCATAGTAACCAATTCTTATAGTATCGGCAAGGAATCCTTCTGAAAAATCTAAGAGTACTCTTTCTTCGCATAGAGTACGACAACATATGTTATTTTAATTATTTTTCTCATTAATTTTTTTTCCATCGCCTGCGAATGCCAAAACTATGTCTGATAAAAGTGCCATATGAGGATTGGCGTATTCTAGTGTGTCCCATAGATTACTTCCATGCCTGATCAGTATGGAGGTTTAATACATGGAACCCCTAAGATATCCCAATGGTCATATTGTACTAAAGACGACTGGTAGCATTCAAAGAAGATATCCAGAATGGAATTGTCCAAGTAAATGTTCCCGATTGAGGAATTTATGGACTTATAACATAAATGTGTCACTTATTTGACACGAGCAATGGTGGATGAACTGGAGCCTGAGATATGGAAATCTCTGTAACCTCCTTGTACCTTGATTATCTTCTCCTAAGATTACCCTGTTTACCCCTGGGAGGCAGGTAGGGTTAAGTTTCATATCCCATTTAAGGCTGTATTATTATGAAATCTCCAAGACGGCTAGTACCATCATTGGAAGAATCGAAACCCTGATTTACTAAGTTTTAAAATAGAGGGTTCATATAGCCTAGCTCGATACTTCGATAGTTTAATATTGTTAAATAAGAAAGACGGTTCATTTTGCTTATGCATTATTTACCGCGACCCTAATTAGGCAATGATTAAGAATTGCCAACAGCTGCCCTGAATCGTCGACTTGTTCGACTAACGACAAGGACTAACTATTCCTTAAAATTAGTTAAGCAATGGTTGGATAACCCTCTCACCTTAAACTAAGCTTTTCTATAATAATTGATATGTAAGTATTAAGGTTGCTCCCTTGAAGACCTAGTATAGATGGAATGTTAAACATCCATTGTTTGGATAATAGATTGGTATGTCCAATTATCAGGATCTGAAGGTTGCATAAGAAACAACAAATAAGATCACGCAAATTCATAATCATCTGTAAGATGCCAGTATTCGGCAGAAAAATCAAGGATTTATGAAAATAGCAACCCTCCTAAGTTCTGGTTAAAAGATAAGGTTCAACAAAAGATAACACCCTAGAAGGGTGTGCCGAGTAGTAATTTTCAGATTAGTTAAGCCCGGAATATATAAAGACATTCGAAGGATTCGAATGTATCAAGACTAAATAGCTTACGAGCTAAGACCTAATTTAGGAGCTCGGTAGAATGCGCAATGCACCCCACCCTAATGATTTAAGGACGTGTTTCGCCAATAAGTCAAGAAACACTATCACATAATGACATACATATTTATGATATGATGAGCAACCTGTATCGATTGAGGATCGACAGGATTAGAAGCTCCAAAGGATACATGTACCTATCATAAAGGTCAAATGGGATGACCGTCGAGGTCCCGAATACACGTGGGAGGTTGAATCCACCGTGAAAGAAAAGTACCCTAATTTGTTTCCGTAAATCTCGGGTCGAGATTTATTTTAAGGGGGTGAGGATGTAACACCTCGAAAATTCACGTCCTATAATGTGTTGACACGTGTCATAAAGTTTGAACGTGTGAAAGAAAGTTATAAAAGGACTAAAGTTGACAAACATGGAAAGTATGTGATTATACGGGTTCTAAATGTCAATAGTGAATAAATATACTTCATAATAACTCTACATGATGTTTATGACATCAAACGAATAAATCATGGATCATACGAAGCTAAAAGTGAGAGATTACAAACTACAGGGGTTAAACGTGTCAACATGTTTAAAGATATACCTCTGAGTGACCTTTTGACAAACCCGAAGCTTTGTAACGGTTAATTATGCTCACTAGAATGCACGATATAAATTTCATAAAGTTTCGTTGTCGTATGAGAAAGTTATGATCAAACTCGTGTGCGAGGGGTTAAAGTGTTAACGTTAAAAGTTAGGACTTTTCGGGTAATAACCGAGTAATCAAGGACCAAACAAAGTGGGTAAATGTATTAAAGCCCTTATATGTCAATTTAGAGGGTTCAAATTGCAATATATAAAGGTTAGTTGACCTTTCGGAAGGGCCAAGAGTCATTTATGCAAGAAATACAAAATGTGAAGGCTGATCAGAAGCCTTGCGCACCTCAACACCAATACCGTTACGGTGCGCAAGGGATGCCCAGATGCAGCAGATTGGCTGTTGGCTGTCTTAAACGTTGCAACTGATCTTTAATCGATTTTCCTCATCTCCCTTGGCCCCTAAACAACCCCTAAACACTTAGGGACACATGTAAAAGATTTGTGGGCACTTGTAGACTTGTGTGTCAACTTCTTATGGTGATTAAGAACACTATATAAGGGCATGAAGTTGCAACTCATTCCTCACACCTTCATTCTGTAATTGAGGAGCCTTCTGGAGCTTCAAAGCAGACCCAAGTCCTTCCTAATCAAGCTTAGGACTTCAGTAAGTGTTCTAATCCTTTCTTAATTAAGTTTTAGCTTAGTTTTAGCTTAAAAGTCGAACCGTCATAATTAACGGTTGACTTTTAGATTAATCACCAATGGTCCAGTGATTAGTCGAAGTGAAAGTAGTTATAAGTTGGTAATTATGTGGGTAATAAACCCTCAAAAGGGTTCTCCCCGATTCCCACTCTAACCAGGTCAAATGTCGGGTCAAACTTGTTAAGAAAAAGTCAACAGGATCCTTAAATTCTAATTTATGCATAATTAGCAATATAGAACATATATAACCTGTTGGATCATTGTTATAACTTGGTAATAAGTGTAAGAACATGTCTAAACATGTTCAACCCGACAATTTCCTGTAAATACCCGGTTCGGAACCGAAAGTCACATAGTTTGACTTTCACTTTGACTTTCAGTTCTGACCCGTTTAGGCATGTTTTAGAAATGCCTCAGAGCTTTAATTGGGATATGGCACTATAAAAGTACCGCTTGGTCGGGTGTGTAGTTATTTAAATCGTATTGTGATTGATGTACTTACAACCCATTTAATATGTATTATTTGGCGTATGGCCTTTGGGGGTTAATGACCATGTCCCGGATATCCTTGCCATCATTTTACGAAATGGCCACGACCTAAGCACGGGGTGTAGGCATACACCTGACAGCTGCATTATGTAAAAACTGGTAATCCACTCCGAGGTATCATCCTTGTGGGCATTATACCGGAACTGGTAATCCACTTAGAGGATGATAGCCTGTGGGCATTATACCTGTGGCATGTCAGTTAATCTAGTCCGGCCCTACAAACCGGCCCTAACGGACGACAAATAAGTAAAACTGTATACAAGATTATATACAAATAATTTTCCCAAGTATAAAAGGTTAATTTTGCCTCTGTGCATTTTAATCAAATTATAAAAGATATTTTTGTGCCACGTGCATCCAAATCAATTTTCTTAAACTCTTTTCAAATGAGTCAGTTGAGTGTATTTACCAGTGAAAACTGACGTATTTTCCAAAAAGGTTAAGTGACAGGTACTGAACGAAATTGGCTGGAAGCTCAGGGCGCTAATAAGGAATCTTGCAAGTTCTAGGCGTCTAAAGTCTGTTGAACAAATGATATGTTTAAAGATCCGCCTATGGATCCTTTACTTTCCGTTGTAATACTGGATATTACTTTATATTCGGAATGTAATAATATTTATCTTTTGCTTCCGCTGTGCATTTATATATTGTGTTGTTTGACTATTATGTTGTCAACCACGTCACGATACTCCCCACCGGGCCCACCGGTGACACGTGGAAAGTTGGGGTGTGACAGTATGGTACAAACCACTATAGCAAATGTAGAATGATGTTGACCTTGGTGTTGAGCACGTATGCGTGACCATGAAGTAGAAACTTCGTTGTGATAACAAAATAACAATTAAATGTTATGTAATAAATGTAAAGAAAGAAATCTTAAAGGATGAGGTGAAGGTATTAGATCTGTTATGAACGTATCGTATGAATGTAAGTATTATTACAAGTTTGAATAAGTATGTATATTAACCTATTACTAACGGGTCAAGGAAATGAGGATGTTAGGTGGAAGCATGGTATAGAAAGTATAGACTTGTTAGAGAAAAGTCATTTGAATGAATAATATATGCATTGAGATCGGGTGGTTACTTATAATTATGATGCAACTGTTAAAGTTAAACATAAAGGGATATGTATAAATTATGAAGGGAAGATATTTAGTATCAAATGGAAACGAGAAAGAGGTTTCGGGGACGAAACCTCTTTTAAGGGGGGTAGATGTGTAACATCCCAAAACGTGAATTTTAAAATTCGTTAGAATGGTACCATGTTTAATTAAATAAATATAATAACTAAGTTATTAAACTTGGTTAAATGTTTAAGAAAACAATCAAGGGAAGGAAATTGCTACATTTGTGATCAAGTAACAACTAGAGGGGCCAAGGTTGTCAAAAAGGAGGAAAGTTTATGTTTAATTAAAATAAAAATTAAAACCCCAAAAATACACACTCAGTGTGTGTGTGTGGATGTTCGACCAGAAGAGAAGGGAAAAGGGGGTAAAACCCTAGATCACCAAAATCCATCAAATTGAAGGAGGATTGAAGGCTAATCGAATGCATGAACCAGGAATGTCGATCACTTAAGTGTTTCTACCATCATGTAAGTCGAATTTGGTATTTTAATGATGTTTGATCAAGTGGGTTTTGTGTAATCTGTGATTATAGTGTAAGATTTAAGCATGAATGTTAGTTATAATGAATGTGTAGATGCCAAAGTATGTTTAATTTTGATTATGATGAAGATTGGGGGAAAACCCATTTGCTATAGGTAGGGTGGCGACATGGGTATACTACCCATGTCAAATATTATGCAAATTCGGATGTGTTATGATTTATGTTATTGGTTTTTGTTAGTTAGATTTAGTATGGTGTGAAGTTATGCGATTTTTATTTAGATGTTAATGGAAAGTGAGCACAAGAATTAGGAAGATGAACATGAGAATATTTGTACATTATGCTTTAAATGCGAAACCCGCCAAGTGTTCGATAAAATGCTTAAGAGAACAAGAATGTGGGTTGCTAGTAAGAATGATGTCGGATTCAAGGATAGTGATTTTGAATGATGTTGTTAGTTGTGAAATTATGAGATGAATAGTATGTAAGGAAATTGTTTAAGATGCGTGCATATATGATCTTGTGATTTTAAATGTGTTCCTATGTGAGTATGAAATGTAAACGATGTCTGTAGTGTAAACGACTATAAAGTTGTGGATGTGTGAAATTAGATCTCATTAAGTACATGCTTTATCAATATGTGCTATATGTGACGACATGAAGAATTATGTGGAATGAAAATATGCGACTCTAGTTGTACTTTGAGTTGTTGGAAATTGACGAGTAAAGTTAAAATGAAGCCGAATGTGAAACATAATTTGACATGATCATTCATATGTATAATTTTATATGCTAACAAGAATGTGGATGCATTGAAAGTATATGGATCATGTCAAGATGGATGGAAGCATAAAGGGCTTACGGGTCATGAGGACGTGAGGAAAAGAGAGCGGATATGGATGCGTAAGGTAAGTGAACTCCCGGACTCCCTCTTTAGTAGTTACAGAGATTAATTGTATGATAATTGTTAGAAGTTATGTTGAAAGGCGTTATTGTTGATGATATCAAGTAAGTAGTATGAAGTAAGTGATTTCCGAATCACTTCTTAGTTTATTTAGGCAAAGTTATGTGCTAGTTACTTGAGCATGGTAATCGAAGCCTATTAAGATTTGGTTATTTAGAAGCGAAGGTTTTCGCTATGTAGACCAACGGGTCAAAATAACGAAGTTTTACTAATGAAGTTCACTTACGTATAATTGATTGAAATGAATGAGTTTAACGCATACCGGGAATCGGGTTCATAAATCTGTCACACCCTGATATTTCCACGTATTACCGGTGGACCCGGTGGGGAGTAACGTGACGTAGTTGATATCATCATAGTCAAACAACACAATTTTAAATGCACAGCGGAAGCAGAAGATAAATATATTACAACCCGATATAAAATAATATCAAATATTTCAACGGAATGTAAGATGGATCCACAGGCGGATCTTAAATAGAAAGATAACACTATTCAACAGACTTTAACATCTAAAGCTTGCGAGACTTGATTATTGATGCCTGGAGTGGCCAACCTATTACGTATAGTACCTGCATTTAGCCTTTTGGGAAAATACGTCAGTTTACACTGGTAAATACAATTAACTGACTCATTTTGAAAAGTTTAATAAAATTGGTTTGGATGCACGTGGCACAAAACTCTTTATAACTTGGGATAATTATTTGAATATAATACTTGTAAAGAATTACATGTTTCTTATGCGTTCAGTAGCCCGCTTCGTGCCAGGTTAAAGATCAATAGACACACCACATTATTTATTTAGGCACTGACGGGTGTACGCCTACACCCCGTGCTTAGGTCGTGGCCATTTCGTAAAATGATGCCAAGGATATCCGGGACATGGTCATTAACCCCCCAAAGGCGTTTAAGCAACAAAACATATTTTTAAACGGGTCATCTCGATAATACTTAACCACCAATCGATTAAGGTCGAATGCCCGACCAAGCAGTATTTTATATACCGTACCCCAAGCTCGTATAAGGGAAAATAAGTTAAAAGTATTTACCTGAGCTAAATATAAATTCAATCCCAGCCGTATATCAAATCAGCAAGTACATATAGCTTTTACTGGGCTCCTAAATCTGGAATGAAGGTTTTTAATAACCTATTAGAATCCTAACGGGTCTTTAATTAAGCCTATGCTTAGACCGGTTAGTTTTCAAAAGGAAGATACGGTTCAAACGCATGATAAAGCGAAGACCGGTTTAGAATGTGTTTTTGACCCAAAAAGCTTCTATGCTTGTTTAATATGGGTAACTTAAACACATTATAGATTTTGAGACAAAAACGATATGGTTTGACCCGTTTCGGCTAGGGTATGCAAACCAGTTTCATAAGCCGATCCGAACGCGAAAAGCGCGTAACGAGTACCCATAAGAGTCATACACAAGTTTCCTAAGTTTAATATGCCTTAAATATGTTGTGACATTAGTAAGATATCTTCTATTATGCTCAAAACGAATTTAAACTCAAATTACGCCTCATAGGGGCGTTTTGGTCATTTTAAGAGTTATAAAAGAGTTTCAATATTTACCTGAGCTACAGGTCTGATATAATTGGTAAAAATACTTAATTTAATAAGTTATAACAGTAGGGTGTCATATATATATGTGAAATTTATTAATCATAACCATACTATGCACTGTAGGGGCATTTTGGTAATTTCACATAAGCCTAAAAGGTCAAAATCAGAAATCTGAGTTTAAAAATTTTGCTTACTGTTAGAATACAAATATTTACTTGAAATATCAGTAGGCATCATACCTTATATGTTTAAAATAGTCTTAATACATACTATGCGTTAAAAACCCTTAAAAAGGCGATTTGGAGCCATTTCCGGGTTTTTAAAGGAAAGCTGATATTTTTATTATTCCAGAAGGCTCAAAACATTTTATTTATCATTTAAAATCAGTAGCAAAAGGTTTGGGGTCAAAAGGATTTGTAAAACTCATTTTATAGCCCCAAAGGGCAAAACCGACAATAACCGAATTAAGCTTAGAACTCTATGTTATGCTCAGCTTAAAAATAAATAAAAATCTTCTAAAATCCCAAAATATTATTTTATATCAGTGGGTAAAAGTTTGGTATCAAAAATTTGGGCTTAGATAGGCTATATGCCAATTACGCCATTTAATTACTAAAAAGCTTTTCATTTACGCTAATGAGCATAACTCCTAAGCTAGACCTCAAACTGATGTCAAACTTTAGGGACAAGTATATGAATCAGTAATGAAGGTTTCTATTCTTTTACTTTTTCAAAAATCACGTTTAAAGGTCATATGAGCATAATAGTCAACATTTAGGCATTTAGCGGAAATATGCATATGAATCGGATAACTAATGAAACAAGTTGTATAATCACAGCGGGTTATACTTACATGAAACCTGGTCCAAATAAGGCTCTAAGGCATTTCTAAAACATGCTACATTGGGTCAGAACTGAAAGTCAAGGCAGAAGTCAAACTATGCGACTTTCGGTCCCGAACCGAGCCTACACTGAAAATTGTCGGGTCGGACATGCTTAGACATGTTCTTGCATTGATTACCAAGTTATATGAGTGGCAAAACAGGTTACACGTCTTCTACAATGTTAATTATGTGTTAATTTGAAAATTATGTTTCTGTTGACTTTTTCAGATTAAGTTTGACCCGCATTTGATCTAGTTAGAGCGGGAATCAGAGGGTGCCCTTTTAAGGGTTTATTGCCCACATAATTACCAACTTATAACTACTTTCAATTTGACTAATCACTGAACCATTAGTGATTAATCGTTAAGTCAAACCTTAAGTACGACAGTTTGACTTTTAAGCTAATAACTAAGTAAAACACGATTAAGGAAGGTTAAGGAAGCTTACCAAGGTCCTATGCACGACCAGTGATGCTTAGGGAAAGGCCTTGAGCTCCAGAAATGATCAGAAGTTGAGTTGGGAATGATTGATCAAAAATTGAAATAATGTGGCCTTTATATAGTGATCTTGATTGCTCAAGATCATGCCAAAAAACTCTAGGATTGATCCCTTGTAACACCTCGAAAAAATTCACGTCCTATAATGTGTTGACACGTGTCATATGTTTGAACGTGTGAAAGAATGTTCTGAAAGGACTAAAGTTGACAATCATGGGAAGTATGTTAATATACGAGTTCTAAATGTCAACAGTGAATAAATATATGGTACATTAACCCTACATGTTGTTTATAACATCAAACGAATAAATCATGGATCATGCGAAGCTAAAAGTGAGAGATTACAAACTGCAGGGGTTAAATGTGTCAACATGTTTAAGTTATACCTCTGAGTGACCTTTTGACAAACCCGAAGCTTTGTAACTGTTAATTATGCTCACTAGAATGCACGATATAAATTTCATAAAGTTTCGTTATCGTATGAGAAAGTTATGATCAAATTCGTACATAAGGGGTTAAAGTGTCAACGTTGAAAGTTACGACTTTTCGGGTTAACATGAAGTGACCAAGGACTTAGAAAATGTAGTATAAGTCTTGAGGCCCTTATGTGTCAATATAGAGGGCTTAAAATGCAAGAAAATAAGCTTGGTTGACCTTTCGAAAGGCCAGGAGGTGAGATGCAACATCTTAAAAATGTTTTTTGCCTGATCAGAAGGCCCATGCGGGCCGCGTGACATATATCAACATCTTACGCGGGCCGCCTGGCCCGCCCAGATGCAGAAAATCGTTTAACTTGCATGTTCAGCCTTCTAAACGACATGTAATGCCCTTAAACCCTTCCAAGAGACCCCTAAACAACCCCTAAACACTTAGGGACACTTGTAGAAGGATTGTGGTCAGTAGTAGACTTGTTTATCAACAATTTGTGGATCAAAATCCACTATAAAAAGCCATGAAGTTGCACACATTCCTCACACCTTCATTTGCACTTCTGATCATTCTTGGAGCTCCCAAGCAGGCTCAAGTCTTCACAATTCGTGCATAGGACTCTTGTAAGTATACTTGACCCTTCTAAATTAAGTTTTAGCTTATTTAAAGCTTAAAAGTCAAACCGTCGTAATTAACGGTTGGCTTTAGGATTAATCACTAATGGTCCAGTGATTAGTCGAATCAAAAGTAGTTATAAGTTGGTAATTATGTGGGTAATAAACCCTCAAAAGGGTTCCCCCTGATACCCACTCCAACTAGGTCAAATGTCGGGTCAAACTTGTATTTAAAAAGTCAACAGAATGTGTAAATTACAATTTATGCATAATTAGCAATGTAGAACACATACAACCTGTTTGATCATTAATATAACTTGGTAATTGGTGTAAGAACATGTCTAAACATGTTCAACCCGACAGTTTCCTGTTTAGACCCGGTTCGGAACCGAAAGTCGCATAGTTTGACTTATACTTTGACTTTCAGTTCTGACCCGTTATGGCATGTTTTAGAAATGCCTTAGAGCTTTATTTGGACCAGGTTACATGCTGGTATAACCCTCTGTGATTATACACCTCGGATCATTAGTTATCCAATTAATATGCATGATTCCGTTAATTGCTCGTATGTTGACCATTATGCCTTTTTCACCTTAAAACGTGATTTTTGGAAATGTAAAAGAGTAGAAACTTTAATTACTGATATATAAACTTGCATACAAAATTTGACATCAGTTTGAGGTGTAGATTAAGAGTTATGCTCGTTAGCGAAAAATTAAAGCTTTATGTTAATTAAACGGCATATTTAGGGTATAGCCTACCTAAACATACTTTTTGATATCAAACTTAATACCCACTGATGTAATATATTATTTTGGGATTTTTAAAGATTTTTAAATAATTTTAGGCTGAGCATAACTTATAGTCGTAGGCTTAATCCGGTAATTGTCGGTTTTGCCCTCACGGGCCATAAAATGAGTTTTACATATCCAAACGACTCCAAACCTTTTGCTACTGATCTTAAATGATAAATAAATTATTTTAATCCTTCTGGAAAAGTAAAAATATCAGCTTTATGTATCGAACCCATAAACGGCTTTTAATCGCCAAATTAAGCGTTTCTAACGCATAATATATACTAAGATTATTTTAATCATACCAAGGGTGATACCTACTGATATTGGAGGCAAATTATAATATTTTAACAGTAAGCAAAGGTTGATAAACTCAGACGTCAGTTTTGAGCTTTTCGGCTTATGTGAAATTACCAAAATACCCATACGGGGCATAGTTTGGTTAAAATTGATAAATTTCACATACATACTTTACCCTACTGTTATAAATCAGTAAACTAAGTATTTTTGCTGATTATATCAGACCTGTAACTCAGGTTAATATTTAAACTCTTTTATAACCTTTTTAATGACCAAACTACCCCTACGGGGCATAGTTTGTGTTTAAATTCGTTTCGGGCATAATAAAAGACATCTTACTGATGTCACAACATATTTGAAGCATATTAACTTAGGAAACCTGTAGATGGCTCTCATGAATAACCGTTACGCTTATTACGCGTTCGGTTCGGTTTATGCAACTAGTTTACATAAATTAGCCTAAACGGGTCTAACCTTATCGGTTTATTCTCGAAATCCAGAATGTGTATGAAATACCCATATTAAACAAGTCTTCGAACTTTTCGGTCTAAATCACATTCTATCCGGTCTTCGATTAATCGTGCGTACGAACCGTATCTTTGAAACTAGCCGGTCTAAGCTTAAGCTTAACTAAAGACCCGTTAGGATTCTAATAGGTTATTATAAACCTTCGTTCCAGATTAGGAGGACTAGTAAAAGCTACTTTCAATTTTCTTATTGTGATTTATACATTGCTCAGGTAAATACTTTTAACTTATTTTCCCTATACGGGCTTGGGTTACGGTATATAGCATACCTCTTGATCGGGCATCAAATCTTCCATCGTTGGGTGGTTAATTGAATAATTTGATCGACTTGTTTAAACAGTCTTGTTACTTAAAGCCTTTGGGGGGTTAATGACCATGTCCCGGATATCCTTGGCATCATTTTACGAAATGGCCACGACTTAAGCGCGGGGTGTAGGCGTACACCCGTCAGTGCACAAAAGAATATTGTGGTGTGTCTATTGATCTTTAACCCGGACAAGATCCGGGCTACTGAACGCACAAGGAACATGTAATTCGTTCACAAGATTATATATTTAAATAATTCTCCCAAGTTATAAAAGGTTAATTTTGCCTCTGTGCATTTTAATCAAATTATAAAAGATATTTTGTGCCACGTGCATTCAAACTAATTTTCTTAAACCATTTTCAAAATGAGTCGGTTAATTGTATTTACCAGTGTAAACTGACGTATTTTCCAAAAAGGCTAAATGCAGGTACTATACGAAATTGGCTGGATATTTCTCCTTAACATCAATAGAAGTCTCGCAAGCTTAAGATGTCTAAAAGTCTGTTGAACTATTGTTTCCATTTTATGTTCCGATCCGTCTGTGGATAAACTTCCGAATATTGTGACATTTGATATTACAATATTAAATTCGGTTGTATTACATCTTTTAAATTGCTTCCGCTGTGCATATTAAATATTGTGTTGTTTGACTATTATGTTGCCAACCACGTCACGATACTCCCATACCGGGCCCGCCGGTGACACATGGAAATCGGGGTGTGACAGGTTGGTATCAGAGCCAACATTGAGTGAATTGAACACTAGTCTTTCGTGTTTAATCTCAATGACACAGTAGCACATTCCTTGACCTTCTGAGTCTAGACTTAACATAGGGTTATTCTCAATCCTAACCTGGAAATTTTGCTTCCAAATTTTTATATATACGTCGCCAAGCGAAGAAGCTGTGATAAAAATCCTCCACAGGAGCCTTGAAATGCTGAGCTTCGTGCCGCGGCTAGAATGAAACGAGCATCCAAGGAGAGGACACTCAGAAATAAAATAAAGAAGAAACTCCTCTTGCTGAAGATCGTTTCCTTAATAAGTCCTTATAAGGACACAAGTATCTTTCGGTCCCTACGAGGACAACATTATCCCTTTCAAGTCCCGCTTAGGGCAACTTTATACTTTTATTTTTATATAGTGGAATGATTAAGTTTAAACTTTCATTCTAAACAAGAAATATTAAATAAATGGAAAATAACATTTCCTTTTGCAAGATCTACCATTATAATAAAATGACAAAATCTAAAAAGGACAAGACCTAGCTTCGGGTCATATTAAGACCGGCCAAGATGGCAGTTCCTCAATTTAGATTCAGATCGTTATTAACATTTCACTTTAGAAATTATTCTGCGATAAATATTAAAAGAATCTTAAGAGTGAAACCTAGCCCGAGTGTCATTATAAAGACCTGGCCAAGATGGTAAGACCTGTTTAAAAGATTCGTATCCCAGTTAAGATCTGAAAACATGTTAACACTCCCGGCAGATGTGATTCGTTGGAAATCACACACGTTATTAAGGATTCTTCAAAAGATTCCTAACCCAGTTTAATGATCTCTGAATCCTGGGTTTACATCATCAATTAAGATGATCACATTTTAACCATACATGGTAATATAGTGCCTACGGGCCTTGCTCATTTCTACATGAGCCAAAATACAGTGGTAGCTATGACTCCCTGTCAGAAAAAGGTAATGAACTAGGTTCAAACCTCAAGGCTTTGATTCTCTGAAATCCTAGCTTATAATTTATAAATGTCCTTGTGACTAGGCCTATTGTGCCAGAATACCTTCATGCTTTGATTCTCTGAAATCATAGCTTATAATTTATATATGTCCTTGTGACTAAGCCTGTTGTGCTAATATACTTAAAGGCCTTGATTCTTTGAAATCATGGCTTATAATTTAAAATTGTCCTTGTGACTAGGCCTTTTGTGCTATTAAATAAAACTGTTATTGTTGCTTTGATTCTCTGAAATCATAAGCTTATAATTTATAAATGTCCATGTGACCAGGCCATTGAGTGCCACTAATAAAACTGTTAATGGTTTATAATTAGGATAAATTATAATAGAAATCCTAAATATATACGATTAATAAATTAACCAAATATGGTCTCTGTTTACCATAGTTAATGAATTTCCCTAAGGGGCAATTCTGTAATAAACATCCCTTAGAAGGGAAGTGCCTACGGGCTATAGTTAATGTCCTCTGAGACTAAAGACAGTGGTAGCCTACAGCTCCCTGTCAGGAAAAGGTAATGAACTTTGATTCAAACCTTAATGCCGCGATTCTCTGAAATCATGGCTTATAAATTAAACTTGTCTACGCGACTGGGCCATTTGTGCTATTATTAACTTATAAATTAGGATTATGATAAAAATCCTGAATAAAATAAATATCCTTCCTCCCCTGCCAGTATGCATTTTAAAAAGAATCTTAAAGGTGAAACCTAGCCTACGCGGCCAAGATGGTGAAACCTACTCAAGGGATTCAGATCCTTGTTAACACCTAAGAACGTATTAGCACTCCTGACAAATGTGATTCGATAAAACCACAACAGTCATCCCTATATTGGAAATTTTTTTATTTCCTAATTTGCCTTATGATCTAGAAATCATGGCTTATATAATCTTATAAGATGATCATATTATAAACATCCGTGAGTAATGAAGTACCTACGGGCTAAATTTGTTGTCCGATAAAACAACGACAGTGGTGGTCCTTGACCCTGTCTAAAGATATTGGAACACGTCCAAGCATAATAGTTGGTAGAGACCATACGATCTCGACTAATATCATCTGAAAAGATGATCATACCATAAATACCCCTTAGAAGGGAAATGCCTACGGGCTATAATTAACGTCCTCCGAGACTAAAGACAGTGGTAACCTACAACTCCCTGTCAAGAAAAGATGTTTTGCCTACGGGCTATAATAAATTTTCCATCTGAGACATCGACATTGTGATCTTTATGATTCCTTGTCTAAGGTGGTGAGCTATGCTCAAGCCAAATAGTCAATATGATTAATGCAATCCTGACCTATATCATCTAAAATGATGAATCCATTATAAACATCCATTAGTGATGTTTCGCCTACGGGCCATATTATATTGTCCATTTGTGACACAAACATTATGATCTCTATGATCCCCTGTTTAAGGTAGTGAGCTGCGCTCAAGCCTAATAGTCTATATGATCATTGCGATCCTGACTAGTCTCATCAGTATGATGATCATAAATTCATAATATTGACATCCCTAGTGATGAACTGCCTACGGGCTATACTTTACTCTATTGTCGATGAGACAAAATAGCGGTGATCTTTATGATCCCCTATTCAAAATGGTGGGATTATACCCAAAACCTAATAGTCAATATGATCGATGTGATCATGACTAATATCATTAGATACGAAAATTATATATAGACATCCATTAATGATGTTAATTGGTTTACCTTTCCGTCAAAAGAATCGCCTGTCAAGACGATGACAGTTGTAGTCTATGACTCCCTGTCCAAAGGTGAAGAACTATGTTCAAGCCTTAAGACTCCTGATCTAATAAGATTGCAGCCTATGAATTGATGTCCTTGTGACAAATCCACAAGTTATATTTCAAGTCACCCATAACAAGCCTTCGTGCTATAATTCGTCGTTCGTGACAAGTTAACATACTAAATGTTAACATCGCTGGTGACAGGCCTTAGTGCCATATCCTATAACGTCCTAGAGACAAGGCCATTTGTGCCGCATCTAAATGTCATTATGACAAGGACTTCGCGCCATATGATTACTTATGTCCTTCATGACTAGGCTTATTGCCATATCTTTCTACGTCCCTCGTGACAGGCTTCTATGCCATTTATGTATATATATATATATAACCAAAGTCATGTAAGGCTAGCCATTGAGCTATTTATAATCGTCCTTGTGACAAAGACAGTTGTGACATTATGGTCCCCTGTCAAGCAGGTATTGGACACGCTCCAAACCTTGAATGCCATTAATAGTCCTTTTGTGACCTAAGCTAAATGTAGTAGATATACATTCAAATAGCATTCAGTAAGAATGTTCGAAACATAATGGCCTATACGGTTCGTGGATGCCGTGGCTAATCTATGTCAGGTCATCAGGATGATGACTAATAATGGTTTAATTTGGTATTTAGTACCAAGTTTTGAGTATGGAAAACTCGGATGAGATAGGTAATAGTCGCGATGCTATTAATGCGACAAAAGCAAATAATGTCTCAAACGTAAACCTCAATATTAATGGAGTAAATTTCCAAGCGGTGGTTAACGTAGCAGTTTGAAAGGCCAAGGGGAAAAGGTCATGAAACAACCCAAAGAGCCGAATGCTTCTCGCTCTAAATTTCATCCAAAACCACGTTCAAATGCTCGTGAGAAGAGCTTTGTTCACACTTCGGATATGAAGGATGAACCAAAGGAGGAGGATAACTCCCATAAATCTAAGAAAGAGAGCAAGTACAGGCTTAATAAAAAGCAACGAAAGTTCAATAAGGAGCCTGTATGTAAGAATTGCGATAAAAGACACTAGGGACAGTGTCGAATAGAACCAGGACCAAAGCAGTGTGACATCTGCTAAGGAACAGGTCATCTTTTCCCAGGAATGTAGGGACACAAAGAATACAGTCTAACACGGCTATGGCGAGTAAGGCCGCATCAGAACTAGATTCCATAAAGCTGCCAAAGAAGGTACAGCTAAGCCTGGAAAGGCTAAAGGAAGAAATGCCTGAACTCACCTGATGGATGCCAAGGGGCAGTTCACGATGTCATCAAGTACGTTCATTATCATTTACCAATGATAATTTTCTGCTAAGTGCCCTGATTTAATGCAGGCAATAATAAATCTTCATAAACCATAAGCTTAGCAAACTTTTATATGATCCACAAGGTATAACTTACCAAGGAAATCATAGTAACCGATTCTTCTAGTATCGGCAAGGAATCCTTCCTAAAAATCTAAAAGTACTCTTTCTTTGCATAGAGTACGACAACATATGTTATTTTAATTATTTTTCTCATTGTCTTTCCATCGCCTGCGAATGCCGAACTATGTTTGATAAAAGTGCCATATGAGGATTGGCGTATCCTAGTGTGTCCCATAGATTACTTCCATGCCTGATCAGTATGGAGGTTTAATGCATGGAACCCCTGAGATATCCCGATGGTCATATTGTACTAAAGTCGACTAGTAGTATTCAAAGAAGATATCTAGAAAATAAAATTTTTCCAAATAAATGTTTCCTGGTAAAGGAACCTGTGGATTCATAACATAAAAGTGTCACTCATTTGGCACGAGCAAGGATGGATGAACTGGGGTATGAGATTGGGAAAATATCTGTAACCTCCTTGTATCTTGATTATCTTCTTCTAGGACTACCCTGTTTACCTCCCGAGAGGGGAGTAGAATTAAGATTAACATCCCGCTGTGGGCTGGAGTATTGTGAAAACTCCATATTGATTATGGAATAATCGAAACCTTGATTAAGTAGGTTTTAAGACATAGGCTCATATAGCCTGACTCAATATTCTGAGGGTTTTATGTTATTAAATAAGAAAGATGGTTCATATTGCTTATGTATTAATTGCCTCCACCCTAATTAGGCAACGATTAAGACTTTGCCATCAGCTACCCAGGATCTAAGGGCAAACTATTGGTGGATAGGCTTGAAGAAGTCTGTGGCCACCTATGTAGCTAAATGCTTGACATGTGCGCAAGTCAAAGCCGAGCATCAGAAACCATCAGGTTTGCTACAACAGCCTGAACTTCCCACTTGGAAGTGGGAAATGGTGACGATGGACTTCATCACCAAATTTCCGAAGACAAGGAAAGGCAATGATACAATATGGGTTATAGTTGATGGACTGACTAAGTCAGCCCATTTCTTACCCATCAATGAGACTTATAGCTCCGACATGTTAGCCCAGTTATACGTTGATAAGATTATAGCCTTATATGGCATACCTGTGTCTATTATCTCTGATAGAGATACTAGATACACGTTGCATTTTTGGAAAAGTTTCCGAAAATCTATGGGCACATGTTTGAATTTTGGTACGGCTTACCATCCGCAGATGGACGGCCAGAGTGAGCGTACTATTCAAACGTTGGAAGACATGCTATGTGCATGTGTGATCGATTTGGGTGGTAGTTGGGATAAGAACCTACCGTTAATCGAATTCTCCTACAACAACAGCTACCATACCAGCATAAAGGTTGCGCCTTTTGAGGCATTATACGGTAGGAAGTGTAGAACGCCTGTTTGTTGGGCGGAAGTTGGAGATGTCCAATTATCAGGACCAGAGATAGTCTTTGAAACGACGGACAAGATTGTCCAGATTCGTGACCATCTCAAAGCTGCCAGAGACAGGCAGAAGAGTTACGCAGATCCAAAGCGTAAAGCCTTTCACTTCGAAGTAGGTGACAAGGTGTTACTTAAAGTATCACCCTGGAAGGGAGTGATGCGATTTGGTAAGAAAGGCAAGCTAAGCCCGAGATACATAGGACCTTTCGAGGTTATCAAACGTGTCGGGTCAGTTTTCTATAAATTAAACTTAACAGAAGAGCTCAGTGGAATTCACAATGTGTTCCACATCTGTAATCTTAAGAAGTGCTTCACTGATGAATCACTGGTTATACCACATACAGATGTGCATATAGATGAGAGCTTGAAGTTTGTGGAAAAACCATTCTCGATTGAGGATCGACAGGTTAAGAAGCTTCGAAGGAAGCACGTGCCTATTGTAAAGGTCAAATGGGATGCCCGTAGAGGACCCGAATACACGTGGGAGGTTGAGTCCACGATGAAAGAAAAGTACCCTTATTTATTTCAGTAAATCTCGGGTCGAGATTTATTTTAAGGGGGTGAGGATGTAGCACCTCGAAAAAAATCACGTCCTATAATGTGTTGACACGTGTCATATGTTTGAACGTGTGAAAGAATGTTCTGAAAGGACTAAAGTTGACAATCATGGGAAGTATGTTAATATACGAGTTCTAAATGTCAATAGTGAATAAATATATGGTACATTAGCCCTACATGTTGTTTATAACATCAAACGAATAAATCATGGATCATGCGAAGCTAAAAGTGAGAGATTACAAACTGCAAGGGTTAAATGTGTCAACATGTTTAAGTTATACCTCTGAGTGACCTTTTGACAAACCCGAAGCTTTGTAACTGTTAATTATGCTCACTAGAATTCCCGATATAAATTTCATAAAGTTTCGTTATCGTATGAGAAAGTTATGATCAAATTCGTACATAAGGGGTTAAAGCGTCAACGTTGAAAGTTACGACTTTTCGGGTTAACATGAAGTGACCAAGGACTTAGAAAATGTAGTATAAGTCTTGAGGCCCTTATGTGTCAATATAGAGGGCTTAAAATGCAAGAAAATAAGCTTGGTTGACCTTTCGAAAGGCCAAGAGGTGAGATGCAACATCTTAAAAATGTTTTTTGCCTGATCAGAAGGCCCATGCGGGCCGCGTGACATATATCAACATCTTACGCGGGCCGCCTGGCCGGCCCAGATGCAGAAAATCATTTAACTTGCCTGTTCAGCCTTCTAAACGACATGTAATTCCCTTAAACCCTTCCAAGAGACCCCTAAACAACCCCTAAACACTTAGGGACACTTGTAGAAGGATTGTGGTCAGTTGTAGACTTGTTTGTCAACAATTTGTGGATCTAAATCCACTATAAAAAGCCATGAAGTTGCAAACATTCCTCACACCTTCATTTGCACTTCTGATCATTCTTGGAGCTCCCAAGCAGGCTCAAGTCTTCACAATTCGTGCATAGGACTCTTGTAAGTATACTTGACCCTTCTAAATTAAGTTTTAGCTTAGTTATAGCTTAAAAGTCAAACCGTCATAATTAACGGTTGGGTTTAGGATTAATCACTAATGGTCCAGTGATTAGTCGAATCAAAAGTAGTTATAAGTTGGTAATTATGTGGGTAATAAACCCTCAAAAGGGTTCCCCCTGATACCCATTCCAACTAGGTCAAATGTCAGGTCAAACTTGTATTTAAAAAGTCAACAGAATGTGTAAATTACAATTTATGCATAATTAGCAATGTAGAACACATACAACCTGTTTGATCATTAATATAACTTGGTAATTGGTGTAAGAACATGTCTAAACATGTTCAACCCGACAGTTTCCTGTTTAGACCCGGTTCGGAACCGAAAGTCGCATAGTTTGACTTATACTTTGACTTTCAGTTCTGACCCGTTATGGCATGTTTTAGAAATGCCTTAGAGCTTTATTTGGACCAGGTTACATGCTGGTATAACCCTCTGTGATTATACACCTCGGATCATTAGTTATCCAATTAATATGCATGATTCCGTTAATTGCTCGTATGTTGACCATTATGCCTTTTTCACCTTAAAACGTGATTTTAGGAAATGTAAAAGAGTAGAAAATTTAATTACTGATATATAAACTTGCATACAAAATTTGACATCAGTTTGAGGTGTAGATTAAGAGTTATGCTCGTTAGCGAAAAATTAAAGCTTTATGTTAATTAAACGGCGTATTTAGCGTATAGCCTACCTAAACATACTTTTTGATATCAAAATTAATACCCACTGATGTAATATATTATTTTGGGATTTTTAAATATTTTTAATTAATTTTAGGCTAAGCATAACTTATAGTCGTAGGCTTAATCCGGTAATTGTCGGTTTTGCCCTTACGGGCCATAAAATGAGTTTTACATATCCAAACGACTCCAAACCTTTTGCTACTGATCTTAAATGATAAATAAATTATTTTAAGCCTTCTGGAAAAGTAAAAATATCAGCTTTATGTATCGAACCCATAAACGGCTTTTAATCGCCAAATTAAGCGTTTCTATCGCATAATATGTACTAAGATTATTTTAATCATACCAAGGGTGATACCTACTGATATTGGAGGAAAATTATAATATTTTAACAGTAAGCAAAGGTTGATAAACTCAGACGTCAGTTTTGAGCTTTTCGGCTTATGTGAAATTACCAAAATACCCCTATGGGGCATAGTTTGGTTAAAATTGATAAATTTCACATATATACTTTACCCTACTATTATAAATCAGTAAACTAAGTATTTTTGCTAATTATATCAGACCTGTAACTCAGGTTAATATTTAAACTCTTTTATAACCTTTTTAATGACCAAACTACCCCTACGGGGCATAGTTTGTGTTTAAATTCGTTTCGGGCATAATAAAAGACATCTTACTGATGTCACAACATATTTGAAGCATATTAACTTAGGAAACCTGTAGATGGCTCTCATGAATAACCGTTACGCTTATTACGCGTTCGGTTCGGTTTATGCAACTAGTTTACATAAATTAGCCTAAACGGGTCAAACCTTATCGGTTTATTCTCGAAATCCAAAATGTGTATGAAATACCCATATTAAACAAGTCTCCGAACTTTTCGGGTCTAAATCACATTCTATCCGGTCTTCGCTTAATCGTGCGTACGAACCGTATCTTTGAAACTAGCCGGTCTAAGCTTAAGCTTAACTAAAGACCCGTTAGGATTCTAATAGGTTATTATAAACCTTCGTTCCAGATTAGGAGGACCAGCAAAAGCTACTTGCAATTTTCTTATTGTGATTTATACATTGCTCAGGTAAATACTTTTAACTTATTTTCCCTATACGGGCTTGGGTTACGGTATATAGCATACCGCTTGATCGGGCATCAAATCTTCCATCGTTGGGTGGTTAATTGAATAATTTGATCGGCTCGTTTAAACAGTCTTGTTACTTAAAGCCTTTGGGGGGTTAATGACCATGTCCCGGATATCCTTGGCATCATTTTACGAAATGGCCACGACTTAAGCGCGGGGTGTAGGCGTCCACCCGTCAGTGCACAAAAGAATATTGTGGTGTGTCTATTGATCTTTAACCCGGACAAGATCCGGGCTACTGAACGCACAAGGAACATGTAATTCTTTCACAAGATTATATATTTAAATAATTCTCCCAAGTTATAAAAGGTTAATTTTGCCTCTGTGCATTTTAATCAAATTATAAAAGATATTTTGTGCCACGTGCATTCAAACCAATTTTCTTAAACCATTTTCAAAATGAGTCGGTTAATTGTATTTACCAGTTGAAGAAACACTAACTATATGGTCGGAACCGAGATAGTTAGGGGGTTTGAATCCGCATAAAAGGTTAGCTCTCTCTCGGTTGATTCAGTTGTTATGGGTTAACTTCTCCGGTAGCTCTGCAAAAAGAACACCGTTAGCCTCGCCAAGGGGAGAAGAAGGTTCTCTCCTTGACCCGACTCCGGCGTGAGAATAAGTATTGGTATCGGAGAAGAACAATATTTGAAGAGTGAGGGTAGTCTGAGTTTATACCTGAACAGTTCTCTTATTTATAACCGGGAGTTTAGGAGGGAAAACCTGTTATTGAAAAGATAACGGAAAATGCCTAACGCCGTAGCGGTTCTTTTTCCTCCGTTAGAGTTCTTTGATCTGACGTCGATTAACCTCGATCCGATGTGAATGCACACGGATCGTGGTCTGATCGATGGCTGGGGGATTGCCACGTGGAAAGTGATTAAGTGGGGATTACTCTCCAATTGCATGCATTCGTTGTGACTTCAGGGTTGTCTATGGTGATGACACGTGTCCAGACGGTTATAACCGTCTGGGTAGTGCATGATTGTATTTCTTTCTAGAAGATTTCTGTTGTAATCTGATGTGGTACCTTACTGTGTGGACATGGATAAATAAACCCCAAGCCTGGGTAAAATAATCTCTAAGTCTTGGACGTTGTGGCGGAAGTATTGGACGGAGACTTTTTAATCCTTTGTTGAATATGAGAAGGCGCGGGGACTTATGTTATCCCTTGGGCGTGCGACTGTAATTTACTGATTTCTTTATTCCTTTAGTAGGACCAGTGCGCGGCCGCGCAAGGTCAATAGGCTGGAAAGGTCAGTTTGTGGTATGGTCCAAATCCTTTTTATGAGGTTTTTGGGACCTTACCCATTCACCAGTGTAAACTGACGTATTTTCCAAAAAGGCTAAATGCAGGTACTATACGAACTTGGCTGGATATTTCTCCTTAACATCAATAGAAGTCTCGCAAGCTTAAGATGTCTAAAATTCTGTTGAACTATTGTTTCCATTTTATGTTTCGATCCGTCTGTGGATAAACTTCCGAATATTGTGACATTTGATATTACAATATTAAATTCGGTTGTATTACATCTTTTAAATTGCTTCCACTGTGCATATTAAATATTGTGTTGTTTGACTATTATGTTGCCAACCACGTCACGATACTCCCCTACCGGGCCCACCGGTGACACGTGGAAATCGGGGTGTGACAGGTTGGTATCAGAGCCAACATTGAGTGAATTGAACACTAGTCTTTCGTGTTTAATCTCAATGACACAGCAGCACGTTCCTTGACCTTCTGAGTCTAGACTTAACATAGGGTTATTCTCAATCCTAACCTGAAAATTTTGCTTCCAAATTTTTATATATACGTCGCCAAGCGAAGAAGCTGTGATAAAAATCCTCCACAGGAGCCTTGAAATGCTGAGCTTCGTACCGCGGCTAGAATGAAACGAGCATCCAAGGAGAGGACACTCAGAAATAAAATAAAGAAGACACTCCTCTTGCTGAAGATCGTTTCCTTAATAAGTCCTTATAAGGACACAAGTATCTTTCGGTCCCTACGAGGACAACATTATCCCTTTCAAGTCCCGCTTAGGGCAACTTTATACTTTTATTTTTATATAGTGGAATGATTAAGTTTAAACTTTCATTATAAACAAGAAATATTAAATAAATGGAAAACAACATTTCCTTTTGCAAGATCTACCATTATAATAAAATGGCAAAATCTAAAAAGGACAAGACCTAGCTTTGGGTCATATTAAGACCGGCCAAGATGGCAGTTCCTCAATTTAGATTCAGATCGTTGTTAACATTTCAATTTAGAAATTATTCTGCGATAAATATTAAAAGAATCTTAAGAGTGAAACCTAGCCCGAGTGTCATTATAAAGACCTGGCCAAGATGGTAAGACCTGTTTAAAAGATTCGTATCCCAGTTAAGATCTGAAAACATGTTAACACTCCCGGCAGATGTGATTCGTTGGAAATCACACACGTTATTAAGGATTCTTCAAAAGATTCCTAACCCAGTTTAATGATCTATGAATCCTGGGTTTACATCATCAATTAAGATGATCACATTTTAACCATACGTGGTAATATAGTGCCTACGGGCCTTGCTCATTTCTACATGAGCCAAAATACAGTGGTAGCTATGACTCCCAGTCAGAAAAAGGTAATGAACTAGGTTCAAACCTCAAGGCTTTGATTCTCTGAAATCCTAGCTTATAATTTATAAATGTCCTTGTGACTAGGCCTATTGTGCCAGAATACCTTCATGCTTTGATTCTCTGAAATCATAGCTTATAATTTATATATGTCCTTGTGACTAAGCCTGTTGTGCTAATATACTTAAAGGCCTTGATTCTTTGAAATCATGGCTTATAATTTAAAATTGTCCTTGTGACTAGGCCTTTTGTGCTATTAAATAAAACTGTTATTGTTGCTTTGATTCTCTGAAATCATAAGCTTATAATTTATAAATGTCCATGTGACCAGGCCATTGAGTGCCACTAATAAAACTGTTAATGGTTTATAATTAGGATAAATTATAATAGAAATCCTAAATATATATGATTAATAAATTAACCAAATATGGTCTCTGTTTACCATAGTTAATGAATTTCCCTAAGGGGCAATTCCGTAATAAACATCCCTTAGAAGGGAAGTGCCTACGGGCTATAGTTAATGTCCTCTGAGACTAAAGACAGTGGTAGCCTACAGCTCCCGGTCAGGAAAAGGTAATGAACTTTGATTCAAACCTTAATGCCGCGATTCTCTGAAATCATGGCTTATAAATTAAACTTGTCTACGCGACTGGGCCATTTGTGCTATTATTAACTTATAAATTAGGATTATGATAAAAATCCTGAATAAAATAAATATCCTTCCTCCCCTGCCAGTATGCATTTTAAAAAGAATCTTAAAGGTGAAACCTAGCCTACGCGGCCAAGATGGTGAAACCTACTCAAGGGATTCAGATCCTTGTTAACACCTAAGAACGTATTAGCACTCCTGACAAATGTGATTCGATAAAACCACAACAGTCATCCCTATATTGGAAATTTTTTTATTTCCTAATTTGCCTTATGATCTAGAAATCATGGCTTATATCATCTTATAAGATGATCATATTATAAACATCCGTGAGAAATGAAGTACCTATGGGCTAAATTTGTTGTCCGATAAAACAACGACAGTGGTGGTCCTTGACCCTGTCTAAAGATATTGGAACACGTCTATTGGAACACGTCCAAGCATAATAGTTGATTTTAACATGCTTTCTTGCACTTGTAACCCCCAAACTTGACTTTTAAGGACTCCAAGTCATAAACCAACTTTGTTAGGTCCCCGGTTATTCATACGATCACCGAAAAGTCTTAAATTTCAACGTTGACGCTTTTAACCCCTCGTATACGAATATTATCATAACTTCCTCATACGATAACGAAACTTTATGAAATCTTTATCACTTATTCTCGCGAGCATAATTAATCATTACAAAGCTTTGGGTTTGCTATAAGGTCACTCAGAGGTATACTTTAAACATGTTGGCACATTTAACCCCTGTAGTTTGTAATCTCTCACTTTCTTTCACAATTAGCTTCGTATGATCCATGATTCATTCGTTTAAGGGTATAAACATCATGTATGGTTATTGTAAAGTATATTTATCCATTGTTGACACTTTGAACCCTTTTATTCACATAGTTTCTTTGTTTGTCATCTTTAGTCCTTCTAATCAATCCTTTACACGTTTTAAGCCCATGACACGTGTCGATATAATTTTGGACATGAAATTTTCGAGGTGTAACATCCTCACCCCCTTAAAAGAATTCTCGACCTCGAGATTTGCTAAAATGCTAGAAGTACTTTTTGTCGTGTAATAGACTTAACTTCTATAGCATATCTGGAGTCTTTCCAAGCTCCCAAGTTGACCTCTATAATAGGTACATGTATCCTTTTGGGAGCTTCTTAACCTGTCGATCCTCAATCGATACAGGTTGCTCATCATATCATTAATCTGCATATCATTATATGATAATGCTTCTCAACTTATTGGTGAAATACATCCTTAAATTGTTAGTGTATTAATGTATTGCGAGCTCCGCTAAGCTCCTTAAATAGGCTTTTAGCTTATAAGCTATTTGATCTTGATACATTCGATTTCCTTCGAATGATTCTATATTTTTAGAGCTTAACTAGCCTGATAATTTTAACAAATTGGCACACCCTTCCTGGGAGATATCTATTGTTGAACCTTATTCCTTAACAAGAACTTAGGAGGGTTGCTACTTTCATTAATTCTAGATTTTCTGCCGAATACTGGCAACTTTTAGATGATTATGGATTTGTATGATCTTATTCGTCGTTTCCAATGCAACTTTCAGATTCTGATAATTGGACTTACCAATCTTTTGTTCAACAATAAATGTTTAACATTTCATCTATACAAGGTCTCCAAAGAAGCAGCCTTGATACTTATATAACAACCATTATAGAAAAGCTTATTTTAAGGTGAGATGGTTATTCCAACCACTGCTTAAAACTAATCTTAAGGAATAGCTAATCCTTGCCGTTTGTCGAACGAATCGACGATCCTGGGCAGCTGATGGCAACTCTTAATTGTTGCCTAATTAGGGTTGCGGTAATCAATGCATAAGCAAAATGAACCGTCTTTCTAAATTAACTATACCGAATTTTCAGAATATTGGGTTAGGCTATATGAACCCTCTATTTTAAAACTTACTTAATCAGGGTTTTGATTCCTCCAATGATGGTACTAGCCGTCTTGGAGATTCATAATAATACAGCCCTAAATGGGATATAAATCTTAACTCTACTTGCCTCACAGGAGGTAAACAGGGTAATCTTAGGAGAAGATAATCAAGATACAAGGAGGTTACAGAGATTTTTCCCAACCTCAGGCTCCAGTTCATCCATCATTGTTTGTGTCAAATAAGTGACAAATTTATGTTACAAGTCCATGAATTCCTTAATCGGGAATATTTACTTGGACAATTCCATTCTGGATGTCTTCTTTGAATACCATTAGCTAACTTTAGTACCATATGACCATCGGAACATCTTTGTGGTCCTATGCATTAAACCTCCATACTGATCAGGCATGGAAGCAATCTATGGAACATATTAAGATACACCAATCTTCATATGGCGCTTTTATCATCCCATCTGGTATTCGTAATCGATTAAGATCAAGGAGACATCAATTATATATGCTGACACACTTTTTCTAGAGAGAGGATACTTCTAGAATTCTACTGCTGAGGGTTTCTAACAGAAGGAACGGCTCTTATGATTTTTGCCTGTAAGTTTTACCTTACACTTAATATCTGGGGTTCTTATGGAAAATTTTTAAAAGTTTTCTAAACTTATGGTCTTATGAGAGACTTAGCAGCACCTGAAACCGAACGTATTTCTTAGCAAAAATAAATCACAGTAAGGGATTTACCTAGTGTCATTATTAATGTGAATTGCCTCTAATCATTCATCAGGAGGATTAAACACCTTCAATCTTAATCCTTTTAAACTTAGCTGTGAAATCTTTGACAAATTTTAGGGCAGTCTTAGCTTTGACTGGTTATTTCTTAATCTATATAACGTGAGTAGCTGAGGTAGATCCATAATGGATTTATAATAAGCAGACTTTGAAACTTTAATGTGCCCTCTTATTGCCGATGCTAACCACCAATAATCATTTGCATGAAGCTTAGATTTTGGGTAAATTGAATGGGGCACTATTTCAGCCAATGAATTAAGATTTGCGACATACTGTCGACAGTCTACAACTTTTATGGTGAGAGTCAGAAAACTCTTATTCCATCCCTTTCGCGATGCGGACAATAGGTTTTTCTAATAAGGCCCTTAAAACTTGGACCATCCCATATTGCATAAGGGGATCTTTCTTGTGGACTTCAGTAATGTTCTCACTAATTAAGGGTATTGCCATCGAATGACTGTGATGCATACATCACCGTGTCCTTTCCAGCACAACCGCTGATACACCTAATGGTTTCTACTTCTTTCAATAATTCCCTGCAATCGATGGCCCCCTTTTTACTATTAAAGTCTCTTGACTTCCAAGAGGTGAAGTACTTTTAAGTACATCCTAAAATGGGGCTCCTTGCCATATATGATTTTGTTGAGTTTATTCTTCGCATTTGAAGTATGGATAAAGCTCTTCTCATGAGCAGCGACATGTGTTTTAAAGCGAACATCATTCGGCTTCTTGAACCTTTTCATTACTTTTCTCATAGCCTTCCTAACAGCTGCGCAAATTACAGTTTTGGGAGATTAACTCCAATAACATTGAGGTTCAGATTGGATGCACCATTAATATTTGTCGCATCTCTAGCATCGCGACTGTTGTTTGTCTCTTCTGAGTTTTCCATACTCGAATCTTTGGTATTAAACACCAAATCTAACAAGTTCTTGGGCAATCCATACACAGTATCTCCTTGAATGGTCAAAGGCTCACCATAAGGAGTTTTGATAACTACTTGCTTCTCAGCACATAAAGTATGGGCTTGGTTACAGGATGACCAACCCATCTTCTATTATTTTATCGAGTCCCTCTATTTTAATGGAACAAGGACAGTGCAAAAGAATGATTCCTAATGGATATAAAACATCCATATAATATTGCTGAAGCAGTCTCTGAGGTACTATCGGTCACTTTTACTTTATACTTAACGCTTAGAGTTTTAACAGGCAGATTTAATGATTTTTAAAATCTATTGTCTACGAAAGACTTATCTGAACCTGAATCAAATAATACTCTAGCATGAGCGTTATTGGTAAAGAGAGTACCTGTTGTGACATTTTCCTCCTGAATAGCCTCTTGAGCATCCATCTGAGAGCTTCCAGTTTTGGTCTTCTTAGCCTCCCCAGGCTTCTTGGTTTTGTTTGGGCAATTATTTTTGATGTGCCCTATTTCATTGCAACCATAGCAGGTTGCGTCCTTTATGTCTTGGCACTCCAAAGTCTTGTGCCCTTCCTTATTACAAATTCCACAAGGCTTAGCTTGCGCATTTAAAGTGCCTTTTCCTTTAATCGCCTTCTTTGGGCAGCGGGTCTTTATGTGCCCTTTTTCGCCACAACCATGGCAGGTCGCATCTTCCAACTTCTTGCAATCCAAGGTCTTATGCTCCTTGGACTTGCAGATTCCACAAGGTGAAGGCTGAGATTCAAATCTGCATTTCCCGAGGTGGTATTTCCTACAGGTTTTACATTTGGTCTTTTCACTGGTCTGCTGGTTGTCCTTCAAATCTTTGCATTCATGGGTCTTGTGATCCGTCTCCTTACAGATGACACATCCCCTGGTCTGATCATAGAAACATTTTCCGAAGTGCTTCTTCCCGCATGTTTTACATTCGGGTTTTGCCTCCTTTGGTTTGGACTGGTTATAGCTTGAACCGGTCTTACCCTTTTTGTAACCCTTATTTGGGGTATTATCGCATTTTCGCTTATGATCCTTTAATACATGGTCCACAGTGTTGTTTACGGCTGTATCTATCATAGCTTGTAACTCGGTGTCCGTTAAGTTCAGTCTTGCATTATCATTCTGATCAACTGGATGATTGTGAGCTTCAGAGGAGTCAGCCATGGTGAAGCTTTGAAGGCTACAAACCAAGTAGTAATAATTGGTTTAATTGTATGGTGAATTGTCGAATTTGATGATTAAATAGCTATGGTGTAAATAAACCATATAGGCCGATAGATAGTATTTAATTTATTTGATTATGTTTTGCCTAGGTTTTTAAATAAACCATCCTTGGCGTGTAAACGGAATATAATCCTTCATATTTATTAGACAGGGGACATAAATCACGACTGTCAATGTCGTACCGACATTTTATATAGCACAAGCTTTTTCCAAAGGACTCTTGATGGCACAGGGGCCTTGTCACTAGGGAAACATTTAAAACATAATCGATGATTCCTTTGGATCGGAAAATTTCATAGTTCATTGTCTTGACAAGAAGTTATGAAATAAAACTATCTTTTTCATGCATTCATCTTTGCCCGTAGGTATACATCCCAAAATGGATGTTTTGATGTGTACATCATGTTCGACGTTTATTAGCCATGATTCCTATTGATCGCTTATGCTAAAAGGGGTTTGGAAGTTCCTAATATCAAGATGACAAGTGTGATTTTATTGCATCACCTTTGTCAGGAGTGTTAACATGTTTTCAGATGTTAACAAAGATCCGAATCTCTTTTAAACAGGTTTTACCGTCGTAGCCAGGTCTTTAATGACATTCAAGCTAGGTTATACATTTTAAGATTCTCTTTTAACATGTATACTGGCAGGAAAGGAATGATACTTATTTTATTCAGGATTTCATTATAATCATCCTAAATTTAATTTAAATATAACTATGGCACAAAAGGCCAAGTCACTAGGGCAACTTTAAATTATAGACCATGATTTTGTAGAATCAAGGTATTTAGGCTTTGAACGTTGTTCATTGCCTTTTCTTGACAGGGAGTTGTAGGCTACGACTGTCTCTTGTCTTATATGACAATGGATATGGCCCGTATGCTTTATATCCATAATGGATGTTTAAACCACAAAATAAGAAAGGATTTCAGGAGAATCCAGTATGAGGATGATTTATGCGATTTTACCGAACCACGTCTGCCAGGAATGTTAACATGTTACAGATGTTAACAAGGAATTGAATCTTTTGAATAGGTTCTACCATCTTGGCCTTGTCATACATGCTAGGTTTACCTTTAAGATTCTTTTAATATTTAGCGCAGAACAATCCTGAATTGAGATGTTAATAAAGATCTGAATCTAATTGAGGAACTGCCATCTTGGCCCTGTCTTAAAATGACACATAGGCTAGGTCTTGTCCTTTTTAGAATTTGCCATTTTATTATAATGGTAGATCTTATAAAAGGAATGTTACTATTCATATTTTATGTTCATATATAATGATGTAAATAACCTTTAGATAAAACGTTCCAAGGATTTCTAAAAGAGGTACAGAATTGCCCTGGACGGGACTTGAAAGGATGATGTTGTCCATGAAGGGGCTGAAAGATAAGTATGCCCTTATAAGGACTTACTAAGGAAACGGACTTTAGTAAAAGGAGTTTCTTCTTCATATTATTTCTGAATGTTTTCTCCTTGGTTGCACGTTTATCCTAGTCGTAGCACGAAGCTCGGCCTTCCCTAGGCTCCAATTGGGGAGAATTTCCACTATGGCTTCTTTGCTTAGCGACGTATTAAAAATATAGAATTTAAAGCAAAAAAATTCTTCGAATAGAGATGAGGGTATTCCTATGTTAAGTCTATACTCAGAAAGTCAAGGAATGTGCTACTGTGTCACTGAGATTAAACACAAAAGACTAGTGTTTAATTCACTCAATGTTGGCTCTGATACCAACCTGTCACACCCCGATATTTCCACGTATTACCGGTGGGCCCGGTGGGGAGTAACGTGACGTAGTTGATATCATCATAGTTAAACAACACAATTTTAAATGCACAGCGGAAGCAGAAGATAAATATATTACAACCCGATATAAAGTAATATCAAATATTACAACGGAATGTAAGATGGATCCACAAGCGAATCTTAAATAGAAAGATAACACTATTCAACAGACTTTAACATCTAAAGCTTGCGAGACTTGATTATTGATGCCTAGAGTGGCCAGCCTATTACGTATAGTACCTGCATTTAGCCTTTTTGGAAAATACGTCAGTTTACACTGGTAAATACAATTAACTGACTCATTTTGAAAAGTTTAATAAAATTGGTTTGGATGCACGTGGCACAAAACTCTTTATAACTTGGGATAATTATTTGAATATAATACTTGTAAAGAATTACATGTTTCTTATGCGTTCAGTAGCCTGGTTCGTGCCAGGTTAAAGATCAATAGACACATCACATTATTTATTTAGTCACTGACGGGTGTACGCCTACACCTCGTGCTTAGGTCGTGGCCATTTCGTAAAATGATGCCAAGGATATCCGGGACATGGTCATTAACCCCCCAAAGGCGTTTAAGCAACAAAACATATTTTTAAACGGGTCATCGCGATAATACTTAACCACCAATCGATTAAGGTCGAATGCCCGACCAAGCGGTATTTTATATACCGTACCCCAAGCCCGTATAAGGGAAAATAAGTTAAAAGTATTTACCTGAGCTAAATATAAATTCAATCCCAGCCGTATATCAAATCAGCAAGTACAGATAGCTTTTACTAGGCTCCTAAATCTGGAATGAAGGTTTTTAATAACCTATTAGAATCCTAACGGGTCTTTAATTAAGCCTATGCTTAGACCGGTTAGTTTTCAAAAGGAAGATACGGTTCAAACGCATGATAAAGCGAAGACCGGTTTAGAATGTGGTTTTGACCCAACAAGCTTGTATGCTTGTTTAATATGGGTAACATAAACACATTCTGGATTTTGAGACAAAAACGATATGGTTTGACCCGTTTCGGCTAGCGTATGCAAACCAGTTTCATAAGCCGATCCGAACGCGAAAAGCGCGTAACGAGTACCCATAAGAGTCATATACAAGTTTCCTAAGTTTAATATGCCTTAAATATGTTGTGACATCAGTAAGATATCTTCTATTATGCTCAAAACGAATTTAAACTCAAATTACGCCTCATAGGGGCGTTTTGGTCATTTTAAGAGTTATAAAAGAGTTTCAATATTTACCTGAGCTACAGGTCTGATATAATTGGTAAAAATACTTAATTTAATAAGTTATAACATTAGGGTGTCATATATATATGTGAAATTTATTAATCATAACCATACTATGCACCGTAGGGGCATTTTGGTAATTTCACATAAGCCTAAAAGGTCAAAATCAGAAGTCTGAGTTTAAAACTTTTGCTTACTGTTAGAATACAAATATTTACTAGAAATATCAGTAGGCATCAGACCTTATATGTTTAAAATAGTCTTAATACATACTATGCGTTAAAAACGCTTAAAAAGGCGATTTGGAGTCATTTCCGGGTATTTAAAGGAAAGCTGATATTTTTATTATTCCAGAAGGCTCAAAAAATTTTATTTATCATTTAAAATCAGTAGCAAAAGGTTTGGGGTCAAAAGGATTTGTAAAACTTATTTTATAGCCCAAAAGGGCAAAACCGACAATAACCGAATTAAGCTTAGAACTCTATGTTATGCTCAGCTTAAAAATAAATAAAAATCTTCTAAAATCCCAAAATATTATTTTATATCAGTGGGTAAAAGTTTGGTATCAAAAGTTTGGGCTTAGATAGGCTATATGCCAATTACGCCATTTAATTACTAATAAGCTTTTCATTTACGCTAATGATCATAACTCCTAAGCTAGACCTCAAACTGATGTCAAACTTTAGGGACAAGTATATGAATCAGTAATAAAGGTTTCTATTCTTTTACTTTTTCAAAAATCACGTTTTAAGGTCATATGGGCATAATAGTCAACATTTAGGCATTTAGCGGAAATATGCATATGAATCGGATAACTAATGAACCAAGTTGTATAATCACAGCGGGTTATACTTACATGAAACCTAGTCCAAATAAGGCTCTAAGGCATTTCTAAAACTGTTAGTGCATGCGTCTGTCGACTTCGTCTTGTATCGAGTCTAGGATTAGAATTGTTAGATCAGGGTGTATTGTATGAGAAAATAGGAGGTGTTAAGGTATGTTTAAGGTGATTTCGTTTGAAGTAGGTGATTTAGCTTGAAATGACACATTGAAAGTTTCAAGCGAAATCAACATCAGTGATTTCGCTTGAACTGATTTATGTCACCCTCAAGCGAAATCCTATCCTCTATATATAGCTCTCAAGCGAATTCATTTGGAATAGTTCCTAAAATTCACACCGAGGTGCTGCCGGTTTGAATTCTGAATGTAATCGTTGTTAAATCAATCAGAAGAATGTTTAAAGTGAATTACAAGCTGTGTTCAAGTCTGTTTCTTATTTTCCGCATCTGAAACAGATCAAAACTTCTCTGAACGACTCGTTTGGGTCAACACACGATCCTACAATTGGTATCAGAGCACAGGAGGAGGAGTTCTGTAGATTACAGCCTGTTATCATTGTGTTTTCTTACTTCTACATCTTCTTTCTTCATTAGAACAAGTTTTCACGGCTAAAATCGACTAAATTTCTCATATATTGTGTAAAATTGCATTTTAACAAAGCCTTGAAAGTATCAGATTAAAATTTAGATTAAAAATGACAGAAATGGACCTTCGAAGTGATTCCGCTTGAACGTACATCAGACTTATTCTACTTGAAAGTTGTTATTTCGCTTGAGAATTTCAAGCGAAATCAAGTATTTTGCTTCAGTATCATATTCCGCTTGAAAAGTTTCAAGCAAAATCAGTGATTTCGCTTCAGTTGATATTTCGCTTGAAAACAATTTCAGAGATTCCGCTTGAAATTGTTTGTTGTTATTCCGCTTGAAATTTTAATCTCTTATTTTGCTTGAAGCATTCTTACAGGTGATTCCTCTTGAAGCTTGATTCCGCTTGAAGTTGTCTGTTTTTGGAAAACACGCTACAAAATCATGAGTGAAGAGTTCTATAACGCATTTGCTACATCCCCGACTACACCGGCTTCCATTGCTCAAAACATGAATTTGGAAAATGAAACTGGAACTACACAAAAACCCCCGAAGCTAATGAGCATTGAGGAGTATTATGATTGGAAAGATCGGTTTGAGAACTGGGTTCAAGCAAACCATTTGAGATCTTGGGAGTGTATTTGGAAGAAGTATGTTCTGCCATATACTGATCTGCAGGTTGAGAAAGAAATCTCAGAATTCAATGACAAAGAACGAGACATGTACAAGGCTGAAAAGATGATGATTAGTCTACTTCAGCAAGCCATCGAAGAAGACATCTTTATATTGCTTCAACATGACAAAACTTCAAAATTAATTTGGGATGCTCTTAAAGTCAAGTTTGAGGGTAGTGAGAATATGATTAAGAGTAAAAAGGCACTGCTTAAAAAGGAATTTGATCTATTCACCTGTCTGCCCGGGGAAGATACAAAGAAGCTAATCGAAAGATATTGCCACTTAGTGCGATCCATGTCGATGCTAAGCATAACCAAAGATCATGAAGAATGGGTTGACAAGTTAGCTGATGCTTTACCGTAAAAAGAGTGGGGTACTTACTTGATGATCTTGAAGAACACTGGAGTTTATGATGATTTGACAATTTCTCAGTTTATTGAGAAGATTGAGGGTCAAGATCTGGAACAGCAAAAGATTGCGAGGATGAATAATCCGAGTGGTCAACAAGATGTGAAAATGTATTACAAAGGCAGTGTTCCAGAAGCTGAAAGAAGTCCAAAGATTCAAACTGCTTTTAGTGCTGGAAATTCATCAGAAAAAGTTGATCAGGGTTCTAACAAAAGTAGTGGGTTCTCTTCATATCCGAGTGTTAATCCAAAAGATACAACATCAAGCTTTCAACATCAAAGTTCTAAAAGTGGAAATGGTTATGTGATACAATACAACATTGCTTTGAATCTTTCTGATGGTCAAAGTTTCTTTGAAGAAGTTGCAAAAGATCACATAGCATTACTTGGTTCTGTGCTACTATCCTATGAAGGTTTGGTTGCAGGGAGAATCGGGAATCCTATGCTAACAAAAGAGGATTATGATTAGATAGACGCTGAAGAAATGGAGCTTATGGACATCAAATGGTGTCTAGCTAGTGTCCTAAGAAGAGCAGAAAAGTTCAAATTGATTACTGGAAGAAATGATTTTCTTGATGCACATGTTTCTACTTTAGGTTTTGATAAATCTAAAGTTACTTGTTTTCGATGCAGGGAAAACGGTCATTTTAAGAGGGAGTGCAAGAATAGGGAAGCAAGTGACGTAAAGAATCCATTCGGAAAAGATGATTACTACCGGAAAGCCATATATCAACAAGTTGGTCAACAACAACAACAAGAACCACATGTGGCTCATGGTAGAAAAGTGATAGAGGATTCAAAGAGAGTATGTTTGGTGAATCAAGAAGATTTTAGCTGGAACAAATACATTTCATCCGATAGCAAAGCATGCTTAATCAATCAAGATGATGAAAAGTTACCAGAACATTTTAGTTGGGATCAGTTTGCGGATGAGAGTGGGAATTTTAAAGCTTTCATTGCAAAGATAGTTCAAGAACCTGATTTGTTTATAAGTTGGATGAAAACGATTGGTGTTCATGTGAAGAATCAAGAAGAAAAATCTGTTTCATCAGATGAAAGCTTAAAAAGATCAGATGAGAGTTCAGAAAGAGAAATTGTATTTGATCAAATACCATCTGATTCTGGTTCTTCGGATGATAATTCTGACAAATCAGAAGAGTTTGATCAATCACCAACTGATGACAGTAGTGATGATGAAGAAGAAAAACATATTAATATTGCAAAATCTCACCTTTCTCCTGAAAGTTTTCATTTTTATTTTGCAGACCGATTGGAGAAGCTGAAGGAGAAACGAGCAGCAAAAGAACAAAAGCAAATGAAGTCTGAAAGTGAAAAGGATGAGATAGTTCAAAAGGAAGAAGTTAAAATTGTTGTTGAGGAGGTTGTTGAAACAGAAAAGGTAACTGAAGCTGAAAAAGTGGTTGAGGTGATGAAAATAATTGAAGTAGAAAAGATTGTGGAAGTCATCAAGCCTTGTTCAAAGTGTTTAGAATCATGTAAGGAATGTGCAGCAAAAGATGAGAAGCTAGCTGAGTTTGAGAAGATGAAAGAACAATTACTATTCAATCTCAACTATGTAAAGGAGTCTTATGATGTTTTGAACAGAACAGTAACTGGTCTTCAAAAGACAAATTCTGAAAGATAAAATGCTTTGATGATGATGAATGCAACGATGATGACGAAGAAGAAAGCTATTAACTTCTACATCGAAGAAAGTGCAAAGTGGAAGCAAGAGTTAGAGACCGAGAAAATTGAGAATGAGAGGATCAGACGATTATTACAAAGTTATTCTAGTTCTGATTATCTTATTGATCGAATTTATCCAACTGTTGCAGGTTTCGAAGCATTTCAGGATGACAAGCCAAAGAAGAAAGATACTGGTAAGAAACCGACTGTTAGCTATAACAAGTGTCCGCCCCCGATCTGGGAAGGTTATTCTCCTAGAAAACCAAATGAAGAGCAAGTCGAAAAAGCAGTCAATATAAAGTTAAAAACCGATACAACTGATGAATTACCATAAAACATTGACGTTACTTTCACATCACCTGACATTGATCATGAGTCTGAGTTAATAAAAAAGGTGGTCGATCAGGTGTTGGATACTGATGAAGAGTCTGAGTCAAAGTCTGAGTCTGGAGGGTCAAGTTCGTCAGTCAACAGTTGAAAACCGATGGTTAAAAGGGCTTATAGTAAAGAGTTTTTATTATCAAAAGCAAATTTGAATGATGAAACATTTGAAGTAGCATATACTTTGAATGATTTTGACAAATTATATTCTGACAAAGAGTTTCCAATAAGAAGTGTTCGATTTGAAATGATCAAAACGGTTTTCAAAATGTCAGAAATTAATATTTCTGAAATAAAAGATTTAAATCTTACTGAAAAACCTAAAAAATACACTTCAAGAGTTCAACAGCGTTTAAACAAGAAAAAAAAGGTTATAATTCTGGTTCTGGTTTTCAAAAGAAACCAAACCATTATGGTAACTTCAAAAAGAAAGGTTTAGGTTTCATTCCAACTGAAAATTATAAAAATGAGAAAAATTCTAAAACAAAAACAGAATTTGTTTCAGGTGGAAGTGCTGAGGAAGAACAGAAAAACCTTTCTGGAGACAATCAAACCAGGAGTTTCTTGCTGAAAAGAAGAGAACAGGAACTGGAGTTTTTCACAGAAAGGATACTCGAACCTGTTTTAAGTGCAATGAAACTGGTCACATTGCTTGGAATTGTCCGACGAATACTAAGACAAAACAGGGAGTATCTGAAAAACTTAAAGAAAAAGTTGTTGATATTGAACCACCAACTGAGCAATTTAAACTTTTTGAAAATTCGACTTATGAAGTTGGTGAGTGTTCAAAGAAAACTTTTTACAAAAAGAGAGCAAAAGACAACCAAATGTGGGTTGTTAAGAAGGTTGATGAGAAAGTCGGCGATGAATCTGATTCCACAAAATCAGTGGAGCCACAAGTTGAGATTAAAGAAGTAAAACCTGTGACTTCAATGGGTGATGTTAAAATTCCATCATTGAAAAATGAAAGTGTTAAACAAAAGGTTGGTAATGTGGAGATCTCGAATCAATTTTATTATATGAATGAAGAATTTGATGTTGAGAAAGCATTCAATAGGAATGTTAAGAAAATTTTTGGAAAAATGGTCGAGGGAAAGGCCAAAGGGGTTAAAGATTTTTATGCTACAAAGAAGGCAACTTATAACTCTACTGAACAAGAGTTAAAATCACCCAAGGTTGGTCAGACTTGGGTGGAAATTATTTTCCCTTAAAAATCTGACTTGCCGGAGATCCCAAGTTTGTAATCGCGGATCAGGAATCGGAATCATTCTTGTTAAAATAGAGTTTGTGAAAAATTTTAAAATGGTTAAATTTTTACAGGTTGTGACTTGCCGGAGCTTCCAGGTTGGTAAGTGTGAAGCAGGAATCGGCATCTTTATTGGTAAAATGATTTTGTGTAGATGTTATTCCTACATGTGGTACAAGTGGTAAGTCCTACAAGTGGTTGAAGAAGGTTTTAGACTTACAAGTGGTAAATCAGGGACATTAAGTTGTACTTGATTTTCTACAAATGATTGGAGAACAATATGATGAACCCCGAACCTACAAGTGGTTAAAACAAAACTTATTTTCCGGAAAAATCATTTTGATTAAAACAAACTTAAATGTTTTGAAATCATAATGAGAAAATAGTTTTTAAAAGGGGGAGTTCTGATTGTTTATGCCAAGTGGATGGTGATTTGAAGCAATTTAATATCAGTTGTCAATTTACTTGTATAGTTTGTTTTCAAATTTTCTTTAATGTGTTTGCATTTTAGGGGGAGTAGAAATTTTCAGAAAATCCAAAAACATTAGAAAATTTGAAAAAGGCAAAAACATGATAAAATGAAAAATGTGTTTTAGTGTTAAAGAAGAGGAAATGATAGTACATCAGTAGACAGTTACAGTATGCTAAAGAAATGTATTGTTTAAATAGAGTTAAACGGTCTCACTGATGATATGCCGATAGGTTTTTACACATTTAGTAAGCTTTTTCGGGATATAAACTTAAATTCAAACTTGCTTAATTCATGGGGAACACTACTTGGATATATAGGTAACCCCTGAAATCTTGTTTGAAGGATCCCTCTTTCTGAGATACTAGGTCTTTATGCTCAGTGATATCTGGGGTATTATCCCAGGACTTCTGATTTTGCGGAAGCAATGGCCTAGTCCCCGGAGAATACTTTCTGCTTGCTTGAAAAATAGCGCCGCCCTCAGCAAAAATGATGAAACAATAAAATTGATAATCATTGCTGTTGTAAAAAAGATCCTCTAAAGGGGACCCACCAAAAGTCGAGCCGTCATCTCTCTGCTGAACGGAAGTTCTGACCTGAGCTCTCACGGTTTCGCAATTAATTCCTTACAGATATCATCTGTGGTATACTCACCTGTAAGACTGAATATTGGGATCTGGATATGGGAGTATATTCAAGAGGTGGGACACATGAATGAGTTTAAGTTCTTAATACACCTAACTCATATCCTAAATCAGTTGAAATTTGTGTGAAAATTTAAGTGGATCAGTATATCGGCAATCTAAGTGAATTGTTTAATCCTTATTGTGTAACTAAGCTCAACGGTACTTGTGACTTGTCAAAAACTGATATGATCCTCTTACACAAACTCGAAAAAATATTGTCTGTAAATATTTCTTTACTGCATTTCATTTCATTAAAAATCCAAAAAGATTTTAGTGTGTTTTAGCATAAACTTTTGAAAAATACAAAAAGATTTTCTACAACTGACGTTGGAGAGCTGATTTTCAAAATTCTAAGTGCTAAACATGATGAGCATGTGGTAAGGGGGAGCATGTGTTTTAAATGAGAAAAAGTTTTTAAATATTTTTCAGTAGAAGTGGTCATCTGAGGTTTCTATCATTGATAAATCCTTCTGGTTTAATTTGAGAGGAAATCTGTATAGATAAATTTGTCAAATGTTAAATTTGTGAGATTTATTTCTGGGTTAAGAATGTGCCAGGTTTCGATTCTGAATCTGAAGATAGAGTGCCAGGTTTCGATTCTCGAGGACTATGTGATTTCAACAAGTCAGACTGCGATCCCAGCATATCGAAAGAGGGAGTCTGAAGACACTTGTGGAAAGAGTTAAGAGCTAGGATGCTACATTGGGTCAGAACTGAAAGTCAAGGCAGAAGTCAAACTATGCGACTTTCGGTCCCGAACCGAGCCTACACTGAAAATTGTAGGGTCGGACATGCTTAGACATGTTCTTGCATTGATTACCAAATTATATGAGTGGCAAAATAGGTTACACGCCTTCTACATTGTTAATTATGTGTTAATTTGAAAATTATGTTTCTGTTGACTTTTTTGGATTAAGTTTGACCCGACATTTGATCTAGTTAGAGCGGGAATCGGAGGGTGCCCTTTTAAGGGTTTATTGCCCAAATAATTACCAACTTATAACTACTTTCAATTTGACTAATCACTGAACCATTAGTGATTAATCGTTAAGTTAAACCTTAATTACGACGGTTTGACTTTTAAGCTAATAACTAAGTAAAACACGATTAAGGAAGGTTAAGGAAGCTTACCAAGGTCCTATGCACGACCAGTGATGCTTAGGGAAAGGCCTTGAGCTCCAGAAATGATCAGAAGTTGAGTTGGGAATGATTGATCAAAAATTGAAATAATGTGGCCTTTATATAGTGATCTTCATTGCTCAAGATCATGCCAAACAACTCTAGGATTGATCCCTGATCAATAACAAGTGTCCCTAGTGCCTAAGAACTAGTTGAGGTTGCACATGGCATTGAAAAATTGCCATATAAGTCGGTTAAATGGCTGAACAGACGCCTGTCCGAGTTTCTGCATCTGGGCATGGCTTACGGACCGTAAGGGTCCAGCCATATGGTCTGTAAGGACCGGCCAGCTCACCAGAACTTTTTAAAAGTTGACACTTTTGGCCCCTGATATTCCCAAACTTGATTTTAACATGCTTTCTTGCACTTGTAACCCCCAAACTTGACTTTTAAGGACTCCAAGTCATAAACCAACTTTGTTAGGTCCCCGATTATTCATACGATCACCGAAAAGTCTTAAATTTCAACGTTGACGCTTTTAACCCCTCGTATACGATTTTTATCATAACTTCCTCATACGATAACGAAACTTTATGAAATCTTTATCACTTATTCTCACGAGCATAATTAATCATTACAAAGCTTTGGGTTTGCTAAAAGGTCACTCAGAGGTATACTTTAAACATGTTGGCACATTTAACCCCTGTAGTTTGTAATCTCTCACTTTCTTTCACAATTAGCTTCGTATGATCCAAAATTCATTCGTTTAAGGGTATAAACATCATGTATGGTTATTGTAAAGTATATTTATCCATTGTTGACACTTTGAACCCTTTTATTCGCATAGTTTCTTTGTTTGTCATCTTTAGTCCTTCTAATCAATCCTTTACACGTTTTAAGCCCATGACACGTGTCGATATAATTTTGGACATGAAATTTTCGAGGTGTTACAAAATCCCATGTACGGAACTCCAGATAATGTAAAAGTGTTATAGTTTAATGTCATGTGAGTTTGGAGTATAAACATATGAGGTTTTTTTGATAAAAACATAAACGGGTCGAATAATTAAAAAATGAATATTAAGCCGAAAGCATATAAGTTAAGAATTTCCTTAGTTTGGGTGTTAGATTTTGTGTCCATATGATAGAGGACGAATTTACGGTCACGTGGGAAGAAACGAGAGGTTAAATGGTTAAACGGTTTGAAAGTTACGGCCGTAATTTCCGGCCTCCCCTGCATCAGAATCATGTTTAAGTCCCGTAAACAGTAGGCATGCCGTATAACGAATTCATTTAAACACGTTTTAAGTTACGTATGACTAATCCCTCTTATGTTTTTGAGAATTGTAAGGCTTAACCACCTGGTTACAATTGTAAACGTCTATATGTATTCTGTTAGGAAAAATAATTACCTTCTGTTAGTCGGAACTGTTAGGTAATTATGAATAGAAGAAAGAATGCATGTAGCCTCTTACGTACATGATCTTTTCATTGGGAAGCTTATATTTAGGGTGTCTTAGCAAACCCTTTTGGAATGTCTTATGTAGCGTGTATGTTTGTATCGTTTGTACAATTGTTTATGTGTACATATTCATGTAGTGAAGTACATGTTTAACTTATATGTATGATTGCGTCTGTGTACGAAGTGGGAATTATTGCTTACGAATGGATGGGATATGTGTATATGTTTGAGTGTTAAGTTACTAAACCGGGAACTTAAGTATGAAATGAGAACGCAGGTATGCCATAAGGACCTTGTGAAGGTTCAAAGAATTGGAATGCATTATTATACAGGAAAGCTTATTTGAAGAGACTGGCATGAGAAGAAGGAATATGGAGTGGTTATTTGATTGCATATATTTAATTTAAGAAGGACGTCACCAAATCTTAATGATGTTTATGTATTTGGTGAATGCAGGTTGGGAGGACATAATATTATTATGAAGGATAAGAGGATTGAAGATCGGGTCAAGAGTAAGGATTGTACGGGAAGGATCGGTCACATAGTTTGACAAATATGGGTCTTGAAGCATTAATATAATGGAACGTGGTAAATCCTTTTTAATGAGTGTATGAAATTTTGTATTTGAACTTTCCTGTAAGTATTATGTCTAATAAAGAATGAAATTTTGGGCTCATATTTTCCACTGTGTCGTATTTTAAGTTATTACAAGCTAGTCTTACAGGGAATTGTTCATAATACGAACGGGTCATGCCCGAATTTTGTTAAATAATAGTATGATAATATTACATTTTGGAATGTGAAATTTGGGCGTTACAGTTATTCTCCTGATGAGATGAAGAAGTGTCTGAGTTGGATTGATTATTGGCCAATTTCTCAAGAATCAATCTAATATCAGTAAAAGATAGCTCCGCTTTTTCAACAAAAGCTTCAAATCGTAGTAATGATGCTGTGTGATCTTTAATCACTTTCTCCAATTATATATGGGAATATCACGAATTTAGCCAACACTTGGTCAAAATTTCAAAAACAGGCCATTGACACCCCATAAAATGTCGTTTCACGAATTCCAACCCGGCTCAAGACATAAGCTAAGAACTTTCCTCAAAGGCCAATCACCTTTTGCCATGTGTTAACTGTCAAAACATCTCCCATCACCTGTCACCTTTCTCTCTCCTCTTTCTCTCTCCACTGTCATCTCCCTGTTTCTTTTCACAACTCCCAAGTCCCTCCCTAGAACTTCACCTTCCTCTATGTCTCTGCAAACTTCACCGAGCACCACCATTACCCTGCAACCTCCCACCACCCTCACCGAGCACCACCACCCTGCAACCAACCACCACCCTCACCGAGCACCACCACCATCCACCCACCACAACCCTCACCTCCTTGAAGCATATGTGTAGATCGTCGTTCAGCAACTCAATCAACTCAACAAACTCATCATCAACCACCGGTTTCATAGTAAACAACTAAAAACAAACTCCGCCGCATCTCTACTAATCCGCCGCATCTATACTAATCCGGGTGGTGGTTGTGGTGGGTGGAGGGTGGTGGTGCTCGGTGAGGGTGGTGGTGGTTTACGGTGGTGCTCAAGCCGAGCCGTTTCCGGCAAGTGCTCAAGCCGTCACAGGTACTGTTCGAGACGTCTGAGGTGACCCAAGCCGTTTCAGAAGTTTGTCGGACACCTGTCGTGTTTCAATTGGTTTGCATTGAAAGAACTCTTTAAGCCGTGTCAGTGAACGGTACCGGCTCGTGGAGAGGTGTCAGTTGGCTAGTATTGGTGATTTTCCCATTATATATATTATAGATAGCGTGAAACCCAACCGCCGTCAGAATCAATCTTGACCGTCGAATCTATTCAAAATCAAATCCTAGCCCTTTAAACTCCTAAAAAAAACTGTCAAATTGGCAGTTTACAGCACTTCTCTCACGAATTGCTAAAATTAAGGTGATTCCCCTAATTTGTAGGCTAAATAACATCGACAGTTGAAGGCGGTTCTGGTGTCTCTCTCCTCAATTGCAGGTTACATGGTCGTGCATCATAACTCCACCTTAAAATAAGGTAATCTCCAAGATTTTAGTATCCCACGTTTGAAACAGTTATCAAACCAATTATTAATGTTGACCCTGTTTGTTGAGTTGGGGATTTGATATGTAGGTAGAGGATTGATACCCTATTAATTCAATGAGCAAATCGATAACTAAAATCATCAGTTCATCTTTAATCTGTAAAGGAGGATTGATCATCTTCAATCGGAACCCCAAAATCATATGTTCATCATCATCTACAATCAGTATTTCACGAGGCTTCTCTATAGGTAATTCACATTCTGGTCATATGATTTTCTTTACTGTGTTGTTCATCAATATGTTATCATCCTCTTCGTTTTCTTGATTATGCGAATTAGATGACTTTTCATTTCAGATTTAGATTTTTTTTTTTTTTGGGTATATATATTAGCACGAAGGTGGAGGCTTTTCATTGCACTCCATCCACCACTCAGCTCAATTTCCGTTGTTGCAGTTTGCTTCATGTAATATGGCCAGAAGACGAAATAAGAGAAGAGCCTTTATTGGTGGACACATTTGAAGATGGGTACCCCATCTTCAATGATTTGTAAATCAGAATTAAAGTTGGAGCAACATAGTTTCATAGTTATTGTGATAATTGAAAATTACTAAATTATGTTCGCAGGTCTTGAAATGTGAGTATCTTCTTCGCAGTGAAATTATTTCTCTGGCTCAGGTAATAGAGTGAGTTGTTGCTGTTAAAAACCATATTTAGACAAGTATGATTAGAGACTGATGTCTTGGCTGAAAAGTTGTTATGTTGAGTTGAATGATCACTGCAGCAAGCAAATCCAAGTTCTCATCATGGGTAACTTTGTATAATCTCTCTTTTTTCTTCTGTTTTATAGGTTTAAGTTCTGCTTAACTGTTAATATTTTGCAATAGTTTACTATAATATTAGAAATCCGCAATCCCTTGATCAACAGTTGATCACTTTCTTCAAAGAGGTATACATTCTGTCTTTTCTTATATACTCTTCATTGCTTGCACTTAATTAACTGTCTTACTTTGACAGAGCGTTGTTGTTGTTGTTACATTTCGAGTTTATTTTGCAACACAAAGGTGGGACTACTATAAGTTATCCGCCTCACATGAAACAACTGTGAGTTTAGTCGCGGTTCCACTTCTTAACAATCTCTTCATCATCGGACTTGTCATAAAATTGGCCGTACAAAAATAAAATCTACATATATAATTCAGAAGTGGCCTGGTTTGACTCTTACATGCCCATGCCATTTTGCCTTTTTTACTTATTTGTTCATTCATGTTTTTCGAAGTTAGTTTTTTTCTTATAGCTGGTTGCTTCAATGAATTGGCCCCAAGTTACCAAATACAAATTTTTGGTATCTGCACAAACCACATAGGAAGGAAGGAGATTATTTAAGACATGTTCACCAAAAGGGGTGAAACTCATGTAGACATGATTAGGTAAGGTTTAATTGATTTCGTTAAGAGAGTTGGTTGGACCTCAGTTGGGTTTGATATTTTTTAAGAGGTCAACTGGACATAAACCTCAGCGAATTATTTGTTATAGGTTTGGCAACTTTTTTCTTTTTTTAATAACCCTTTAACTTATTAGTTAATGATTGATATTTCTATTTAATTTACAGAGATGGAATAAGTGAGGGACAATTCAATGAGGTTTTAGACCGTGGGGTATGGTAGGGCGGGGGTTTGGGGAATGGGTTGACACGTGGACTTCGAGGGGCACCGCTGGTGAGTGACGTGTTGGGTCGGTATGGCGGGGCGTGGCTAGCCCGCGTGGGTTGGCCAGTGTTATAAAAATTTTAAAAAAAGCCTAAAATTAAAAAATAAACACAAAATAAAAAAAAACCTAAAATTATTATTAAAATTTCCTAAAAAAAACCTAAAATTATTATTAAAATTTCCTAAAAATTTAAACCTAGCCGCTATAGCCTAGCCAACCCAGGCAATGAGAGCCGGCCATGGAAGACCGCTAGGCACGCCCAACGCCCGGGCTGAAACCCCCGCCCAAGGGGCAAGCCGAAACCCAAGACCACCCGGGGTGGTGACTTGGGCGTTTGTACCCAACCCACGCCCCAACCCCCGCCACATACCCCATAGTCTTACTAAATGAGATGGACAACGTTCGTAAGGTAGGAGCTAGATTTATTTTTTTTCACTTGGATTAATGTCATGCTTGATGTTAAATTTTATTAGGGGAGACGGGGCGCTCCGTAGTGTCACGGTGACCACACGTGGATCCCCGTGGAACACCGCCGCCGCTGAACCCTATCACGCGTGGAACTGAAAACGTGTGGCCACTATGACGTGTGAAAAGTTAGAGAGAATGTGATGGCAGTTGTTGGGTTGTGAGAAAAATTGTTGGGTGTGGTGAGTGATGGACATTTCCACTAAAATCCACCACTAGTAATGGAATAAAGCTCGATGACGTAGGGGAACTTGATTGAATGTTGTGAGTGATGAGTGAGTGGTGAGTGATGGGCGCCCATACCCCCTCTTATGTTAACCGAGTAAAGTTAGTTGACTTTTCGTTGAATGCAACTCTAGGTATTGGGCTCCATCTTATGGAATAAACAATGAACTATAAATCTAATTTTTCTTACTGGTTTCAAGAAATTAATGAATCATCGATTGTGTTACATGAGCTATTTATACTTTTGGCTCTCAGTACCAATTCCACCGATCTACCAACCCCTGCCTCTCGATGGGCGTCAATGTAGATTTCGGCAAACCGGTGGCTAGATCCGTTCCTATCCCAACTAATAAGATCGTAGTGTAAGAACCTACTTTTCCAAGCATGTTTTACTAGCTGTCAAAAGGGACTAAAGGCTACTTTATCAAGTAGATTCACTAAGGTTTACTTGTATTATTGTCATTGGTAACAGTAACATATATACAACTTTTGTCTCATTCTGTTATACTTCATGATATGTTGGAGTGGGTCAAAAATTATGAAATGGGGGTTAAAGTGCACAGGTCCGGAGTTTAAAGGGATCGAGTTCGATTGATTCACACGACATAGGGACAGCTACACAGGTTTTGTGCTTTTATTATATGTTTTATAATGTAATATGCCATATAAAGCTTTTAGTGAAATATTATCTTGAGAAAAATAGTATCATGACATATGGTGATTGTCGTTGGACATAGTTGCAACATTTGAGGAGGATCAGATGCGCTGAACGCAATAAGTGAAACCAATGATTAATATGATTGCACTGCGAGCTTAGGTGCAGCCGAAGGGGAAGTTTGGGACCATTTGGTTTCACGGTTTTAGTTGATGGCATCCTTTCGGAGTTAACTCCAATTTATCTCTACATTGCAAAAAAGGCCAATGGAGGTGTGTCAAATACTTATGTCAATATAGCATTACAAACACCGTCCACCGGACGGGTAAAGTACTAGTTATGTTTGACTTCGAGTTGATGTGATATCGAATTTATCAAATGCTTGATGACTTGATAGAATTTGAACTAGAATTGATCGAACAATGATCAATTCAGGATTGAAACGAACAAAATCAATCAAACAATTGATTGATTTCAGTGAATTGAAACGAACAATTCAATCAGTTATGGAGCTACCGAGGATCGGAAAGCTCTGATATGTGTGGAAATGAAGAAGATAACAGAGAAGAAGAGTCCAAATCAACGATGAGTTGTTATCAACTGTGTAACGGTATTTAACAGAATACAACAGCCTAACTTCTATTTTTACAACTAAACCCCTGAACTATCGAATATTAACTATTTAGTCCCTGTTTGACCTATTGACCACTCGTAACAATCAGTGATCCACTGAGTCTGGGAGATATATTGGCAGCATCGGAGGTTTAGATCTCGGGTTAGGACATGAAGGTAGTTAGGGGTTTTCAAGAAAAATTAGTTATTGGGAAGACGATGGTTCATGACAAGGCATGGCATGGATAGTCTTGATCGAAGGTTTGTGATGACGATGACCCAATGGTTCATTGTGATGTGTGATGGTGCAAGAACTAAGAACAATCACGGAGGTGGCTCGTGGTTGTAGAGTGTACTAGGAGTGTTTATGGTCCGGTTCAGCCATCTTCTACAAGAACATTGGGCTGAACCGCTATAGTTAGTTGTGGATGACGACGACAGACCAATCTGGCGAGTTGGGTGGATCGGACCAGCTGGTTTTTCGAATTTGGCGGTTCAAACAATTTTTTTTTTTCTAAAGCATTTACCTTATAGTATAACTATCTAAACGGTAAAGATGATTCATGATAATGCTACCAAAAATGAAAAGAAAAAAAAGCTTGTTCGGTTCACACAAAGGATTCCATGTTCCAAACAAGGCAAACCGCGTAATCGGCACAACTAAACCATGAACCAGGCTGTTTGGATCTCAAACCGACCGACTTGCTTCACTGATTAAGCCACTCTAACAATGAAAAGCAAAATCTTTATTACTCATGCTTTGTATTTATTTATCTACTACCTTGACATACACCAGTAGTACAGTACCCCCATCAAAAGCATGATTTTCAAACATGATTTACATTTGTTCTTCACTTCCATTCAACTCAACGGCTCGTAAATGATGTCCTTCACAATACCAAGAATCGCGTCTCCAGTAAACCCATCATCCGTTGCATAAAAAAGATTCAACACATTACTCATGTTCAAAAATACTTCTTTACAAGCTCTAGGAACAACACTTCCTTTTTCTTCCGTAACTAATTTCATAATCTCTCTCCTCATGTTCTTTATCACTGTCGTGATCTCCTTTATAACCTCTTCTTCCCCAGTTGCACTTTCTCCATTCCTCAACTGCAATTCTATAGCATTTAGTTCTTCCTTAATTTCTCTCTGCATTAACATTTAACAAAACCCATTATTACTATACTACCTTCTTTTGTTTTTATAATAAAATAAAATTTAAAAGCATATACCATGAAGCTAAAGATATCATTCAGAAGCCGACCCATAACGCTCATTTGGTCAAATATGTTATGATACTCAGAGCTTTCGACAATCTCCTCTGACAACTTGGGTCCCACAAAGTACAGAGTGTTCAGTACAATCGGGCCTAATGCAAACGACACGGTAGCATTTTTCATATATTCATTCATTGTTGGTGTATAAGCATCTCTTCTCCATATAGCTTCCGTCAACATACTATTCAACAGATCCAGCCACTGTAGAAAAAAAAGAAAAATTAAACGGACGCCGTCCTTTTATGTGTAGTAGAAAAGATTGAATATCTTACAATTTGAGTAACATGTCTTGTTACGTCTCGTTCTTGCCATTTGAAACCTGCGTCTCCCATCCAACATATCGCATCTTTTATTGCTGAGAATAGAATTCGAACTTTCTCTGAACAACAATCTTTGTCAACATCTACATTCCATCTGCAGTTTAAAAAAACAAAACCCTTTAGAAGTTCAAAATAACTAAGAAAATCAGTTATACACATGGATCAAGATTATACTTTTCAACACAGTCGACTAGGTTGATCGATTCGTCGATAGTAGCACCACCATCAAAAAAGTCATCAGTTATTGCAGTAAGGATGCTATTTTTAGCCCATGAAAAACGGGCATCCGATAACTCAGGAGCTGGTAGTGTTGCAGCAGCAGTGAAATAACAGTAGGCTGACTTTTCCCTGGCAAACGTGAGCTGGTCCAGTTTTGTCTCTGCGATCCACCTGGCGCCATGTCATCACTTATTTGTTAATCAAATCAAATTGTAAATATAACAAAATTAACTTCAGATACACACCTTTTAAAACCTTTCATTTCTTCTAGGTAAATAGATTGGCAGGAGTTAAAATCTTCAACTGCAAACTTTAGGTAATCCTCGTTGCTGATATTTGATGATCTAGCATCACTCAGGGTAATATATTCAGAGCTATGCATTGCTTAATATTTTAAATATTTACACTTGAAATAAAAGCTCACCGATATGTAGTTTTCAAAATTCTTGTATGGTCCACATCGTAATGATCTATATATCGTTTAACGTTTATGCGTTCTACCCCGGTAAGAGCATTTTCCGCCTGATTCAGTTAACCATATATTCAGATCTACATATTAAATAGACATGAAAAAGAGACGTAATTACGAGTCAAAATCAGAACCTCTTTTTGAATAAATGTAGAGAGCCTGTTTGAATCAGTGGATGTTACCCTTCTGAGGAAATCACCCGACCTCAAGATTTGTTTACCAAAAGCTAATTCCTTTGGGTATAAAATCTGTGATGCGTTATACACTTCAACAGCTGCATATTCGTCTTTGAATGCTCCTTCATTAGCAATTTCTTCCAATGGATCTACACAAGTGATGAAATGAAATATATAACAAAAGGTAGAATAAACAACTTATAATTATATGTCTATTATTTAAGATATATACCTGGAGATACTTCATATCCATTGATCCTTAAAAACCGAAAGGCTAAAGCACAAGTTACAACATCCATGAATATTTGCTCATCCTTCTCCACCCAACATCTAAATTTGATCAAATGATTTGCATTAATATTTCAGATGTTTTTATTAGATAAAAGTGAATGCTTTTAATTACCTGTATGTTTCGTCTAAAACGTTTTTAATTTCCACACTGAAATGGCGTGCGATTCCTAATCTTTCAAGTGTATCAACCATGGAAAGCCGGATATATAAATCAAGAGGATAAACTGTTGGGACTGAGATTCACCACGTAGATTTGTTAGCTCAATGTAGGATTTCTCCATAAGACATTCGTAAATAACAATGTTTTAAAAACGGTTTTTAAGTCATACCGGGCTGGACTCGTTCAACCGGTTCCATAAAATACAAATTCATCTCTAAAACTAATCCTGACTCAACTAGAATTTATGTAGTTGATCATGGTTTTATCTAAAAAACAACTATTTTCTTGTAAAATATTATTAAGTATTTTAAGAGCATTTGTATTACTTATAAACAATATTACATTGGATGAGATGGGTAACAGTTTCAACAATGATGAAATATTGGAATGGAAGTCACTAGGTTAATTACCAGAAATATGAAAGGTTAATTCCATCCTGGTGGGGGAATGAAGATGTTAAGACCAAAATAAGGGATATGCATGATAGTCTTAGGGTTCTTTTGAGGTGCACAAACGAGGATGAGAAAGTAAGGTTGAGGGAGAGATATAAAGAGTGGCAAGGAGGGAGGCGAAGAAGGCAGTGACAAAAGCAAAGAACATAGCCTATAAGAGGATGTATGAACGCCTAGAAACTAAAGAAGGGGAGCATGATATGTTCAAGATTACTAAAGCTAGGGAGCGTAGAAGACATGATTTACAAGTAGTGAAGTTTATAAAAGGAGAGAATGGACGTGTTTTAGTCAAAGAACATGACATTAAGCTAAGGTGGCAGACCTACTTCCACAATCTATTCAACGACCAAAGGGCGCGCATCAACAAGAAAGCGAATACCCAACCACTGAAAGGCGAAAACAAAATAATTGTTACTGTAGGGTATCACGTAGGGAGAGGTGAAGGCAACACTTAGGAAGATGGGAAGGGCTAAGGCAGTTGGTCCTGACAACATACCAATAGAGGCGTGGAAGTGTTTAGGGGAGGAAGGAGTTCAATGGCTAACTAGTTTGCTCAACCTTATTTTCAGATCAAGAAAAAATGCCAGATCAGTGGATGAGTAGTGTCATAGTGCCTTTATATAAGAACAAGGGAGACACCCAATGTTGTGGGAATTATAGAGGGATAAAGCTGCTAGGTCATACTATGAAATTATGAGAGAGAGTAATCGAGACTAGAATTAGAAAGGAAACCCAGGTTACGTAAAACCAGTTTGGTTTCATGCCAGGGCGGTCAACTACAACAGCTATACACATCCTAAGAAGATTTATGGAAAAATATAGGGAGAAAAAGCGGGGTCTACATATGGTGTTCATTGACCTTAAAAAATCATATTATAGTGTGCCACGTAGATTAATTTGGGGTAGTTTGGAGGATAGAGGGGTTCCTGGGAAGTATGTTGACATAATTAGGGATATGTATGTTAGATCTAAAACTAGTGTCCGTGAGCTTATAGGGGATACCGATTTCTTCCCTGTTAAGGTAGGACTTCCCCAAGGGTCTACGTTGAGTCCGTTTCTCTTCACGATAGTGTTGGATGAGTTGTCTAGGTCGATTCAAGAGACAATTCCATGGTGTAAGCTTTTCGCATATGATATTGTGTTAGTGGCGGAGACTAAACAGAGCATGAATGCGAGGTTAGAGGAGTGGCGAGCAACTTTAGAGAGAAAAGGTTTAAGAATTAGTCGCTCCAAGACTGAGTACCTTTATTGTAATTTCAGTGGTGCAGGCGATGACGATGACACTCAAATTACTATTGACTGTCAAGGGGTTCCGCAGGTTACTAAGTTCAAGTACTTAGGATCGTTTGTACAAAGGGATGGGGAGATAGAAAGCGATGTAGCACATCGCATCCAAGATGGTTGGTGTAGGTGGAGAGCAGCCACTGGGCTTTTGTGCGACAAAAGGTTCCCAACTAAATTAAAGGGGAATTTTTAAATGGTTGCGATTAGACCTGCTATGTTGTATGGGACAGAGTGTTGGTCCATTAAGAAAGTACAAGAGCGCAAGATGGATGTAGCAGAAATGAGACTGTTAAGGTGGATGTGCGAGCACAAGGTTAGACCCGATAAGAATTGAGGATTTTAGGGAAATGGTAGGACTAGCTACTATTTCAGATAAGATAAACCAAGGAAAATTGAGATGGTTTGGGCATGTGAAGAGGAGAAAGAACTAATTAGAGCAGTAGAAGGCTTAACTATGGAAGGGAGGAGGAGTCGAGGTATGCCCAAGTAGACTTGGGATGATCGGGTTAAGAAAGATTTGCTAGAGTTACACCTCTCTGAGGACATAGTCCTGGATAGGGGTTTATGGAGACGTGGGATTAAGATTAAGGACTTTTAGAAGTAGATTCATTAGGTCTGAGCATTGGGTAGATGTTTAGCGTTTCTTTATGGTCTAGGCGGATTTTGCATAGATTTTTTTTCATATATGCTTAAGTGGAATCTAGTGATTCGAAATATTTGTTCTATTTCACTATGTTACCTATCCACCACTTCTTTTGCTATTTAGTAGCGTTCTATTTATAGATTTGTATAGTTTCTCACTTTTCTACTATATGTCTTTGATGCCGGGGGTCTCTATGGAAGCAACCTCTCTATGCCTACGGATAGAGGTAAGGTGTGCCTACATCTCACCCTCCCCAGACTTTACCAATAGCTTTGCTATTTGTGAGATTTATTGGGTACGACTGATTGATTGATTGACTATAATTGAAAAATAAAATTTTAAGATAATGCAAGCCGGTTTGAACCGGTTTACCTCCAGTACATAAGACATAACGTATTCAGGTTTTACCGTCCTTTATCGTATGGACCCGTATCCCGTTTAACCAGCCGATTCATACCGGTATTTAAAACGTTGATAAATAGCTGAGTAAGAAACCCGTACCTGCATTACCAAACTTGTCCAAAAGCGAAGTTAGATAACTAAGACAACCGGTATCTTGACGATTAATAAACGCAGCTGCGGTTGCTGATGGTGAGTTGAAAACAGAACCGTTTTTCATCTGATATTTCTTCACCATATGCCAATCATATAAGTTACCAAGTCCTTCTGAATTATATGCCAGGTATGCTTCCATCTCATTTGAATGACATCTATATGATTACGATTAGTTAATTACAATCAAAGTTATTTTCTTTGCAATATAATCGCATAACAAGTAACAAAAATGACCTTTTTAGCTCCAAATCTCTCTCATGTAGCATTAAAGTAAAATCTGTTTGTTTTGAACGTAGGTTTATGTTCAACTGTTGCGCATACTCCAGCATACCAGGAAATATGATGTCAAAACCAAAGGGAGATGGTTGACTTTTGTCGGTAGCTGAAGCATGATTCGACTCGATAAAACGTAGACCTGCACCAAGAGTTGGCTATTTAATGAATGAACAATAACACTTAACAGACAACAAGCAAGAAAGCAGCATAAAGACACATACATACCTTTATTAATTTGGTCTTCCCCGACATTCCACCGTTTTAATGCAACAATACACGCTAATGTTGATGAGAGGGAATCTTTAAGTAACGGGTGCGTACCATTGTGATTAACAAGACCCCATGAACCATCATCAAGCTGATTTTTAACTAACCAGTTAAGAGACTCGGGGAAACAAGGGGATTTGGGTGAGCTTGGAGAAGGGACCATGGCTACCCAGGCTGTGTCGTATGAAGAAACCGAAAGGTCCACATTATTGAACAGTTTACGGATTCTTTCTTTGCTTGTATCAATGGCCTGCATATAAATTCAGTTTATTATTATTGTTATTATTATAAATACATAAATAAGTGACTGCAAATTCAGTGGCGGAGCCACACTTTGAACAACGGTGTCGCCCGATACCATAGAATTTTGTGTAGCAAATACAACGTATAATAGGAAAAATTCGAGCGACACCATTGTTTTTTACGAACGACACCATTGTCTTTTTACACGCAACACCATTGTTTTGTTTTCTTCTAAAACAATTAGATAATAAACAAATTTATAGTTAAAAAATTAAGCACAGTTACTTGAATTTAAGTAGCATACTTTAAATCATTAGTGGTTCATGCTTAATTTTTTTCTAATTTAGTAAGCATTATAGGCTCATGTCTAATTGTTTTTTTTTTCAATTGTTTAGTAAGCATTATAAGGCACTGTCTAATTAATTGATTTTGTTTCAATTGTTTAAACTAACTGAATCAGATGTTTAATTATCATCTGAACTTGTTTGTTATAATGAAAAGAGGGGTTTTTTTTTCTTGCAAGATGTCATCCTACACTATAACAATTCAAAACCTGAATAGTAATAAATCTATGTTTGGTCGTTTAATAGTTTAATTCATACTTATAAGGCTATAATATTATTGTCTTTTGCTATAATTAATTTACGTTTCTAACCCTGAACATTAATAAAGTTATCACATAACCTATAAACTATAATAAATTTTTTGATAAACGATTTACATATACCCTTGAACTATAATAGATTTACCATAAGTAAGTTTAATAATGATTATACTTTTTATAAGCAATTTCTGTTTCGACCCCTAAACTTTAATAAAGTTAACATACGGTACTTAAAGTTTAATAAAGTTAATAAACTTATTTTTTTTTCTTTTTTAACAAATATCTATTCTTTTATCCTTTTTATAGGTTTAGTTTTTTTTACTTGTTATAATAAAACTAACTTTTAACTCTAGACATGGTTATTTAATCATGTTGCTTTTTAACCATTCAATATAAAATATACAAGATAACAAATATTATCTTTTTTTTTATTTACCGTATTATAGTTAAATGGAACTTTTAACTCTAAATTGTTTACTTAACTGTGTTGATTGCTTAATTTTACCGTCATGAAATATATACATCATCCCCATCAACCCCTACGACCTCACCGCGAAGCGTGGGCTCCAATCTTCACCATCAACCTCCTGCGACCCGCCGCGAAGCGCATGCTCGAATACTAGTTGAAAACATTATGAACGGTTTTCAAAACATAAAAATGCATACAAAGCAACTATTGAATGAATTTTTTTATATATTTCAAATAACTTTTTAATTTTATTATGTGTTTTTATTCATTGACATTGTACTTTTACTCTGATATTTGTTTTTATTATGTGATACGACCCGACTAGATCCGAACCGATCCAAAAAGTTCGACTCTGGGTTATTATAAACCAGGGTATCCATAAAAAATAACACCATAAGTAAAAGTTTCTAGCTCCACCACTAACTACAATAAGTTATACCAGATTGGTGGGATTAGCTTGTCCAACATGAGAAGGTGCTGCTCAAACACAAAACTTGTATCAATACAAGAAATAAAAAAGTGCAACATGTAGACAAAGGATGCAGATTTGTACCTGTTTGAATAGCTGACAGAGCCCACGATCGATTCGGTTTGGTTGACAAAGGGCCAGTCATGCTTTGTGTAATTGTAATGTTCATTGATGTTTCCTTTGCTAAAATTCGTTTATTATTTCCTGCTTCAGTTGGCTGCAAGAAACGTCCATTTGAAAAAGAAAAAAAAAATCAATATAATTATTAGATCAGTTTCTCCGGTAGCAGACGCCGGTTTACCTTTTCGGTGTGTTGACTAAATGTCAGAATCCAAGTGGATTACAAACCTGTTTTCTTCGATATATATACTAAAATAAAAAACTCGTGTTCATATATCACGTATTAAAAAAAACCTCGTGTTCATATATTTTAGTAGGAATTAATCCCATCTAGTGCGACTAATTTAATCCTTACCGTCGTCATAAGTGGAAATTCAGTGGGTTTTAGGGTACATGCTATAGGAAACGAAGCAAAAATTCTAAAAACGATAGTTGTAATATGCTCAACACATATATTATAAGTTATAACATACAATTAATATCACTGTCTACCGGTTCCTTGCTAATCAACACATTTAATATCATTGTTTACCATTGGTTTAATATGTGAGTGTTCCCCGCTCCCCCGCACGTCCACCTCAGGGAACGGTCATGAGAGTATAACACCTAGCCTTAAGTCTTCCGATCTTGATATTTTAATGGATGCAAAGGCTTTTTGATTTAGCAAAGCTTTTTTTATTTACAGGTTTACAAAGTGCCATCTGGAAATAAAAGATAGGGGGCATCAGAGCCAACGACGGTATTCCACCACCACTCCCCACCGTATGTTGTTATTTAAAGAAGACACCTACCACTTTCACAACCCTTAACCCTTCGAAAAGAAAGCACTTCAAGAACTCAAGAATAAACTTACCACCACTTACGACGGCGATGCATCCATGCGGGTCATCCATTACTACCAACCACTGCCAGCATCTACAAATCCGACATCATCCATCTAAATTTCCTTTAGGCGAGACTTTAGACTTGCATGACCTTACATTTGTACGAATTTGAACTCACATCACTTGTGTTAGGGGCAAACAACATACCACTACTAGGTCATGGGTAATAATCTAAGTGTTGTGAGACTCTTTTGTCTAACTTATGTCGTATAGGATAGACATACCCTATGGTTTGATTTTTTTTCTTTTGAACTAAAATTTACACCTAAATACCATTTAACCTTACACTTACAAGGATAAGGATTTGAACACACACCACTTGTGTGTGTGTGTAGGGAAGGGGGCACCATACTACTAGACCATTAGATAATGGGTATTTTAGTGTTTAACTTCTTTTAATTTTTAGGCATTAATAAAGAGCATAAAAAATAGATTTCTTTTCACTAAAACTCCTTGTAACTCTAATATGCGTGATTACATGCCTTTCAAAAATTATATACAAAAATATATGTCATCATATTCCAAAGTGTTAGGATCCTCAAAAAAAGTTACTTTTGTTTTAAAAAAAAATCTCGATTTTGAGAAAAAAAATTATAAAGCCAAAAAAATGAGTTGATCATGCAACTACCATTCCTTGGAACTACCATCGCCCCTTAGCTAGAATTATCACGTTCATTACAACCACATGTTGCTCTCATGAGTAGTCATGAGTAGGGGTGTGCAGGTTCGGTTCGGTGGTTTTTAGGTAAAGTCGAAATTGAAATTTCGGTTTTTTAGTTTTTTAAAACCGTTTGTTTTCGGTTTTTACACTAGTTCGGTTCGGTTTTCCGGTTATTTTGTTTTTTGGAAATAAAATTATATAAGATTTAAAAAATAAGAATTATAATATAAAATTTAAGAATTTTTTTTATGTTTACATTTATATTATTATATATAACCTTTTTAATTGTTATTGTTCACATAAATCTAATCTTCTAATTTATTTTTATGTTTCTCCAAGGTTTTTTTCATACATTTTCTTTTATAATACTTTGATTATCATTTAGTTTTTATATTAAATATTTAACATTCAAGAAAAAATAATAATTTCTATTGGCATGGGTTAAACACTTAAACAACTTAAACTTAAACATAAAAATATATGGACTAGGCCCACTGTTGTAACTCATCGGTTCGGTTCAGGTTTTTTCGGTTATTGAAAATGGTTGTCCGAAATCCAAAATTTCGGTTATTAAAAAACCAAAAACCAAACCGTCGGTTTTGTTTCGGTTTGGTTTTTTCGGCTCGGATTTTTCGATTTGGTTTTTTCGGTCATTTTGGTTATGGCTCGGTTTTTCGGTTTTCTGCTCACCTCTACTCATGAGTAACATCGCCTTTCCTCTCCTTTTTGTCAGTAACCCTACAACGCCTCTTCTCACCTCTCGATTACCATTTTCTCGGTCCTCTTCATTTTTGTCATCCATCCATGACAATATTTATTAACCCTTCAGTGTCTCATTTAATTCTCCTTCAAATCAAAGCGTGAGCCCTAAACCATTGATAAGTGAAAGTATTGCCCCTTATTTAATTCCCCTACAAATCAACATGCGAGCCCTAAACTACCTCCTTCAGATCTCAAACACTATCCATCGATAAGTGAAAGTATATTGCCACTTCAAAACCTCAAGTGGAGCATTTGCAATGGTGGACTTCCACAAACCTCCACCTCAATGGCATATCATATTTCAAACTTATTTTAAAACAAACCCCTATTTTTTCTATATCAATCTCCACCCAACCCTCCCTGCCATCACCTATTTTATAATTAACTATATAAAAAATTATAATAATTTACTTTAATATTTCGTGTATATATTAGTAATATAAAATAATACTAAAAACTTTCATGGAATATAAAAAACATACATCAACTGAAATAAAAAAAAAATATTGGATTTTATCACTCTCAACTATTGGGTATGGATCACTTCCACTCACAACTATCACTTTGACTCCCACCACTCCCAACTTAACATTTTGGGTGTTGTGTCACTTCGGATTTGGAGTCAAAGTAATATTTTGGAATGGATTTGGAGTGACAGAACACACACAATGTTAAGTTGGGGTGGTGGGAGTCAAAAGTGATAGTTGAGAGTAGCAGCGCCCAATACCAATAGTTAGGAGTGAAAAATCCAATAATCCAATAAAAAAAATACACGTCTTCAACTTAACTTCAAATGATGGTCGTCATTTGAAGTATTTAAATCCACATCATACTCATCGTCGTATGGATCAAAGTGCGGATGGTCCTATTTGTTATAATACCACCAAATGTCTACCTCAACTTCATTATCATATCGTACAAAACTGTCTATATCTGGTAATTTAAATCTGATATCTTGTCTCCGTATAGACCATCTTCTACAACAGGGGCGTTTTCTGGTTGGACTATTAGAGCATTGTCTGGTTGGACCACTAGAGCATTATGGCCATTTCGTTCGACCATCAGAAGAATGTTTTCTGATTGGACCATTAGAGCATTGTTCAGTTGGACCATTGGAGCGTTGTGGCCATTTCGTTCGACCACCAGAACATTTTCCGGTTGGAACACTAGTGCATTGTTCGGTTGGACCACCAAAGCGTTGTGGCCATTCCGTTCGACCACCGGAAGGTTTGCCTATACATCTTGTGGAGGTGCTTTCATAATCCAGAAAACATTACCACATCGGTGATTCGAGTTGTTTGTAGCCATTTTTCTTAAACGGATTGAAAGAGGCAGAAAGAGAGATTTTATAAAATGTTTTTTATGAATCTTTTTTTGATGTATCATTACAAGAAATATAGACAATAGTGGCGACGTTTTTAGCGACGACTTCAGAAAAGTCACCGCTAAAGGTTCTTATCCACGTCCAATGTTTAAAATCCATCCACAGCCGTTCGATGACACCATCATCTGACGGTTCATGTTTTATTAATACTTGTTGTCGCTAAAAGGTGTATCAAAACCTTTGGCGGGCTCAGACCTCACTCAATCCCTCCCAAATCACAACACTCGCTCCCCAAACCCAAAACGTATACTGATGTCGCACACCACGCCGGACCACCTCCTCTGTGACGCCGCATCATCTCCCCGAACCACCTCTTCAGCGTCGTCGGACAACAAGGTATCTTGTTGTGTTTGATTGTCTCTAATTTGTATTATCTACACAAATTTCTTGAGTTAAAATGTCAAATTTCTGTAGTTAAATGTAGAATAGCAGGTTATTGTATTGTTGTTATGTTGTTGACTTAAATTTGAGGTTAATTGTTACATTTTTTTTTTTGATAAATAGGTTTCGAGAGTAGTTGAACTTAGAGGTGCACAATCGGGTTAGGGTTTAAACCCGAACCGGGTTCAAACAGGTTTGGAGGATGCTTAAAAAAGTCAAACCGGGTTGTGTGTGAAACTTGGTTGGGTTCAACCCAGGTTGGTGAACAACCTTTTCCGACGACTTCTTTAGCAGAGACCAAGGGCTTTTGGCGAAGGATCTATAGCGACGGCCTTATAGCGGCAACAAGTCGCCGCTAAAGCCTTTAGCGACCACAAATGCGACTTTTAGCGATGACAAAAGTCGCCGACAATGCTTCGTTTTCTTGTAGTGTATATATTGGAGGTTGAGTTACTATTAGGTTTTTTCTTTTAAATTACTGTTAAGAAACGATAATTTTTTGGATTTGAAAATATTTTTATATTAAAATCCATATCCCCGTCCAAACTCTAGTCCGGATTCCTAGACTTCTGTTGGTACACTAAAGTGGACGCGACTCGACTCGGTTCGACTTGGTTCGGTTCGACCCGGTTAGGTTCGGCTCAAGCCCGACGCCACGACATTCCTCCGTCGTGTGTCCCAGAGTTCGTCACGCGAAGCACGGAGAGCCGAGAACCGTTCCCGCTTGACACATCATCATGACATCATCATGATGATGTCATGATGATGTCACCATGTTGACTTTGCTTACAAAATTGAAGATTATGGAACATGTCTTTAATTTGTACGTGCATGTGAATTTTAGTTTGGCCCAATCAGCATGTTTGGGCCACTTCACATGGGCCGAACCTATAACCAATCGCACAAGTCAAGCCAATTGCACAGGCCAAAGATCCTTCGATGAGCTCGTATCATAAACCTTCGATGGATGAGCTCGAAGGATAACTCGAAGGATATGCCATCCTTCGAAGCATATGTGGATCCTTCGATGGTAGCATGATCGAAGGATGATGTTTCGATCAGTAATTCTGATCCTTCGACCAGACGTGCGGTGATGGATATAAATATCCAGGTGTGTGTGTGAGAACCAGATAGAAGAGAGGCAGAAAACTAGAGAGAGAGTGTAGTGAGAGAAAGTTCCGGTGAGCTTTGTATTTGTCAAATATTGTACCGAAACTTTGTCGAAATCAATACACGTAACTGTTAATCGTTGATATCTTTACGTATTGTTCACTTTCTCGATCTCGGTTTGCATCTCCGGTTGGATTCCGCACAACCGGGTGTGTTCGATAACAAGGATTAGGCGACTAGATCCTCCTAGCCGGACCTACAAGTGGTATCAGAGCCTTGGCTCTTTTCCTTGTTAAAACCGAGTGTTTTCGGGTGTGTTTCGGGTTTTTGAAGTTTAGTGTTTCTTGAAAATTTCTGCTTAAAACTTCGAAAATCTGCATCTTTTGCTGGAAGTTCACATAAAAACCTTGTTATTTTTCTTTTTCACATGTTAAAAGTGGGTTTTTAGTGAAGTTTTTAAGCAAAACGCGTTTCGGAAAGTTGTCGGGACACCGGAAAACTCATAGTTTTTCCAGAAAACTCATTGTGTTCTTGCCATATTCAAAGTTGTTCTTCACAAACACAACTTTTCGATCCTTTTAAAATCAATTGTAAGAGTGTTGTGCTTTGAAAATTGTAAAAAGGACATCTTCAATGGTTGGTGAATTGATCATACTTTGAGCCGAAAGTGGGAGTTCTGTGTCAGGTGGTTACAAAGTCAATGTGTCAGATCACACAAGGTGTTTAGGTCATCTTTCGATCAGGGAAGCTTCGATAGATAACTATCTTTCGAACAATCCTTCTAAGTTGTGAATCTTGTCCTTCGATCCAGGAAATCTATGCGAAGGATATACATTCGAAAGATAAGGATCTTTCAAATTGTGAATCTTTCAAATTGTGAATCTTTCGAAATATTGATCCTTCGAAAATATTGAATCTTTCGAATTATTGATCCTTCGAAAATATTGATCTTTCGAAATTTTGATCCTTCGAATATTTTGATCCTTCGAAATTAGTGATCCTTCGAAAATATTGATCTTTCGAAATTTTGATCCTTCGAAAATATTGATCCTTCGAAAATATTGAATCTTTCGAATTATTGATCCTTCGAAAATATTGATCTTTCGAAATTTTGATCCTTCGAAAATTTTGATCCTTCGAAAATATTGATCCTTCGAAAATCTCTTCTATTAATTTTAACAAGTTTCTGTTTGTCTTGTTCTTCGAGCTTGGATCTTTCGGGTGGTCACTTGTAACCTTTTAGTTGTTTTGAGTATTATTTTCTGAATTCATTTTATCAAAAATGAATCCAATTTGGGGTACTCCGATAAATACGGATATGTATTATGGAACTCCGTCTCCGGATACAGCTTCCTCAAGACCAACGGCGTTTGTCACAATCACAAATTGTTTTGGCACTCCAATCCAAGTTCCGGTCCCTCCAAAAACAGACATGTATGGAAATTCGCTTGAACCAGTCCCTCAATCAGTACCACAACAACAAATCCAACGACCTCTCAGACCAACTGATATGTTTGGAAATCCATTACCAGTTCGATCCTCCGGAACAACAGACATGTATGGGAATCCACTTCCTCCTCAATCTACCAGAACAACAGATATGTACGGAAATCCGCTTCAACCAGTTCCTCCAACAGTTGCCTCACAGTGCCATCCTTCTACGGTAGCACCATCATCTCTTGATACAAGGAACTGTAGTCAGACAAAAACGGCGTTGTATGCTGAAATTGTCAAAGATGCCAGCAATGGTGAATCCTCGGGAAATAATGACAGTTCTGAACATGACAGTAGTTCAGATGAAGATGTTTCAACTTCAGTTGAGGATGATACACCTTCAAGTTCAAGCGAGGATGGATCTGAATATGAATCATCAAGGGAGGTTGTTGATTCTGATGCAGAAAGGTCAACATCTAGGAGTGATTCCAGTCAGGTATGTGTCGATGAACCCACTGCTGTTAGTTGTAGTAACTGTGATAGTTTGCGTGTTAAATGTGCTGATTTGGAGGCAAACATGTCTGAGTTGCAAGCCAAACATGATGCTTTACAAGCTAGTTTGTTTGACTTGCAAGACAAACATGTTTCATTGAATGATAAGTGGTGTGAGTTGCAGAGCAAACACGAGGCTTTGCAAGAGAAATATGATGTGACATTCATCCACAATCAGAAATTAACCGTGGATCTTTCTAAGTGCACAGAAGCCAACATGTTTTATGAAAACCATGAAAAGGAATTTAAAACGATGATTGAAACTTTAAGGAAAGATAAAACTGAGTTAACAAAAATGGTTTCAAGAAAACAAACTGACATCAATTTGTATATAACTCGTCTTGAGATAATGCAAAAAGAGATGGCTTGTGTTAAAACTGAAAGTGAGGCGATCCGACTTAAGTTAGACAGCTATTTAAGCTCTAGCTATGTGTTAGATCACATCATTGATGTTCAGAAAGAGAAAAAGGATGTCACATGCATTGGATATAAGCAATGTCCACCACCCGTGAGAAACAATTTTGATGCTTTGCCTGATGAGGAGTATAGGACTCACTTTGAGCCATCTGTTCCTTTGGACATTGAGGAATTTGCAGCAGGGCTCGGATACAAGAAAGAAGTATCGTCAGATTCAGATGTGTCAGCAGATACATTTGTAACTGCTGAACAGAATCAGGATCCTCCAGTGGTGGTTGAGGATGTTGATTCTTCTGATGATGAGTCTGATGATACTGATTCGGAAAAGTCTGATGCAGTAGTCAAAGAAGAGGACATACCTCTTGAGAATCATATCCTATGTGATCCTCCCACAAAACCTGCTAAGACTGTTCCAACCGAGTCCACATCTGCAAAAGAGTCGGAGAGTGTGGATTTGCTGTACACTCTTGTTGGTGATGATAAAATCTATTCAGACAAAGATTTTCCTATTAAAAATGTTAATCAATCTTTAATCAGTAAAGTCTTTGAAAATTCTACACGTAAGTTTTTGGGAAAGACAGGACCACATGTTACAGTTACACAGTGTCCTCCTATCCCAAAGGCTGAAGTTAGAAAACAGTTTGGGAACAAGAAATTACCAACAGTGCCAAAACAGCAAAACCATACCAAAACAAATGGTAAGACACCGGCTCAAGATCAAAAGAAGCCGAATCAGAAGAAGAAGAAGAATGTAAACTTTGTGAAATCGAAGGGAACGGACAAAATTGAAAAGTTTGCAAATCAATCTAACCTAGATTTTGTCCAAAAGGCAACAGTGATGAAAAGGAATGAACCAAGTAGTTCAAAACCTAGTACCTCGGGTTCACAAAGTTCATCATCGGCAAGACGACCACATGATACTTCGGGGTTTGTTGAACGAAGATCATGTTTTGAATGTGGCACAATTGGACATATCATTCGAAATTGTCCGTATCTTCATAAGTTGAAAGCAAAGGTTGATGCCCCCCATGGTAACAATTACCATAAAAGATTTGTTTCACCAAAACAGGACCCTCGTCTTGTTAAACAACAAGAAGTGAAACAGAGAAAGAAACAACGGAAAAATGTTGAAAAGGTTTTAAAACCAGAGGTTGCCCATACAAAATCTGTCGAATCAAATGTTAAACATGAAAACCAAAAACAGATTTGGAAACCAAAATTGGAAATTGTTTCAGGGGGAGCTACATCAATTCCGAATCATCGGGAAATGGATGTCACAATCCTCGATGATGACGGACGACACAAGTCTGTGAAGGCTTGGGTCCCCCTCTCCAACTAATCTCTGAGTGAGTGTGTAGGATGTTCCAGGAGGAACTTTCGATAGTCGTAAGATTGTTGATAGTGGAGCGTCCTTACACAAGATAGGCGACAGAAGAAATTGTTGCCATTGATGGAGAGAGGAGAAAAGAAGACAAAAATGTCTGATGAAAGAATGTTGTTGAATGAAGTTGAAAAATTCGACCAGTTGAAAAATGTGCCAAAATTTGGTTGTTATGGTTTTTGATCGGGTCCTCAGGAAAGATTCAAATGAAAAGTACGCGCCTGTAGCACGTCTGAAGCTTTTCGAAGATTCATGGATTTTTCTTCCACAAGAAGTTCAAAGTCCACAAGATGAACGTGTAGGGTACTTTTCTCTACGGTGTGATTGAAGAAACTATGTTGGTTGATCAAACTACACCGGGTGTGCGGATGCCTTGGCGTGGATTGAACAACCGCACACTACTTCTCAAAGAGAAAGACAAAGACCTTTGCTGGTACAATGTGGAAGACCAGCCGGACCCGGAGGTTTATGATCTTGTTGCTGTGAAGGGATTTCAGTGGCTACAAAATCGACTTTGAAATCCACACCGGGTGGATATCCAGTTTGGGAGAGCGCTCAGATTCCTGGCAATGCATGAAGCAGTTGCAGGATACGGTTTTAAATTTCTAATCTCTCCTATACTTGTCGATATTTTAGCTGCTTTATGAATTATTATCATTTCATACAGCACTCTTTGACCTGACACATTGATCTCGAATATCACTTCACACGTGATTTTTTTTTCAATATGAAACTCATCGATGTTGTCATGGTCCGCACCGATGACCGACATGCCAACTGATTTTTCCAAAATTCGATAAATCATTTCAGATTCAAAATTTAATTATTGGTAAATGGCATTAAGGTCAAGCAAGAGTAAAACCAACATCGGAAAATCATTTTTGTAAATACCTTTGTGTTTTTAAAGTTGTCTTAGTTTGTTGATTTTAGGGGGAGTAAATCCAAAATTTGAAAATCCAAAAACACAAAAACATTGAAAAAGTTCAAAAACACAAAAACATTAGAAAAGCAAAAATGAGTTTCCTGGCGAGCAAAAGAGAAAATGATAGTACATCAGTGGTCTGTCTAAACCTCTTTAAACCTTAAAATGAAAAACGATAAGCAGCTCTATATAAGATGTATCGGTAGGCTCACAATCATTTTAAAGTGTGCAGGGTGATATAAACTTAAATCGACTGAAGACTGGGTGGGAACCATTCATTGGCATATGGTCTTAGTACCGAAATTTCGTTTGAGAGATTGCCGAGGTTCTGAGATATTCGGTCTTTATGCTGCTTATCATCTGGGTATCATGGTTGTATCTTTTACCGAAAAATAACGGGGACGCAAGTCTAGATCTTCCATGATACTATACATACGTGTACATATTGCATACGACCTCAATAAGTGATCAACAATCACATGTCCAAACAAATAAGTGATAATTTATCACAAATTCTTTCCGGGTGTCAAGTTCGTCTCTCTGCTGTATGAAAGTACTGACCTGTTCACGGACTTGCTCCTGTGCCCTCATGCATCGAAAATCAAGTTCCTCATCAATAAGTGATTCTATCACATAGGGCTTGTTTTCAATCAAAATAAGTGAGTTTCTCATATCTTATACGGTCAAACAGATGATAATCGGTATACTCACCGGTAAGATGAACCCTCGTGCATACCTTGATACGGGAATGTGTCGTGATGTGGATGAACACCGGTCGATAAGTATAAATCATACCTTAACGTATCCCCTCGTCATGATTACAAATGATAAGTTGAGCTTAAGTGGACAACAATACCGACAATTGTTATAGGATGCTTATCTTAATGTTAACTAATTGAACAAAGAGAGCGTTTTGGCATGACCGTACACTGATATGATTCTCTTACCCTCGAAACTCACAAAAAGAATGTCTGTATATATTTATTTATTGCTTTCAGTCTTTACATTTGAAATATTCAAAAATACCAAAAAGATTTTGTTTCTATCTTATTTTCGATCGTACGATGTTGGATCTCGAGTCTTCGTTACCTGAAACCTGATTGAAAACCGAAACGACTAAATCTTCATAAACGGTCGAAATTTGCAAGTTTTGAAAGTTAAAGACTAAAATTGACAAATTTATTAAACTTTCAAACTGTCGGACTGTGTTTGTTTGAATAATGGTCACATGTGTGTCGTTTGCTTATGATATTCCAGGCAGTTGTTCTCATTACGCGTTTAGATTTCTTGCATGTGCAGATTCTAAAGGCAAGGAGAACATGGTCGATGACAAGCTTCGGAATGAAGACACGACGTGAAGGCACTCAAATGACGAAGATGATCGAGTTGCCGCTGACCATCATCAACACCACAAGGATCTCAAGTACTAAAGATCAAGACATTCACGAGCATAACTCAAGGGGGAGTTTATGTTAAGGGGGAGTTTGTCAACACACTTCCTAAATGAAAAGGGAGTTTGTTGATACACTTTCTGCTTTCAAGACGTGAAGAGTTTGAAGATCCTCCGACTTAGAAGACATGGAAGATGAACCTCACGAGTAGCGTCCAAGGGGGAGTTTGTTGATACATATTATGTGGACGCGACTTGGTTCGGTTCAACTTGGTTCGGTTCGACCCGGTTAGGTTCGGCTCAAGCCCGACGTCACGACATTCCTCCGTCGTGCGTTCCAGAGTTCGTCACGCGAAGCACGGAGCGCCGCGAGCCGGTTCCCGCTGCCACATCATCATGACATCATCATGATGATGTCATGATGATGTCACATGGTTGACTAACCTACACAATCTGCATGTTGAGAATACATTCACGTTGAGTTAGTGCATGTTACATGAATTATGGACCAATCATAAATGTTTGGGCTTCTACTCACATTGGGCCGAACCCAACCCCAACCGCACAAGGCAGAAGACTTATTGGTTGGATCAGACCACTCACATGGATGAGCTCGAAGGATAACTCGAAGGATATGCCATCCTTCGAAGCATATGTGGATCCTTCGATGGATGCATGATCGAAAGATGATGTTTCGATCAGTAATTCTGATCCTTCGACCAGACGTGATGTGATGGATATAAATATCCATGTAGTGTGTGAGAACCGGAGCAGAAAAACTAGAGAGAGAGTGTAGTGAGAGAAAGTTCCGGTGAGCTTTGTATTTGTCAAATATTGTACTGAAACTTTGTCGAAATCAATACACGTAACTGTTAATCGTTGATATCTTTACGTATTGTTCACTTTCTCGATCTCGGTTTGCATCTCCGGTTGGATTCCGCACAACCGGGTGTGTTCGATAACAAGGATTAGGCGACTAGATCCTCCTAGCCGGACCTACAACTTCTCTCAAAATGAGAGCCACACCAACTTGTCTGACGCTTCCTCGTCCACTCAGATGCCACATAGATCCGGAGCTCCTTCGTAAGAGACCGTGGTTGATGGTCATAATCCCTGGCCAACCAGAACTCTAACTATAAACGGCCCTAATATTTCCACCAAATCTCAAATCCTAACACCAAACTTTTGAATCCAAATGTCGTGAACAAAAAAAGTAAGGCTTATTGGATTTTAATTATCCTAACTTTCACCCATTGGCCGTCATTAATCTCAACATAAAAAATTCCCTCTGACAATCCCAACTTGTAAGAATTTGGGCCCCGTCGATCCTGTTGGTCCTAAAAGCGTGAGACTAATGCATCAAAAATACACAACAAGCTATGGTTACGAGTTGGGCTTTATCGAGCTGGTTTGTATTAGGAATCAGACCTTAAAAGGTTATTTGGGCTAAGATGTAACACCCTAGTTATTTTATATGTAAATACCAACAATTAGATGTGTAGTTAAGACTACACATGCTATAAAAATACGGGTTTATTAAAACTTTTACAAATCATAGGTTATTCTACAAAACGTGATCGAATTCGTTGTTTAAAATCTACAACGTTGCTATGTGCGGAAGCGTGTATCTTTATCGTGTTCGGTTCTTCGCTGAGCTTGATCGTCTTCCGGCATCCCAGAAAGTACCTACATTTCATAAACATGAAATGCTTTAGTCATACGGTATTTAAAACGCATCTAAACGAGTCCGGAAAACAAAACTGATCAAAATATACATTTTTGTACAGGGTCCACCGTAAATTACGGTGGACACCGTAATTTACGGTAGTCCTTGTTTTGATTTGTTTCCACCGTAAATCAGGAGTGTTTCACCGTAAATCATTTCAGGTCCACCGTAAATTACGGTGGCACCGTAATTTACGGTGGCACCTGCATCCCACCTTTCCATTTTGCCGTAATTTGACACGAAATCTTTCGTATCTTTCAAACCGCTTACCCGTTTGACCTACCGTTTCTTCCTGCATGTTTGTAATTTGATTCTCCATCATATGGAGTTAAAATCCGACATCCGGCTTGATAAAATTCAAGACTTTTAAGTCTTCGGCTTATTACTCTTTTACCAAATTTTGACCCGGTTATGCATTTTATAAAACAAACGTATTTATTTGATTCCTATATTTCATACACCTCATCAAATAATTGTGATATACCATATTAGGTTCTAATCATAGGTTTATTACACAATTTAAACCCGTTTTCACTAGTATGCTTATTTTAACCCGTTAAGGATATTTTAAGCACGTTTAAGCTCAATTTCGCTTTCAATCTAATCTAGCGTTGTAATCTATATCTCTTATCTAGTACTCTTCCATCACAACTAAATGTGTGTTGGATTTAAAGTAGATATCTATGTGTTCCGAATTTATACCTCTTGAAATATCATTTTACGGCAAAGACTCATATGGAGTCTTTTGGCCCAAGAATTTCATCTTTCACTATACGTACTCATTCTAAACTTTTGTTTAATCATAAGACTCCTTTCCAAACAACCTCTAAGAGTTGTTTGTTCAATTTAGCCTACAAGGGCGTTTTGGTCGATTTTGGTCCTTCTTTTACATTGAAGGGCTATCACCAATTATTCGACCAAATTAGCACTTTTACATACATCATAAATAAACGTACCTGGCTCGGATCAACAATTAGACCCGATTTTTAATACCTTGCTTTATATTCGCTAATTAAGAACGATGCGAATATCCATTGGATATCTATTCCTGTAAGCATATGACTCAACAAAAGAATCATTAGTCTATATAGTCAAAAGGTGTTGTCTACACCTTCTGACCCGTTTGGCCGAATTGACCATTTATCTTTGCGAAATGATATTTATTATCATCTCCTCTACATGACTCTTCCCGTTTAACACCGTACGATAATTTTAAATATAAACCGTGTATTTCTTTCGACATAATATGACCAATTTATCGATTTACTTCTTTTTAACCATTATTATGGTTTCTATCATCTTTGATTTTCTTGTTCCGTTCGACTACACGACGGAACATCATATTTCAATTGTTTAGATATCTCATTCATAATTTATATGATAAGAAAACATTCCACAATTTAAGACTAGTGTAAGCTATACTTACCTTGTATCCGAATTATGCTTTTCCGCCATTCTTGCTTCGTTTGACTCGCTTCCTTTCCAAGCCTCCACCTAGCTTGTCAAGCGTCAAACTATCATCATAATTCGTAAGACGGTTATATTAGTCATCATTAATTATGACTATTCCATCTTACATATTTTCTATCAAAATCACCATTCGATCTTATTAATGGTCGGTTTGACTATTTAAAAGTCAAATCACCAATTAACACATATGATTGCACTATCAAGTTCACAAGACTCAATTAGGCACATTATCAATACTTAGTTCTCATTTTGGCATTTTAACAAACACCTAATGTGCATGATTTTACATATTTACTAACTAGTTCCTAACTAGTTATTTTTACCAAGATTAACATCAAAATCACCACTATCACTTATGATCAATTACTCAAACTTGCGAATTGTTCAAGTATCTTGTTCCTACTAGCAACTATGATGTTTTTAAACATGTGTACATCATCATCTTTACTACATAATCAAAACCCACTTGACACATGAGTGTATGATCATGGATTCACAACCATGAACATCAATTCAACAAGTACATGACTAGGGTTTACTCCTAGACATCATATTATTTCAAGATTCACTCATGCATGACACAATCAAGCTCAATTTCAGTTTTTCACAATTAACCTAGAACTTGAGATGAATCAAAATACTAGAATTTTGCATACCTTATGATCCCTTCAGTGAGGTGATCATTAATTCGTGTTTAGAACTTGATTTGGGACTGAATTGAACCTCCAATTTCTGAGATTTGTGAAGTTTTTGGGTTTGAAGAACCCTGGTCGCCCTTCCCATCTCCTGATCGAACCAGACACCAAAATGGTGTGTTTGGTTTTTGTTTTAATTATTTCTAGTTTCACTTTTTACAAGATTAACCCCTCATCTTTTGTATAACTTATAGTTTGGCATGTTTTTAACCTTATTATAAGTTATTTCTAGACTATTAGCTAACTAGGTTAAAATTCCTAGTTAGTAAATTCTTGTTTATTTAATAATCCAAATATTCACCGGGTTACTTTTACCACTAAAGGTAAATTACCCGTCTTTTAATATAAACGTGATTTGATTACCAAACCCGTTTTCGGGGTGTTACAAGTCTACCCCCCTTAAAGAGGTTTCGTCCTCGAAACCTTTTTCTTACATAATTTATTGAGTTTAACTCAATGTATTCGATCCGCGAAATCTTTTACACATTACTTATACTTCTTAACCAAACGTTAGTATTGTCCGAAAAGTACAGTAATATCTTTTTGGTTACTAATTGTCTACATATCTCATACGACATAGTGTAACTTCGAAATAACGTAATCTCGTTATTTCCACTAGTTTAGTTAACTTAGCGATTTCCATCGCTTTTATATATTGTCGAACTCTTGGTGAATCTGTTATCTTGACCCGTTTAAAGGTCTTTAGTGAAATATTTCACTTTTAGCAATAATTTCTTTTGTTTTCAGATTTATTTATTCGGTTCAGTTATACCGAATCCACCGCTTACAAGCAAACCAATTTTTATTGATTTGAATTACTAGCCTTAACCGGTCTTACTAACTAGTCTTATTAGTCCCGTTACTTTTCACCGCTCGTTTGGTTATAATGTGATTTTACTTCACATTACATTTCCTAACCGTGATCGTGTCACATCGTGTTTAGTTTGTATCAACCTTTCATTTTCGAAAATATCACTTTTCGAATATATCGTCTTGCGCCTATCAGTGTCAAGACTTGTATCTTTCATGCTTACTATTTAAATTCCTATCAGAATTTATGTTTGTAAAAACATTATTTCTTACTAAAACCGAAGTTTTAGTTTTAGGATCTTCTCTTTAACTTTTGTCAATCATCCATACTGGGATATTGACAGTCCGTAATTTAATCCTTTACAGTCTTAGTTTTATGCGGGGATTCTTAACTGATTTCCTCGCTTTATTCCATCTAACTCGTAGGTTCTATCACTTAGCCTTACGGGCTATTTTTGATTAGACATTCACCTCTTTAAGGCGAAGTCCTTATAACTTCTTTCTAATCATGACCCGTGGGTCGTTTTAGTCCGTATATCTCTCATTTGTTTATAACCCTAAAGGTTATGTTGATCCCGTAGATCACTCTTTTTACTCGTGTCTTATTAAAATATATATTTGGTGTCAAAGCACTCTTTTTACGTTTGAAATTCATTTGTCTCAAGCTTACCGTTATCCGGCTTGCGCTTACTTACGCCTTCAAGCATTATACTTTATTCAACCCGTTCAATCTCAAAATGGTTGAATATAATTATCAGAATTTCTGTTTACGAAATTTTTATGGTCTTTTAGTCATAACTCATAATCCGAGTCTTTTGACTTTAAATTCATGTTCTCGTTTCTCGGTTTACGCATGTGTTTAATTCTTACCCATCAACCGGGTGTTTTACCAAAGTCGTTATTATTGCAATCCTCCTGGTATGCATTAAGACCTTGCTTCATTTTTATATTCTGACTTTGTCTTTAAGTTCGACGTTTTACAAAAATGACCCGTTAAGGGACATAATTGCATTTTCCGGGTTCGAGTGCAAGTACACTCCCTCCCATTGCTTGTCTAAATCATTTTTCATGTTTGCGTTTTCTGGGTTCGAGTGTAAGCACACTCTCTCCCATTGCTTGTCTAAATCATTTTACTTGCTTGCGTTTTATGGGTTCGAGTGTAAGTACACTCCCTCCCAATACTTGTCTAAATCATTTTACATGCTTACGTTTTATGGGTTCGAGTGTAAGTACACTCCTTCCCAATACTTGTCTAAATCATTTTACATGCTTGCGTTTTATGGGTTCGAGTGTAAGTACACTCCTTCCCAATACTTGTCTAAATCATTTTACATGCTTGCGTTTTATGGGTTCGAGTGTAAGTACATTCCTTCCCAATACTTGTCTAAATCATTTTACATGCTTGCGTTTTATGGGTTCGAGTGTAAGTACACTCCTTCCCAATACTTGTCTAAATCATTTTACATGCTTGCGTTTTATGGGTTCGAGTGTAAGTACACTCCTTCCCAATACTTGTCTAAATCATTTTACATGCTTGCGTTTTATGGGTTCGAGTGTAAGTACACTCCTTCCCAATACTTGTCTAAATCATTTTACATGCTTCTTTGTCCCTTCGCTCGGGCTCATTATCCTGATGTAATACGCTTCAGTCACTCGGTTGTGCGTTTACATTATTATCAAATATTTTGCTTATCTGATTCATTTGGGTACTTTTTAATTAGTCCCATTTTCTCCGCCCTTACTACATCGGATGTAAATGTGTCCGCTATAAGAAACTCGTGGTATCATATGCCACTACTTACTTGGCCAGAGTAAGTGATTTAACATATGACGTACACGACCTTTTTATAGTTTTCACATCACGCCCTATGTAAGTAACGCCTCTATTCAGTTTTCTTGGAAATTATATCCTGGATGTGTATTTCTGTTCAGGCTTTCCAAGTTTCTAATTTACCCATGCAACGATCATTCTCTACGTGTTTGTTGCATATTGCTAATTGTGCGATTATTTAAAATGTGCACCTTGTAATGTTTGCCCCTACGGGCGTTCCTTGCTATTAACCTTGTTCGCGACCGTTACGCGATTTTGGTCCTTGATGAGTATGCTCTTCCTGTCATACCTCGTACCGTTCCATCATCATATCCATAATTCGTTCAACTCCCGTCATCTTCAGACGCGAGTGTCCTTCAATTAAAAAATTTACAAGAGTTAGTAATGTCAACTTCAATAATCGCCCGTATTATAATACAAGGCTTTTTCTACTATACGCGTCAACGCGCGTATTTCCGTCAACCATATCAATCATTTAAACTGGGGTAACATATACCACACGATAGCTCTATGTGTTGTTTACAACACTTTAGCATACTAACTATTAACCTACTTGTACTTACCGGATTTGCGATCAAGCCTCGAACCGAACACTATTCTTTGTCAAGAGCATAAGGTTTAAGTCCAAGCATGGTTCCTCCCCACCATACTCGGATCTCTTAAACCAAGGCTCTGATACCAACTTGTAACACCCAAGTTATTTTATATGTAAATACCAACAATTAGATGTGTAGTTAAGACTACACATGCTATAAAAATACGGGTTTATTAAAACTTTTACAAATCATAGGTTATTCTAAAAAACGTGATCGAATTCGTTGTTTAAAATCTACAACGTTGCTATGTGCGGAAGCGTGTATCTTTATCGTGTTCGGTTCTTCGCTGAGCTTGATCGTCTTCCGGCATCCCAGAAAGTACCTACATTTCATAAACATGAAATGCTTTAGTCATACGGTATTTAAAACGCATCTAAACGAGTCCGGAAAACAAAACTGATCAAAATATACATTTTTGTACAGGGTCCACCGTAAATTACGGTGGACACCGTAATTTACGGTAGTCCTTGTTTTGATTTGTTTCCACCGTAAATAAGGAGTGTTTCACCGTAAATCATTTCAGGTCCACCGTAAATTACGGTGGCACCGTAATTTACGGTGGCACCTGCATCCCACCTTTCCATTTTGCCGTAATTTGACACGAAATCTTTCGTATCTTTCAAACCGCTTACCCGTTTGACCTACCGTTTCTTCCTGCATGTTTGTAATTTGATTCTCCATCATATGGAGTTAAAATCCGACATCCGGCTTGATAAAATTCAAGACTTTTAAGTCTTCGGCTTATTACTCTTTGATGTGCGTGAAGTGTCGTATATTTTAGGTGTATATTTCAAGCCCTTTTTAACACTTATTTTAGCCAAGTTTTAAATTTATAAAACACGATATTTCACTAACACTAAACACACATATGGGCAAGTGCACCCATCGTTGAGTGTAGTATAGTGTTGGTAAGATACCGAGGTCGTCCAAGGACACAAGAGCTTTTAGTACCGGTTTATCCTCAACGTCTAACCAAAATAAAAGTTTAGAAAAATGTTTTAAACTAAGAAAAATAAAAATTAACTAAAATGCTGAAAATAAAAATAAAAGAAAAAACAGATAGACAAGATGAATCACTTGGTTCCGACTCGTATCTAGTATAACCTTTGATTATTTCCGCACTTTTGCACATAATTAAGAGATTATCTTAGTTATTGTAGTAGGCTCCTCTTTTGAAGGTGACGTTACCCTCACCCCAGTAGTTTGAGTCAGCAGGGATACAATCCTAAAGGGGTGGATTATTGGAAGATAATGAATTAAGTTATTAATGCAGTATTGTGGTAGGCCCCGCTTTTGGCGGTGACGTTACCCTCGGCTAAGTAGTCTGAGTCAGCAGGGATACAGTCCTAAATAGCCGGGTTATAGTATTAATAGTAGTTAACTTATGAGGGGATCAAAGAGTTTGGACCCTCGCCATCCAATACCGTGAAGCATTGAAGGAGGTCCTACTAAATTTGACCCAGGTCCATTGCAGGACCTCTAAACGCTGAACAATGGCAAGACCTTTACCAAACCGTTCCCTTAACCCCCTACCAGGTAGCCAACATACCTCCATATAGACCGTGGAGTTATGAATGCTGAAAATCCTTTATTTTATATAGACAGTAAAATAATGCCAAAACACCACGGACAAACGATAAGGAAAGATCACCTTCAACATAAGTAACTAGTTATTAAAGTCATTAATACAAAACCAAATAAAAAGTGCAAAAGATTAGAAATAAAAAGTATTATACTAGACACTTTGTCTTCACCAAGTGATGTAAGAGACTTAGGCAAACATGGCCTTGATTGTCAAGAACTCTTAGAATCAATCTTGGATCCCGAGACGACTCACACACTCTATGATGGACAATGGATGATGGTGGTGGATGATGGTGTTGTGATGGTGGTGGGTGGTGGATGAAGTGTGAGAGAGGTGGTGTGCCAAGGGATAGTTTGAGCTTGAGCCAAGCACTCCTATTTATAGCCTGTACAGAAGCCTGGACACGGCCCCGTGTCCGCTGGACACGACCCCGTGTCCACCCTTTTCTCTTTCTTCATTAATACAGTTTGTCTTTATTAGCTCCACACGCCCCCGTGTCCGCTGGGCACGGCCCCGTGTCCATCTGACACTCTCTCTCTTCATTAATTGTAATTCGCAATTACAATTAATGCGCCTGCTGTACTTTCGCCACGCCCCCGTGTCCGCTGGGCACGGCCCCGTGGTGGGCAATAGAAGCTTCTACAGGTTTGTCTTTTGTGCCAGGGCTGACCATTCTGGACACGGCTCCGTGTTCGCTGAGCACGACCCCGTGTTGAGCTGGACACGCCCCGTGTCGGGCTGGGCACAACCCCATGCTCAGCTGGGCACAACCCCATGCTCAGCTTTTCTTCTTGTTTTTGCTTTGGGAGTTGTTGTCGAGGGGTCGGGCATGCCACGTTTCTTCCTTTTCTTTGTATTTATGTTGGTTTTGGCTGTATTTTTGTTCCTTTTGTTCGTTTAAGCTCATTTGACCCTGTAAATTCAAAAGGAAGACAAAAACATACTTTTTCCAACATTAGTACTAAAAAAGGGTTAGTTTTATGCCTTATTTGATGTAATTTATATGTTGCATTTTACACACATCAAATACCCCCACACTTGAATCTTTGCTTGTCCTCAAGCAAAACTCTTTATAATGTGGCTTTACACTCCCAAATGGAATTGGTAGAAGAGAAGGTTTTTGGGCTTGTCATAGAGTGCCGGGAATCCAAGATTCTTTATTAGGCTTTATTTTTATGTTATTTACAATCCTATTCGTTATGATTTATTTTGAACTTTTCATAAGAGAGATTACTTATTTGGGCATAACATGCCTCTTTAAAATTTTATTTATATACAAGTTCACATACCTCACGGGGAATCACTCAACACTCGGCCGAAGATGTATTTTTGTGAAACACTCGAGAGCGGCATGGAACTTACTCCTACCATAGGCTTGCCAAGCAATCAATCCTCCTCCTTTTTAACTTATATACCTTTGTAAATATCAAGAGGACTTTGTGGGTTAAGGGTTAGGCTTGGTTTAAAGGTAGGTGGTTGGGTTAGTGGTTAGTAAAAGGGCGAAAGGCGTAAAAAGCATCGGTTTTCGTAAGACCTCTTTTTTTTTTTTTTAATTTTGATGAAGCCACTATTCAAACAAAGTTATTTTTGATAAACTTGTTTGTTTATTTCTCTTTTGCTTCATCATCATCATCTTTTTTTTTTTTTTGAAAGTTTAAGAAAAACCGAGCTTGTTACTAAAACAAAGGGTTAGAAATAAAAAGGGTTTTGGTGGGTGAAAGGGTTTTTGTTTTGGGTTATGAAATGAAAAGGTTTAGGCTCAAAGGGGTTAACTAGGGGGATTTTTGGGTAGGTGGTAAAAGAAAAAGAAAAATAATGGTGTAGAAATAAAAAGGGTTAGTCCTAATGCCTCCATCATTTACTTACTTGGGTTTAAGTTGATAAGGACCGGGAATGTATTGTCATGGCAAGTTCTAGAGTCGTAAGAACCAGGCGGCTATTCACACAAGAAACGAAAAATGAGCATTTAGTCAAATGATATGTAATTGTGTGCTCAATAAAGGCTCAAAACTCACTTTTGTGGGAATGGGTTTTTATGTATATAATTAAATTTTAACTAAGCTTGTCATGCCTTTTCATAATTTTCTTATGTTGGTTCTTTTTATCACGACGCTATCGGTTGTAAATTCGTAAAAATATAACCTTTTTAAGAACTTGAATTTCCCGAGTTAAACCTAGACAAGTAAAAAAAATGAAAAATTTTTGAAAAAATTCGGGGTGATTAGCGGTTCCAATAGAGTTTTGTGTAAGGCTTGTATTTAGGACTTGCAAGATTCAAGGTTTTAGCATCCCCCCCACACTTAAATTACACATTGTCCTCAATGTGTCCCAAAAATAAGTTTTTAGGTTGATTGAATGTGTAAAACTGGGTTAAAAACAAGATTTTATGGTACTGGGTGGCTGAACACGGGGTGGTGTTGGCTGAGCACGGCCCAGTGTCCAGACTGCCAGTACCAAAAGTAAACAGAAGGCTGGGCACGGGGGCGTGTCCAGTGAGCACGGCCCCGTGTCCAGGTACCTGAACTGGGCATTTTCTACAGAACCTTGGGCACGGGGCGTGTTGGGGTGAGCACGGCCCCGTGCTGAACTTGCTGTAATGAAGAAAAATCGTAGGGAGGCCCTGTTTTTGTGTATGGGGTGTTGGTTCAAGCTTCCCTTATCATCCTTCACCATCCCGAGTGTGTTTTATTCCTGAAAAATAAAAGCTAAACTAGAAAACATAAAGGTTAATCTAAACTAAAACTACGGATAGTTCCGCGGAATGCCTCCGTGGTGCGCCACGTTTATAAGGGTCCTTGGCTAGACCCACCTTATCGGGTGGTTCTGGCTCATCTTCAATTAGGGGGTCGTCATTGCCGAATGGATATTTCATTGATCGCTCAAGATCGACACTTCTTTTAAATGCCCCTAATGAAGAGGTAGATTGTTGAACTTCCGGTTTTTCAAAGCTTCGTGAGTTTTTACAAATGGTCGTCCCAACACTAGAGGAGCGTCATCGAGGATGACAAAATCGGTCGGGATTACCATTTGATTTGTTTGAACCAATACATCCTCAACTATACCGATTGATTTTATTACTTTCCGATTGGATAGAAAAATGGGTATTTGAAGTGGAGAAAAATCACTAATACTTAATTTTTCGAAAATGTAGTTAGGCATTATGTTAACACAAAGATTTTTATCGATTGTAACGTTACTAATAAACGAATTTTGAAAGAAACATGGAACCGGTGTAATGTTAATTTCAAATGGGTCTTCTTTTATTAGTGAAGTTTGATCATTAGTTAACTTAACACTTACCGTTTCGTCAATTTTAGTGTTAGTGTTTAACTCTTTTAAAAACTTAGCATGAGTGGGTACTAAACAATGGTTTTCGAAAGAAGGTGACAAGAGATTAATTTCTTCAAAATTAGACTCTTCTTGGATTTTAACGTTGGCGGACTCACCTTTTTCGTTGTTTAACTCATGTGTAGGTTTTTCACTTATTTGTTCTTCCATTTTTACATTTTCAGTTATCTCTTCCTTTTTTAATTCTTCTCTTGCGCGGGACTCCTCTTCCCTTGCGCGAGCTTCTTTTATACATCGATCGATAACTCTAATGTGTTCTAATATCCTATCGGTCACTTCGGTTATAGAAAAAGAATCGGTATTTTCTAAGCTTGAATCCGGTTGTTCGATCCTTTGTTCCTCATAATACCCATATGAAGTAGATGGTTCACACCATTGTTCTTCATTATAAGCATATGATGGATAAGGGTCGTAATTTTGTTCTTCATAATACTCATATGAGGTGGGTTGTTCACGCCATGGTTCCTCATAATAAGCATACGAAGGTGGTGGCTCATATCTTGGTTCCTCAAAGTATGAGTATGAAGGCTCATACCTTGGTTCATCAAAATATGAGTATGAGGGAGGAGGTTCATACCTTTGGTCTTCATAGGATGTGTATGAAGTTGATGGCTCGTACCTGGGCTCCTCATAGTAGGTGTATGAATTGGATGGTTGATATGAGCGATTATTTTGGACCGATCGTGCGTTACGACAATTAGTGCAATAATTACCCCTATAATCATCCTCCTCATAGGTGTAGTTGTAACCTCCTGAGTATTGATCCATAAGAATCACTCAGCAGACCACAACCGAGTCTCGAGATCATAAAACAAAAAATAAAAACGGAAACAGAGGCTGGACACGGCCCCGTGTTCAGTGGACACGGCCCCGTGTTCAGGATCTGTATCTGGGTGTTTTAATTAAATTTACTGATCTAGTTGAGCACGGGGCGTGTTCAGTGAGCACGGCCCGTGTTCAACCTACTGTAAATGCAAAACTAAACTAAAATGCAGAAAAACGTGGGCCCGTTTTGAAAAGGTTTTGAAAAACTGATTAGGCCGTCGATTTTAAGCTTTCCTAAAATCCTTGTGTCCCCGGCAACGGCGCCAAAAACTTGATGTGCGTGAAGTGTCGTATATTTTAGGTGTATATTTCAAGCCCTTTTTAACACTTATTTTAGCCAAGTTTTAAATTTATAAAACACGATATTTCACTAACACTAAACACACATATGGGCAAGTGCACCCATCGTTGAGTGTAGTATAGTGTTGGTAAGATACCGAGGTCGTCCAAGGACACAAGAGCTTTTAGTACCGGTTTATCCTCAACGTCTAACCAAAATAAAAGTTTAGAAAAATGTTTTAAACTAAGAAAAATAAAAATTAACTAAAATGCTGAAAATAAAAATAAAAGAAAAAACAGATAGACAAGATGAATCACTTGGTTCCGACTCGTATCTAGTATAACCTTTGATTATTTCCGCACTTTTGCACATAATTAAGAGATTATCTTAGTTATTGTAGTAGGCCCCTCTTTTGAAGGTGACGTTACCCTCACCCCAGTAGTTTGAGTCAGCAGGGATACAATCCTAAAGGGGTGGATTATTGGAAGATAATGAATTAAGTTATTAATGCAGTATTGTGGTAGGCCCCGCTTTTGGCGGTGACGTTACCCTCGGCTAAGTAGTCTGAGTCAGCAGGGATACAGTCCTAAATAGCCGGGTTATAGTATTAATAGTAGTTAACTTATGAGGGGATCAAAGAGTTTGGACCCCCGCCATCCAATACCGTGAAGCATTGAATGAGGTCCTACTAAATTTGACCCAGGTCCATTGCAGGACCTCTAAACGCTGAACAATGGCAAGACCTTTACCAAACCGTTCCCTTAACCCCCTACCAGGTAGCCAACATACCTCCATATAGACCGTGGAGTTATGAATGCTGAAAATCCTTTATTTTATATAGACAGTAAAATAATGCCAAAACACCACGGACAAACGATAAGGAAAGATCACCTTCAACATAAGTAACTAGTTATTAAAGTCATTAATACAAAACCAAATAAAAAGTGCAAAAGATTAGAAATAAAAAGTATTATACTAGACACTTTGTCTTCACCAAGTGATGTAAGAGACTTAGGCAAACATGGCCTTGATTGTCAAGAACTCTTACGATCAATCTTGGATCCCGAGACGACTCACACACTCTATGATGGACAATGGATGATGGTGGTGGATGATGGTGTTGTGATGGTGGTGGGTGGTGGATGAAGTGTGAGAGAGGTGGTGTGCCAAGGGATAGTTTAAGCTTGAGCCAAGCACTCCTATTTATAGCCTGTACAGAAGCCTGGACACGGCCCCGTGTCCGCTGGACACGGCCCCGTGTCCACCCTTTTCTCTTTCTTCATTAATACAGTTTGTCTTTATTAGCTCCACACGCCCCCGTGTCCGCTGGGCACGGCCCCGTGTCCGTCTGACACTCTCTCTCTTCATTAATTGTAATTCGCAATTACAATTAATGCGCCTGCTGTACTTTCGCCACGCCCCCGTGTCCGCTGGGCACGGCCCCGTGGTGGGCAATAGAAGCTTCTACAGGTTTGTCTTTTGTGCCAGGGCTGACCATTCTGGACACGGCCCCGTGTTCGCTGAGCACGACCCCGTGTTGAGCTAGACACGCCCCGTGTCGGGCTGGGCACAGCCCCATGCTCAGCTGGGCACAGCCCCATGCTCAGCTTTTCTTATTGTTTTTGCTTTGGGAGTTGTTGTCGAGGGGTCGGGCATGCCACGTTTCTTCCTTTTCTTTGTATTTATGTTGGTTTTGGCTGTATTTTTGTTCCTTTTGTTCGTTTAAGCTCATTTGACCCTGTAAATTCAAAAGGAAGACAAAAACATACTTTTTCCAACATTAGTACTAAAAAAGGGTTAGTTTTATGCCTTATTTGATGTAATTTATATGTTGCATTTTACACACATCACTCTTTTACCAAATTTTGACCCGGTTATGCATTTTATAAAACAAACGTATTTATTTGATTCCTATATTTCATACACCTCATCAAATAATTGTGATATACCATATTAGGTTCTAATCATAGGTTTATTACACAATTTAAACCCGTTTTCACTAGTATGCTTATTTTGACCCGTTAAGGATATTTTAAGCACTTTTAAGCTCAATTTCGCTTTCAATCTAATCTAGCGTTGTAATCTATATCTCTTATCTAGTACTCTTCCATCACAACTAAATGTGTGTTGGATTTAAAGTAGATATCTATGTGTTCCGAATTTATACCTCTTGAAATATCATTTTACGGCAAAGACTCATATGGAGTCTTTTGGCCCAAGAATTTCATCTTTCACTATACGTACTCATTCTAAACTTTTGTTTAATCATAAGACTCCTTTCCAAACAACCTCTAAGAGTTGTTTGTTCAATTTAGCCTACAAGGGCGTTTTGGTCGATTTTGGTCCTTCTTTTACATTGAAGGGCTATCACCAATTATTCGACCAAATTAGCACTTTTACATACATCATAAATAAACGTACCTGGCTCGGATCAACAATTAGACCCGATTTTTAATACCTTGCTTTATATTCGCTAATTAAGAACGATGCGAATATCCATTGGATATCTATTCCTGTAAGCATATGACTCAACAAAAGAATCATTAGTCTATATAGTCAAAAGGTGTTGTCTACACCTTCTGACCCGTTTGGCCGAATTGACCATTTATCTTTGCGAAATGATATTTATTATCATCTCCTCTACATGACTCTTCCCGTTTAACACCGCACGATAATTTTAAATATAAACCGTGTATTTCTTTCGACATAATATGACCAATTTATCGATTTACTTCTTTTTAACCATTATTATGGTTTCTATCATCTTTGATTTTCTTGTTCCGTTCGACTACACGACGGAACATCATATTTCAATTGTTTAGATATCTCATTCATAATTTATATGATAAGAAAACATTCCACAATTTAAGACTAGTGTAAGCTATACTTACCTTGTATCCGAATTATGCTTTTCCGCCATTCTTGCTTCGTTTGACCCGCTTCCTTTCCAAGCCTCCACCTAGCTTGTCAAGCGTCAAACTATCATCATAATTCGTAAGACGGTTATATTAGTCATCATTAATTATGACTATTCCATCTTACATATTTTCTATCAAAATCACCATTCGATCTTATTAATGGTCGGTTTGACTATTTAAAAGTCAAATCACCAATTAACACATATGATTGCACTATCAAGTTCACAAGACTCAATTAGGCACATTATCAATACTTAGTTCTCATTTAGGCATTTTAACAAACACCTAATGTGCATGATTTTACATATTTACTAACTAGTTCCTAACTAGTTATTTTTACCAAGATTAACATCAAAATCACCACTATCACTTATGATCAATTACTCAAACTTGCGAATTGTTCAAGTATCTTGTTCCTACTAGCAACTATGATGTTTTTAAACATGTGTACATCATCATCTTTACTACATAATCAAAACCCACTTGACACATGAGTGTATGATCATGGATTCACAACCATGAACATCAATTCAACAAGTACATGACTAGGGTTTACTCCTAGACATCATATTATTTCAAGATTCACTCATGCATGACACAATCAAGCTCAATTTCAGTTTTTCACAATTAACCTAGAACTTGAGATGAATCAAAATACTAGAATTTTGCATACCTTATGATCCCTTCAGTGAGGTGATCATTAATTCGTGTTTAGAACTTGATTTGGGACTGAATTGAACCTCCAATTTCTGAGATTTGTGAAGTTTTTGGGTTTGAAGAACCCTAGTCGCCCTTCTCTTCTCCTGATCGAACCAGACACCAAAATGGTGTGTTTGGTTTTTGTTTTAATTATTTCTAGTTTCACTTTTTACAAGATTAACCCCTCATCTTTTGTATAACTTATAGTTTGGCATGTTTTTAACCTTATTATAAGTTATTTCTAGACTATTAGCTAACTAGGTTAAAATTCCTAGTTAGTAAATTCTTGTTTATTTAATAATCCAAATATTCACCGGGTTACTTTTACCACTAAAGGTAAATTACCCGTCTTTTAATATAAACGTGATTTGATTACCAAACCCGTTTTCGGGGTGTTACATAAGACTAAGGTCATGTGGGCTAGGCTGGCCTATGGGGAGGCCATGTGGGCCATGGGGTTGTTTAGGGTATATCAACTTGTTTATTTCATAAACTAGGGTTTAAACTTCACGGTTACATCTTGGAGAAAATCGCAGGAGGCCATCTAGGGTTTCTTTAATCGACTTTTTGAATCAATACAAGTGTGCATTAAAACTATAATCTCGTGTTTTTCGTGTATAGTCTTCAATCACCTATTGGTTGGATTCCAAATTATCAATATGTTTGTTTGATAATATTATTAGATCCCGTTTTCGGGACCTACACGTGGTATTTAAACCTATTTCTAGGCTCGGTTTGATATCAAGATTCAGGACCTTCGAAGAAAAGTGTGGGTGTTATTGACATATTTATATATATATATATATATATATAGGGCTTGGCTATACAAGAAACCCCATCTTTTTTAAAAAACTTTAGAAACTCTATGTGGTCCATTGATCTTGTTTCATCTTAATAGATTAAGGGTCATGATTTATTTAGACAACTTTTAGCATTTAAAACATTAAAATAGTCCATGCTTGTACAATTAGTCAACTGAAAAGGGCATTTTGGGTAGTATATTTCTTCTCTCTCCAATGTCTAGTCCTATTATCTCTCTTTAATGCACCTCCCTTTCTCTCTCTTCATATCCAATTCAAAATCACAATTCCTCTCTCTAAAATCACAGATCTCATCTTCTCCTCCCTGAATCAAAACCCTAGCCCCCATGACTTTCCCTTCTCTCTACACAACACTTACAACCTGCAAGCCTAGAGAAAGAGTGAGAGCCGTGAGAGAGAGTACCAGAGAAATCGAAAGAGAAAGAGCGGCGACAGTGGGTGGTTGTAGAAGGTGGTGGAGGGTGGGTGGGTGGTTGGTGGCGCCGTAGTTCGGAACGTCGTCGGAGTCAAGATCTAGTAATGGTTAATGTTCTCTCTCTCTCTCTCCTCTCCTCTGTCTTCGATCAAGATCTAGTAATGGTTAATGTTCATGTATTTTAAATAAATCGAAAACTTTAGGATGAGATTTTTGAACGGGATTTTTTGTTGGTTTGGTTGCTTGTTTGGGGATTTTGATCTTAACAATAATTGGTTTTTTTTTTGTTGGTTTGGTTGCTGGTTTAGCCTTTTGATCTGAACAATAAGTGTTTTTTTTTTGTTGGGTTGTTTGATTTACAGAACCAGACCCATAACATGTGTTAAGCACCTGTTAGAATAATATATAACGTGTGTTGATTTACAGAAACAGATCCATAAAGATATTCAATTGACAAGCTGGATGGATGCGGGGATATTGAATAAGTCAAATCTTTTGGGGAAGAAGTTTTCGTTCGTTTATAACATGTGTTAGTGGTTCATGCTGTAATAGATCCATAAAGAAGTTTTCATGATGTAACAAGTTTTCGTTCATTTATAACATGTTTAGCACCATTTTGGAATGTATAACATGTGTTAAGCCTCTGTTATAATTTTTTTTGTAACCTGACATGTATTTATGTATAAGCTAGTGTTAAGCCTCTGTTATAATCTTTTTGTAACCTGACATTTTGGAATGTATAACATGTGTTAAGCCTCTGTTTTAATCTTTTTGTAACCTGACATATATTGATGTATAAGCTAGGGGTTTACAAAACACCATGATGTGTATATACTGATCTAACATGTGTTACAATTTGTCTGTTCGGAACATGTAATTGATTAACATGTGACAAGGGTGAAAACAGTCGACGGGGGCGATGAGTTTAATGGTGAGCTTAGTTAATATCGTAATCTTGTTGTAACCCCACTTGTATACATATGATAACATGTAAGCATCCATTTATAACATGTGTTGGTGGTTCAAGCTGTAACAGAACACCATGATGTAACCTGACATGTGTTCATGTATAACACGTGTTAAGCCCCTGTTAGAATGATATATAACGTGGGAAAGAACTCTTCGTTCATTTATAACATGTGTTTGTTTTGCACATTTTGGAATGTATAACGTGTGTTAAGCCTCTGTTATAATCTTTTTGTAACCTGACATATATTCATGTATAAGCTAGGGGTTTACAAAACACCATGATGTGTATATACTGATCTAACAGGTGTTACAATTTGTCTGTCGGAACATGTAATTGCTTAACATGTCACAAGGGTGAAAACAGTCGACGGGGGCGATGAGTTTAATGGTTAGCTTAGTTAATATCGTAATCTTGTTGTAACCCCACTTGTATACATATGATAACATGTAAGCATCCATTATAACCCGACTTGTATTCATGTATATGAAAGTGGTTTGCAAGTTAATATGTGTACAAGTTAAAATGGAACATACAAGTTAATATTGCAACACCGTATATGGAACATACAAGTTAATATGGAACATACAAGTTAATATTGTATAACGTGTGTTAAGCCTCTATTATAATGTGTGTTAAGACTTCCAACATGGATGCATAAACTCCAATAATAACTTAATAACAACATAGTATACCTGATATAACGTGTGTTAAGCCTCTTTTATAACGTGTGTTAAGACTTCCAGAATGTGTTAAGTCCATACCGTTTTAACATCATGTACTAGACAAAACAATAAGAGTCTCACATTACATATTACTGGTAAACAAAAATACATAGCACTAAGAAAATGGCGGAGCTTCCTTTGACAGTCTGCCTTAGCTTTTCAGCGGCTACCTTTCCTGCCTTAGCTTTTCAGCGGCTACCCTTGCTTTATTGTTTGGGTCGGTCTTGAAACGCTTTGTAAACATGTGGGTGTGCGTATGCCAGGGATGTTATAAAAATGTGTTTTCATGTCACACGTAACACGTGTTACGTTGTACATGGGTTTCATGTCACATGTAACACATGCATGTCCGAGAAGTTCAAACTATAACACGTGTTAGTTGTGTTGTGCTGCAACATAAACATGGTCATGATCCTTGAGTATCTGATCCACGTTTGACGAAACCAACGGTCCCGAGAATTGGATCTTATATCCCTTGTATCCATCACTGTCCTAATAAACAAAAAGATAAGATAACCGTTAAGTCGTTAACACATTCATAGCCAGAAAATCTTTTTTCTCAAATAACATCACAAAAACGGTTACTATTCAGATCAAAAGCCCCAAACAAAGCAACCAAACCAACAAAAAACAGTTACTATTCAGATCAAAAGCCCAAAGAAGCAACCAAACCAAGCATAACTTTTTAACACAAAAATAAAAACCTGCAAATTAATCTTACACAACTGAAACAACAACTAACAAAGTACACAGAACTAAAAACCTGCAATTAATTCGTCATACATGTCTCTAATACATCGTCATACCCTAATACATGTCTCTATAACATGTTACTATGGTTTAGCTGTGAAACAGGAGTTCAGACTATAACATGTGTTACGTTGGTTGTGTTGTAAGACAAACTTGGCTTAGCTGTGAAACAGAAGTTCAGACTATAACACGTGTTACGTTGGTTGTCCTGTAAGACAAACTTGGCTTTTCGTTTCTAAAAACAGATGTGCCGATTATTAGACGTCTAAAAATAAAAAAAATCGGGCATGTGTTAAACACGTCATAACTATAATAATTTAAACTATATGGCTATGTCTAATAGGATAAAGTGTAACATGTATTAGGGTATGACGAGGTAAAATTAATCAGTAAAACTAATCACATGTTTGATAAATTAAACAATAACACCTGTTTAATAAAATTAATCTTACACAACTGAAACAACAACTAACAAAGTACACAGAACTAAAAACTCTTTAACATATAATCAATAACACCTTACAATTTCAGCAATTAATTCAGCAACTCCTAATCAACAATTAGTAAAATTAATCACATGTTTAGTAAAATTAATCTTATACAACATTAACAAAAAAAAAAAAAAAAAAAAAACCTCACAGATTTAACAACTCTTAACACCTTACAATTTCAACAAATTATTTCAAACAAATCACATACAAAACAATAACCAAAATCTGAAACAACATATACAAATCATATTTTATATAAACTAAAAAAGTGTAAAAAAAACTCACAAATATTCAGATCTGAAACAACATATACAAATCATATTTTATATGATCTTAAGAGCTCGTCGACATCGGTGACCTTTGAGCATTAGTTGATGATGGCAACATTCCGATCTGGTGCCATTTTGAGGATGCTACGGACCCACATGGTTCTTCAAGGAATAAAGTATAGCCATTTGGGTTGAATATATTCAGTTCCACATCTGAATATATGGGTTGGGGGATGGCGGTGGTGGAAGGGCAGTGGTGGCAGTTCAAAATTTTTTCTTCTTTATCTTCCCCACAAGATATTCATTACTCCCTGTTCATCTTTCTCTCTCATGAAACAGGGTACGTCGTCAGTTGATGTGGATCGAGTTAAACCTGTTGGGGAAACTATGGATCGGCGACATTAACTCCAATGTTGGTGGATTTGTCTCCATAGAAATTAATGGAGAAAGCATGAACTTGTTGAGAAGATGTTAATGGAGATATTTAAAAAAATAGTGAAAAAAAATATGGGGATGGGTAATTTGTACAATGGAGTTGATGGGCATTAATTATTAAAGTCAAATCAAGTTGGGAAAGTATCTTGGGTTGGGACAATTACTGATTTACCCTTCTATTCAAAAAGGTAGATGAAATGGATATGGGATACGTGGACATATGAGAGCCACATGTTGAGTTTGCTAAGTTTCTTAAAAAAATAGGGTTTTTTATAGAGCATTGTCCTATATATATATATATAGTGGAAGGTTCAAATGAGAAGATTTTTTTTGTATGAAGAAAAAAGAATAAGTTTCAACCAACCAATAAGAATGTTTCATTTTTCTTCATTTAATATTTTCATTTAATTTTAATGTAAGGGTATATTGGTAAAGTCACATAGATCATTAATATATAGTCTTCCTTTTTAATAGCTAAGTACATTAAATTTGTAACTTATTTTCAAAAAATATATATTTTTTCAAAAATAAAAAAAAATAATTTAGAGTGTATGATAAATTACTAGGTGTGTAGGATAAATTACGAGTTATGTAGGATAAATTTGAGCATGTGTAGGATATTTTTCAAAATGTGTAGGATAACTTTTTATGTTTGTAGGCAATGAAAATTAGTGTAGACAATAATAGTCTTTATGAGTAATTAATTACTTAAAGATTGTAATAAATGAGATTAAAGAATAACTACTTAATATTTTACAATTGTACCCTTTGTTCTTTTTCTTCTCAACTAAATTTTGTTCTCAAATGAACCTCCCCCTATGTATATATATATATATATACATAGGGGATGGTTCAAATGAATAATGAAAACCACTTTTATTGTGAAAACTCGAAAACTAACTAAAAAAAGCCTAAAAAAACCCACTTGAGTTGAACCTTCCCCTATATATATATATATATAGAGTAGGAGTTGGGTGGAAAGTGTGTTTTTCCTAGAAAGTCTAGGAAGCAATAAGAACGCGACATGTGGCATTGAAGGATTTTATCTAAAAGGGTGTTTATGTACTTTCACAATCTATTTTTATTTTAGGAAATTATCTTCAATAACTAACTATACATAAATTTCGGAATTTTTTGTTTTCGATTTCTGATCTCACGTAATATCAATCATTCCTTCGTTTTCTTGCTGGAATCCATCAGCATGTTCTTGGTACTGTGTTTTAACAGTTTGTTCTTGGTGATGTGTTTTACCAGCAAGCAGATTCATACAGCTGTGTTTTATTATTCAGATTCATACAGTTGTGTTTTAACAGTAAGCAGATTCATACAGTTGTGTTTTAGCATTCAGATTCATACAGTTGTGTTTTAACAGCAAGCAGATTCATACAAATGTGTTTTAACAGCAAGCAGATTCATACAGTTGTGTTTTAGTATTCAGATTCATACAACTGTGTTTTAACAGCAAGCAAATTCATACAAATGTGTTTTATCATTCAGATTCATATAGCTGTGTTTTAACAGCAAGCAGATTCATACAAATGTGTTTTATCATTCAGATTCATACAGCTGTGTTTTAACAGCAATTCAGATTCATACAGCTGTGTTTTAACAGCAAGCAGATTCATACAAATGTGTTTTACATCAGCAGATTTCGCCCCAGCTTTCGATCGGCTTCCAGTAACTGTTCCCCTGCTATCTATCCTTTCAAAAGTTCCTGCTTTTTAATCTCTTCCCTGCAACTAGCAAAATACCGTCAATTACAAACAAGAATCACCCGTAATCTCTTTGTAAAACACATAGTACAATGAAAGCTTGATCTTACGTATATGGAACAAGGAAAATCTCTTATCTTCATCCATGATTTTAGGTATTTTTGGTATGATTTTGGGGGTTTCCGAATTTGGGTTTAGAGAGAGAAAGAGAGAGAAAGGGAAATTGGCGTGTATTAAGGAGATGTGATATCTCTGACGGTTATTTTTGATTGGTTTAAAACACACATAAGGACGAAATTGCCCCTACTCATTTAAAACAATCTATTAAATATAGTTAATTATTACAAGATTGCCATTGATTTAATCTCAACCCTTAAACACACTAATCGGATGGACAAGATCGCTTCCTAGACTTTCTAGAAAAAACACACTTTCCGTAGGAACCCTACTCTATATATATATATATATATATATAGTGTGGGGTTCATTGGGGAACAACAAAAAAGTGGGGAACCGGGGAACCCTTAGGAACCCTTGGATGAAGTTAATTAATGGCTGAGATTAGATATTTTAAAGGTAAAAAAGCAGAGGGGTATTTTTGGAATTTTAGAAAAGTATGAATTAGATTATTCTGGACTTGTTCCCGTACATTGCAACCGTCGTCCTCGTCGCCGGAGATCAGTCGTGATTTTAGATATGGTTTTTGAAGGCAGCCGTCGTCCCCGTCGCCGGACATCACCTATGATTTTAGATCTTCTTTTTGCAGACTGCCGTCGTCCGATTTTGCGGAGATCACCTTTGTTTTCAAATCTGCTTTTTAAAGAGTGTTGTTGTCTGCGTCGCCGGAGATCGATTGTGATATCTAGGTTTGTTCGAAGAATGTTAGGATATCCTAGCCGCTACCGATTTCGTCTCAGATCTATCTAGCATCTATGTAATATCTAGGTTTGTTCTAATTTTCACTTTTTCAGATCTGTATTTCCGAAACTGTTTGAAAATCTTAGCGGTTACCGATTTCCTCTTAGATCTATGAAATTTTATTTTGTAGAATTTAGATCTCAGTTTAAGGTATCACCTATTTGCTATTTTCTTTTAATTTTATTTATTTTAGCCTGATTATATGAAATTCATGAGTACTTTTAGATGTTTGTTCATGTGTTGTTGCTTTTTTCAGAAATAAATTATGGTTTTAACATGTTAATATTTTTTTTTCAACTTGATTTTTATATAGTTTTTAAAAAAAATAAAATTAAAATGATATAAAATGTTAAACAACATTTTTATCAAACACTTGATCTTATATAAGTTTTTTATGTTCATTTTTTAAAATAGGTTTAGTATTCTATTCCTTTTTATGTTGATATGGAATATGTTATCTCCGGGCACTCGGTCTTCACTTAAATCTATACTGTTGACTTGTGTGCAGCAAGAAGAAGCAAAAATTATCATGAAAAAGTTGTGTGATACAGTTTCAGAACTTGCTTCGAGTATATTACCGGGTAACGGTGGGCCTGAGCTTGTTACCATTCATGTTCTAGTTTGTTTCGTTGGATAATTTTAAGCTTCAGGAGTCTGCGTTTTTCTTATTTACTCAACTGTCACAGTATATCAGCGAGACTTTGTTTCTGCATATTAAGCATCTTCACGTTGTGTTTTTGCAGTGTGACTACGTCCGGTAGTTCCGATGTGCGAATTGCTGCCTTAAGTGCTGTGATTAATTTTATTCTGTGTTTGAACTCCGGTGATAGGGATAGGTTTCAAGATCTACTTCCTGCGATGATGACGACTTTGACGGAAGCTTTGAACGATGGACAAGAGGCCACCGCACAAGAGGCATTGGAGCTGTTGATTGAACTGGATGGAACTGAACCAAGGTTTTTGAGGCAGCTGTTAGTGGAGGTGGTTTAGTCAATGCTGCAGATTGCGGATGCTAAGACATTAGCATATTCGTCATTTTAAGTATGAATATTTGTCTTCCTCAGATGCGTAAGCTTGCTCTTGCCCTTGGTCTTGCTGATCAAATGCCTGGTATACTTAACCTTATTTGTTTCTTTGATTATAGAGTACATATGTGTATATGTTTGTATGTATATATGATGTAGAAACTGCAAGTTTAGAATAAGAAATAGTTTTGTTTGAGGCTGCAAGTTGTGAATATGTAGTCTTCTTATATTTTTTACACTGTTTGGCATCTATGAAACTTCGTTTTCAAGAGCTTGATGCATCCGAATTAGAATTAGTTATGTTTTCACACTTTTGTGTATGGTTGGTTAGAACATAGAAATGTTTTAAAGGCCCAAATGTTAATTGTTGTTTCAGTGCAGATATGATTGAAGAGTTGATTAGCAGGGGATAGCAGGTTGATGTTGTGCATTTTATTCATGAAGTTGGTGTTGTAGACAGGTGCCCCCTGTTAGTTTGTTGAAATCTTTTGCTAAAGGATGCCAAAAAGGCGCACCGTCTATTCTTGAAGACTCCAACTATTCAAGCCACGCTGTGGTATCTTCTATTTATTTTTTCCTTTGCATCTTTCTTTATGATTTTGGTCATTTGGTGCACTCGGTGGTAGTCAGTTGTTTATAATATATTCTAATCCTTTTTGCTTGCTAAAATGTGCAAGTTACAAGGTAAATTTGGTTCTGGTTGTACTTCGTTGTTTATAATAAATTCTAATATACTTGATGTCGTTCAGCGCCTGAGATATCACTAACTCGCCTCTCATGATCTCTTTAACTAGTAATCAAATCCATCTTAATTTTGTAAAATTGTTTCTTTTTTTTTCTTTTCATTTTCATCTTATAATACAAAGCTTTGCTGACAAATGTAGGTTGATTTGAAGGTATATCTGCTGAACCAGGAAGTCCAAAAAAATGTATAACTTCAAGTTATCATGTTAAATCTAGCTTTTCAAGTCAAAAGTTTTTGTTCATTTTTAAAATGTTTTATAAATATATAGTGTGATATATATTATTATAACAAAACTAGATGTTTACACTAGTAATCTATCTATCTATCTGAATAAAACAGTTGAGAAGGTTTTATGCGTAAAAAGCACACCTTGGGTGACTTTTCTACCCCTTGACCCGTTCACTTTTTAATATGGATTTAACCAATGTTACCTATTAACGATAAAATTTAACCCACCACTGCCGCTATTTTGAATTTCAATGTAACCTTTATAAAAATAATTTAAAAAGACAAATTCTTTCTTAACATGTTAAATATATTAAAAAGACTAAACATTTGTTAAATATTTTCTTAACATGTTAAAAGGAGAAATTTTTAAGATGTTTAATATTTTATCAACATTTTAAAAATAATTTAAAAAAACTAAACATTTGTTTATAAATAAAAAAACAAATTTTTAACATGTTAAATATTTTTTTACCATGTTAAAAGTATTTTCTTAACATGTTAAAACTAATTTAGAATCATTCCTCACAAAGAAGCAAAAGCAGAATACTGTAAAACAAAGAACAACCAAATACAGAGGATTATCATTGACTCCATCTATTTTGAATTTCAATGTAACCTTCATAAAAATAATTTAAAAAGACAAATTCTTAAGATGTTAAATATATTAAAAAGACTAAATATTTGTTAAATATTTTCTTAACATGTTAAAAGGAGAAATTTTTAAGATGTTTAATATTTTGTTCACATTTTAAAAATAATTTAAAAAAACTAAACATTTGTTTATAAATAAAAAAATAAATTTTTAACATGTTAAATATTTTTTTACCATATTAAAAGTATTTTCTTAACATGTTAAAACTAATTTAGAATCATTCCTCACAAAGAAGCAAAAACACAATAATGTAAAACAAATAACACCCAAATACTGAGGATTATCATTGACTCCATCTATTTTGAATTTCAATGTAACCTTTATAAAAAATAATTTAAAAAAAACAAATTCTTAACATGTTAAATATATTAAAAAGACAAAAGATTTGTTAAATATTTTCTTAACATGTTAAAAAGAGAAAATTTTTAAGATATTTAATATTATATTAACATTTTCAAAATAATTAAAAAAGACTAAACATTTGTTTATAAATAAAAAAAAACAAATTCTTAAAATGTTAAATATTTTTTTACCATATTAAAAGTATTTTCTTAACAGGAAAAATTACAAGTTTTGTCCTTTATCTTTATAGTACTTTACAGGCGGTGTCCTTTTTTTCAAAACTTTACAGGCGGTGTCCTTTATAGGGAATTTTGTTGCAAGTTTTGTCCTTTGAGCCTAACCTAGTTAGATTTTTTTGTTAAATATGGTCACATGCAAGTCACTTGAGGGTAGTTTAGTCATTTTACTTATTTAAAGGACAAACCTTGTAATTTATTCTTTAAAAAATTATATATATATATATATATATATATATATATATATATATGTATACTGATCTTGAGTTTCATTGACTCAATCCAAACGGTTCAAACCCAAAACCAGGTTTTGTGAACCTTGGAGCTCAAACAATGGCCGTCACCCTCAACCACCATCCTCTACCCTCACCGTTGTTCACTCTCCCACCGTCCACCACCCCATTCCACCGTCATCTTCGCCGCCACAAAACCTCTCTATCTAAACCCACAAAACACACATCTCTCTCTGCTACTTCACCCCAAAATCAAAACCCTTCATCCTCAATCTTTCTCCCTTTTCTCGAAGAACAAGAACAAGACACGTCAGATTATCTAAATTATCTGATTTTGAATGTTGCGTGTGACATTTGTTGATTAATTTGTGTTTTCGGTTTTATACTTTTATATAATTTGTTTGATTGTTTGAAACTTTGATTTGTTGTTGTTGTTGTTTAGGTTTTGAAGGTTTTGTTTATTTTGATTTTGTTTGGAAGGTGTAGGAGTAGGATTTTGTGTTTTTAGTTAATTTAAGATTTATATCTAGTAATATTTGAATAATCTGCTAAATTTTTTAGGATTGTCTCTTGATTAGCAAATGATAATTGAGGTAATTAGGTGAAGTTCATGTGCGATTTGTCTTATTTGAGTCATTAAAGTCGATCTGATATTAAATGTTGCCTGTGACATTCGTGAATTAATTTGTGTTTTCGGTTTTATTTAATTTGTGTTGATCATTCAAAATTGTGATCTGTTGTTAAGGTTTTTGAAGGTTTAATTTAACTGAATTAGTAGGAGTAGATTTTTTTTTTAAGTTTGTTCGAAGTGGTATTTTTTGCTTAAACGCAGATTCAAGCGCTAAACTCTGAAGGATTTGAGGTTATCTTGGTGTCATCTGGTGCTGTTGGAGCTGGTCGACAAAGGCTTAGATACAGGAAATTAATCAATAGTAGATACTTAGTAGCTCTAAAGTGTCTCATGAGACAGTTATAGTTCATGAACAAGAAGAACAGAGCAGTGGTAATCAAGGGGATGTTGATGCCACTGTTACTGTTCTTGTTTCCCGTTCGGATGTGCTCACCATGTTCATTGGGTCTATGTTTTTTGATTGATATATGAATTTACATCAATGTTAAGCCACAGAGAACATTTTTTTAATTGGGTATATGTTTTTTGATTGTGTACTTTGTTTGATGTTTGAGCATATGGTGGATTGCAATCGAATGGGTAGGGAAAATGATAAGAGGCTGTTGGGGTTTTTGTAGGTGGCTAGTGGTGGCGGTGGCGGCGGGCCGGCGGCATATGGTGGTGTTGGTGAAGACGGTAGTGGTGGTGGTAGGTGAAGGGAGAGAGAGGGTGAGGGAGAGGGGGGAGGGATAATCTGGATTGTTTGTTACAAAAATTGTCCTTTATATGTATAAAGACTAAAATATCCTTGGGTAATCAGATTTAACAAAAAAATCTAACTAGGTTAGGCTCAAAGGACAAAACTTGCAACAAAATTCCCTATAAAGGACACCGCCTGTAAAGTTTTGAAAAAAAGGACACCGCCTATAAAGTACTATAAAGATAAAGGACAAAACTTGTAATTTTTCCTTCTTAACATGTTAAAACTAATTTAGAATCATTTCTCATAAATAAGCAAAAACACAATACTGTAAAACAAAGCACAACCAAATACAGAGGACTATCATTGACTCTATCTATTTTGAATTTCAATGTAACCTTTATAAAAAAATAATTTAAAAAGACAAATTCTTAACATGTTAAATATATTAAAAAGACTAACGATTTGTTAAATATTTTCTTAACATGTTAAAAGGAGAAATTTTTAAGATGTTTAATATTTTATTAACATTTTAAAAATAATTTAAAAAAACCAAACATTTGTTTATAAATAAAAAAAAACAATTTTTTAAAATGTTAAATAACTTTTTACCATATTAAAAGTATTTTCTTAACATGTTTAAAGTAATTTAGAATCATTTCTCACAAAGAAGTACAAAACACAATACTGTAAAACAAAGAATAACCAAATACAGAGGATTATCATTGACTCCATCTATTTTGAATTTCAATGTTACCTTTATAAAAATAATTTAAAAAGACAAATTCTTAACATGTTAAATATATTAAAAAGACTAAACATTTGTTAAATGTTTTCGTAACATGTTAAAAGGAGAAATTTTTAAGATGTTTAATATTTTATTAACATTTTAAAAATAATCTAAAAAAACTAAACATTTGTTTATAAATAAAAAAAAAACAATTTTTTAACATGTTTAATATTTTTTTTACCATATTAAAAGTATTTTGTTAACATGTTAAAACTAATTTAGAATCATTGCTCACAAACAAGCAAAAGCACAAGACTGTAAAACAAAGAACAACCAAATATAGAAGATTATCATTGACTCCATCTATTTTGAATTTCAATGTAACCTTTATAAAAATAATTTAAAAAGCCAAATTCTTAACATGTTAAATATATTAAAAAGACTAAATATTTGTTAAATATTTTCTTAACATGTTAAAAGGAGAAATTTTTAAGATGTTTTTTATTCACAATTTAAAAAAACTAAACATTTGTTTATAAATAAAAAAAAGTTTTTAACATGTTAAATATTTTTTTACCATATTAAAAATATTTTCTTAACATGTTAAAACTAATTTAGAATCATTCCTCACAAAGAAGCAAAAACACAATACTGTAAAACAAAAAACAACCAAATACAGAGATTTATCATTGACTCCATCTATTTTGAATTTCAATGTAACCTTTATAAAAAATAATTTAAAAAGACAAATTCTTAACATGTTAAATATATTAAAAAGACTAAAGATTTGTTAAATATTTTCTTAACATGTTAAAAAGAGAAAATTATAAGATATTTAATATTTTATTAACATTTTCAAAATAATTAAAAAAGACTAAACATTTGTTTATAAATAAAAAAAACAAATTTTTAACATGTTAAATATTTTTTTACCATATTAAAAGTATTTTCTTAACATGTTATAAAAGTAATTTAGAATCATTCCTCACAAAGAAGCAAAAACACAATACTGTAAAACAAAGAACAACCAAATACAGAGGATTATCATTGACTCCATCTATTTTGAATTTCAATGTAACCTTTATAAAAATAATTTAAAAAGATAAATTCTTAACATGTTAAATATATTAAAAAGACTAAACATTTGTTAAATATTTTCTTAACATGTTAAAAGGAGAAATTTTTAAGATGTTTAATATTTTATTAACATTTTAAAAATAATTTACAAAAAATAAACATTTGTTTATAAATAAAAAAACAAATTTTTAACATGTTAAATATTTTTTTTACCATATTAAAAGTATTTTCTTACCATGTTAAAACTAATTTAGAATCATTCCTCACAAAGAAGCAAAAACATCATACTGTAAAACAAAGAACAACAAAAAACATAGGATTATCATTGACTCCATCTATTTTGAATTTCAATGTAACCTTTATAAAAATAATTTAAAAAGACAAATTCTTAACATGTTAAATATATTAAAGAGACTAAACATTTGTTAAATATTCTCTTAACATGTTAAAAGGAGAAATTTTTAAGATGTTAAATATTTTATTAACATTTTAAAAATAATTTAAAAAGATTAAACATTTGTTTATAAGTATCATCATCATCATACTCGGTAAATGCCACCAATAGCAAAACTAAATTAGGGTCTAAGGAGGGTAGATGTAGACAACCTTACCTCTACCCGGTAGGAATAGAGATGCTGCTTCCAGTGAGACCCTCGGCTCGATTGTAGTTTTGTATTAAGCCTTGGACCCAAGACACATAACACTCAAACAATTGGGACAGAGACTGATTCGTGCATGTACCCCGTGTCTTTCAGCTATCAACGTCACCACATGATGCATGATTAACCATCCGCCGCTTTTAATGTTATTTTCACTAAATTAGTAAAATAACGTTAAAGTTAGTACCATTTCACTTTTGCCTCCCGTGCGCCCACACATATATACATTATATGTGCACATCGCAAGAAAGGCACTATTTGTTTATAAATAAAAAAGATAAATTCTTAACCTGTTAAATATTTTTTTTAAATATTAAAAATATTTTCTTAACATTTTAAAAATAATTAAAAAATAATTTAGAATCATTCCTCACAAAGAAGCAAAAACACAATACTGTAAAACAAAGACCAACCAAATACATGTGCAATCAAGACAGAAGGCGCAGTCAAAACTTTAGCAACATTAATGTAATATTCCATGATTCAATCAAGAAAACTTTACACATAAAGAACAAATCAAGAAAATAATTTAACTCAAAAAAGGATAAGAGCTCAAAGTGGCTTGGTAAACCTGTTGCTCTATTCCATGATTCTTTGGTTTATTTCCTGTGCAAGTCGATTCTGTACACGATTCCGGTATGGATGATCTGGCTCGCGATACGTGGGGGGGGGGAGAGGGAGGTCTGCGAATCCTGTGACTATGGTTTTTGGAACGCGTTATCAATAGAAAATTTCACAACTGGTATATTACTTCAAATATAACCTACTCTAATTATGCATACAAATAGAGCATTTCTTAACTCCAAATGTTCCCAAAGTTTGAAACAAAATAACCTCATTTTCTGCTAAAGATATGGTGAAACTTCAGACACACACATATTACTTGTCACCTTAATAAGTTGTCGTGTCTCATCATTCATCAACACTCTATCCTTCTTCATCCTCTCACCAACAATCAATGGCATTTTACCAGCTTTAACATAAACTTTAAGTAGTAAATACAAAACCAGCACGACGAACCGTCACCAAAACTTCTTCAGCCCCCTCGATGTTACCATACTCTTCAAGCAACTTGTACACTTCTCGAACGATTTTCAAATCCGGGTCCAACTTCTTCACCGACCCGATCGCCTTTTATAACACTCCAGAACTTTATTCATTTGTTTTTCATGTATATAACCATATGTAAACAGCTCCCATGAAGTGTAACTTGGAAGTTGGAACGATTCCTTTCCCGACAACCTATTTTTCAAAAAACACTTCAGCCATTTGATATTGTTTTTGTTAATATACGCTGCAAGGATCAAATTCGGGAGCCATGAATCACCAGTTACAGAAGTGGATTCCCATTCGGTGTATAGATCTTCAGCTTCTTTAAGCTCGTTAAGTTTTATTAATGACGAAATCATGCAGTGATATTTTGCGTCGTTTAGCCTCACTCATGCAGTAATTCTCTGCAGTAAGTATATAAAATCATTCGGAATAGCCCCACTCGACCCAACCCTTTAGGGGATACACATTCAAAAACATTCTTCAAAAGTCAAAAATGCTGATTAAAGAAACCTACATAATAGTGTTAACACATGCAATGCACAGATTGGAAATGATTGTCAAAACATACTTGCAGGGGAAACCTGTTTTTTTAGAGTTGTGCAGTATAAACAAAATCTAACCCTCGTCTTTGTAAAAAAAAAGGCAGCGCCCCGTTTGACAAAATATAAGGTGTTTCAGGGCAACTTTGTAATAATTACGCATCCTAGCATGATATAGTTAGCCTATAAAACTGGTTATCTTGCCCATGAGTCTCTATTACCTTTAGATTCCAAGATATTGTCATTTAGATTCTTTTCAACAAGATGGAGTACCTTCACACATCTTCCAGCCTCTTCAGACCGTTCTTGCGCAGCCATGAACTCCACACATCTCTCGCGAAGATCCACTTGAGCAGCCTTCTTAACCAAAACAGTGTTCACGTTCGTTTCCATAAGCAAACTGCACTTCTTAATGGCCCCCTTCCTTTAGCGGATGACGTCCAAGTGAGCTCGAAGCCATGATACATTAATGTTGGCTGCCTCCGTAGCCAACACCTGTTGCTCTATTTCTTCAATACTATCAATGTCATCGTTGGTTTGAATTTGACTGAGCTCATAGCTTTACCAAGCCGAGCTACTCAAAAAAGGAAAGGGAGTCTATGCAGCCCATGAGCTACTCAAAATAACTCATAACGGAATCGGGTGCAAAAGAGCCAAGCAACCCATGAGCTACTAAAAAAAAGATCGAAACGGGCCGAGCTTTACCAAGCCCGAGCCGAGCTTAAGCCTAAAATAAAGCTCGTTTATTTATTGAGCTTGAGCTCGAGTCTAACATGCGAAGCTCGTCAAGCCTTAGTGTAATACTAGTTTTTATTAATATTTAAAAACATTTACCCCTTATCTAAAGTCATCTAGTAAACAAGCCAAGCCGAAATGAGTTTATTTAAACTTGTTTACAAGCCGAGCCCGAACCTAAACTAATCTTGTTTAGTAAACGAGCCTAAGCTCGTCAGGGCTTGCAAGCCTAAACGAGTCTATCTACATTTATTGGTATCAATCGAACAAAAGCAACCTATATTCTGCATGTATAATATTTGTCTAATTACACAATTAGGGCATTGAGTGGCCTTATCAATTTGTAATACATTCTATCCATAGTTTCTTACACAAAATTTTAAAATGCTTAAATCATCAAGTACTTGCCAACAGAATTTTACCTGAAGAGTCTTTTCAAGACCCATTTCATCAGCCTGAAGGACATGCCCTCCATGATGCAATACAAATTTGCAATAACAAGAAAAAAATAAAACACGATATATTAGAGAATGGCCATGAGGAAATCAATGTGGGATGTGGCAAATATTAGATAATGAACAATACACTAGCATGTGTCTGATAATAGAAAGCACATATTAGCAATGTCATCACATACCTAACACCCTCTCACTGAAATGCTAACAAATTTGATTCAATGCTATCAAGCATCTGGCCATAACAGTCTGAGCAGCAACAGAGTCATCATCATCATACTCAGTATATCCCACCAATAGCAAAGCTAAGGTAGGGTCTGAGGAGGGTGAGATGTAGACAGCCTTACCTCTACCCCGTAGGAATAGAGAGGCTGCTTCCAATGAGACCCCCGGCTCGATTGTGGTTTTGCATCAAGCCTTGGACATAAGGCACATAACACTCAGCAATTGAGACAAACGCCGATTAGTGCATGCACCCCCTTGTCTTTTGGCTATCAACGCCACCACATGATGCATGATTAACCGTCCCCCTCTTTTAACGTTATTTTCACGAAATTAGTAAAATAACGTTAAAATTAGTGCAGCAACAGAGTAAAAAGGATAAATCACACGTTTAACAAGAGAATCTATAACAGAAAGATAAAATTGAGCACATTAAACGATCTAAGATTTATTAATGTTCCCTTGATCTTCTCTCTTTACTCATTTGTTTCTTTGAGTGTTGCAGTGCTAGAATAGAGATTTTTATCGCATTCAATATGACCTAAGTCCTTAATAGATATGATATTAATTAATCAAAGGTTGTAAAGACTATCACATGCTTATAAAACTAGTGTCCCTGAACATGTTTTGTTCAATCATATGATGATTACATGCTAATATAACTGTACCGAACTATCGCTAACAGATATATACAATAGAAAATTTCATAAATGAGACAAGAGATCCCATAGTTGAAGTACCTAAATTTACATCCCTCATCTAGAACCTCATTGGATCCAACGGATAAAGCAACAATCGTCCCAATATAAGTAAATAAAATAGCCACCATTGTTCGTTGTTACCGTCACCATCAAATGGACCACCGCCACAACCATTGTTACCTGCAATAGTCTGACTATAGTAGAGAATGTACAACTAAATCAAACTTTAACATGTAAAATTTGACCTAATATTAAAATTTTGATATAGAAAATTACATCATGAAGTTCCTCGATTCATTACACCATGCCCTAGTAGAGATATTATGTTCCTCGATTCATTACAAATTAGGTTAATAGTTTCATCAAAATCAGTCTAAACCTAAAGGATTTCATGAAATAAAACACAAACTCGAAGATTAGGTTAACTATTTACCTGATGCGTGATGATTGGATCGATTTCAAACTGTTTTTACTGAATCTGCATCGAAATATCTTCACTGAGAAACGTACACGATCCATTTCCGGTTACCGTTTCGCACACTGCTACAAGATTTAAGCACCGAATTGCCAGAATTAAGAGACCAAACGTTGAACCGGTGAATCAATGACAACCGTGAACTAACAATTTACAGAGAATCGCCGATTTCGGTTCCTTATTCAGTTGCTTGGAAATCAGAAAATCATTTACGATGAATCGCCGATTTCTGTTCGTGATGAAGAATCCACCGGCGCCGGCGGTGGCTGTGGTGGTGATAATATGAAGAACATGATTTTCCGGTTTGAATGCCCGGCCGTTGAGATTTTTAGAATTATAAAAGTATTTGGACAAAAATGCCCCTGTTCCCTAGTTCCCCACTTTTTTAGTGTTCCCCCAATGAACCCTCCCCTATATATATATATATATATGTATGTGTGTGTGTGTGGAGATGATCATGAGAAAACTACATATATATGAGAAAACTAGAAAACTAACTAAAAACCACTAAAAAGGAGGGGTAAAATTGGAAAAAAAAAAATATATAACTTTTCAAATATTTCTCATTTCTCCATACGTTATCATTTTAAAACAAAAATGGCACCATAAGATCACAAATTTTTGTATCTTTCATTCAAGTATATTCGAGCATATTTTTTTATGACATAAAAAGAAGATTTATGGTGTCGTCTTGTTTTCAATACTATTATTATAGTAGTGCACATGTGCAATATAACATGTACTACAATGTGCATTACATGCTTAAAATTAGCTTTTTGAGTCTAGTTTAGCTTTTAGGGTTAGTTTTTTTGGAGGTATAGGATTAGGATTAGGTTTTTTGGTGTGGGGGGGAGGGGGTTTAGGTTTTTGGGGGGTGGGGGGTTTAGGTTTTTTTGGGGTTTATGTTTAGGGTTTAGTTTTAGGTTTTCGGGAGGGTGGGGGTGGGGGGGGGTTTAGGTTTTTTTTTTTTTTGGGGGGGGGGGGGGGGTGGGGGGTTAGGCTTTTGGTGGGAGGGTGAATTTAGATTTTTGCGGGTGGGGGTGGGGGGTGGGTTAATTGGTTTAGGTTTTCCGTATTAGTGCACATGTGCAGTACAACCAAAAAAAACATTTTTTTTTTTTGAAAATTTTTTTCCATACATAAAAAGTAGCGATTTTTTGTATAAAAAATGTAAAAAAAAATTTGGTATGTTTTTTAGGCTTTTTTAGTTAGTTTTTGGTTTTCTCATTTAAACTAGTTTTCACATGACCCATCCCCTATATATATATATATATATATATATATATATATATATATATATATATATATATATATATATATATATATATATATATATATATATATATATATATAAAAGGGAAGGCTAGACAGAAAACCCTTAAATTTTTAGAAAACTCTAGAAACTCAAATCTCCCCCCCATTTTACCCAACCTCCCGACATTTTTTTTTGAAAAAAATAACACATGTAATATACATGTTTTAAAGTGTTTTGGGCCAAAAAAACAAAAAAGCGCCGAAGGGGATTTTTTTTTAAAAAATAAACAAATTTCAGCAATGTCCGGTTGCCTAACATGTTTTTAGGCACAAAAGACAGAAATTGCTGAAATTTTTTTTTTAAATCATCCCTTCGGCGCTTTTTTGATTTTTTTTGGCCCCAAAACTCTTAAAACATGTATATTACATGTGTTATTTTTTTCAAAAAAAAAATGTCGGGAGGTTGGGTTTTCTATATAGCCTTGCCCTATATATATATATATATATATATATATATATATATATATACATACATACATATATACAGGATTAGGTTCAAGAGTGAACACTAGTGTAGTTTGCGAACTGAGCGAACAAATATTGGCCCATACATGTGTGTAGATCAATTGCCATTGATAATGAAATACACTAGTGTATTTTACGATTTGATGATGAAATCCTAGTCATTCACGTGTGTAAATCAATGGCCAAGATTTGTTCACTCAGTTCACAAATACATTAGTGTTCACTCTAGAATATATATATATATAGGGGATGGTTCAAATGAAAACCACTTTTATTGTGAAAACTCGAAAACTAACTAAAAAAAGCCTAAAAAAACCCACTTGAGTTGAACCTTCCCATATATATATATATTTAAATATTGAGAGAAAGGGAGAAAAAAACAACACATATCACAAAATTAATCTTAGCCATCCATGCATCATAATCAACGGTTGTTATTGGGTTTTCAGGGGTTTATTCAACTCAAGTGAGTTTTCAATTTATCCTTCCCCTATATATATATAAAGCAACACATTTTTTTGGGATATGTGTTGCTTTTTTCTCCCTTTCTCTCAATATTTAAAATATATATGATGTACTTGAAGGGTAAAATGGGAAAAGTCTACTTGCATGTGTCAGATTTTTTATTTCTTTTTTTTGATATAATTCTGCTTTTTTCATTTTTATATAAATCAGATCTTTTGTTTCTTTTTTATATACATCTGTATTTGTATTACATAAAAATGTAACATACATTTTTTAATTATCAATTTATGCCACATTTGTAATAACACACTTTATTTCTATAACATAAAATATTACACAGAAACGTAACATATAATTTTTACATGATCAAATGCACTTTATTTTCTGTAACGGACATTATTTCTGTAACACAAAAAAATGCAACAGACATTTTTGCTTTGATTGATTGTTACATTTCTAACACAAAAAATGTAACAACACACTTTGTTTCTGTAACAGACACTTTGTTTTTACAATAATCTGGGAAAAAATGTAACAACACACTTTATTTTTACAACAGTCTAAAAAAGTGTAACAATCCACTTTATTTTCAGTAACGTGCATTATTTATGTAACACGAAAAAATGTAACATCCATTTTTTCTTCGATTGTTACATTTTGTAACTATGTTCAACATCAAACATCTTTTGAATCATCTTCAACGTCTAAAACATCATCTTCAAATTGTTTTGGTTGGTACAGATCTGAAACAAATTTTACACAAAAAATTGATGCAATCAATAATAAAAACAACAAACCCATAAAAAAGAACTTAAAAACCTCCATCTTCTTGAACAAAAAAAAATTGCTGATCCACAAAACACAACAAAAATGCAGACTAAAAAAGTGTAGATTTGCAAACAAAGCTGAAAAAAAACATACTTATTCACCTTCTTGAACAAATCTGAAAAAAAAAATTACACAAAAAATTGATGCAATCAATAATAAAAACAACAGTCTAAAAAAGTGTAACAACACACTTTATTTTTAGTAACGTGCATTATTTATGTAACACGAGAAAATGTAACATGCATTTTTTAATTATCAATTTATGCTAGAAACACAACACACTTTATTTTTAGTAACGTGCATTATTTATGTAACACGAAAAAATGTAACATGCATTTTTTAATTATCAAAAATTGCAGATCCACAAAACACAACAAAAATGCAGACTAAAAAAGTGTAGATTTGTAAACAAAGCTGAAAAAAAAACATAGTTATTCACCTTCTTGAACAAGATCTGAAACAAATTTTACACAAAAAATTGATGCAATCAATAATAAAAACAACAAACCCATAAAACAAGAACTTAAAAACCTCCATCTTTTTTTACAAAAAAAATAGCAGATCCACAAACCACAACAAAAATGCAGACTAAAAAACTGTAGATTTGAAAACAAAGCTGAAAAAACATACTTATTCACCTTCTAGAACAAGATTTTCGAACAAACCCCTTCAGCCTCCTCAAAAAACGTAAAAAAATGTGTAATTTCACCGGATCTTTCCCTGGTTTCGAACAAAAACTTCAGCCTTCTCTTCGATATCTGATTCATCATCTTCTTCGTGTACGATTTTCTTCAAAATAAACCAAAGAGGATCCATCTTCATGGGGTTTGAAAAGAAACATGATGGATCCAGATCTAGATCTTGACGAGTTTAAAAGAAACATGATGGATCCAGATCTAGATCTAGATGGCGTCTACATGGATCTAATGCTCATCAGTTTCTCTGATTTCATTTTTGTTCTTGTTTTCTCTATATTGGAACACGAGAGAGAGAGAGGGGGGGGGGGGGAAGTGTGCTAGAGAAGAGAGATGAAGGAGGAAATGAGATCTGGTGAGTTTTAAAAAGATTTGGTGAGATTTAATTGTAGAGAGAGAAAATGACTGTTACAATTTCTGCCATCATGCAAAATGACGTATATACCCCTCACTTATCAATGTGGCAGATGTGACGTGGCTGAATCCTAGCCACATATGTGGGTTTCTTGGGTTTTCTCCACTGGAGTGAGTTTTCTCATTATATATATATATATATATATATAGGGTCAGGATTTAGATAAAACAGTGAAAAGTGTCAGAACGACGAGAACGGTTATGGATCGTACAATCAAAACAATCTATGGACTACATTGGCGCGGTGGCGTTTTCGTAAATAACACAAATTCTATTAAGTAGACGCGCTTCATTAAGGGTGTAAGGGTCTTTAGATTTCTCTACCAAAAACACCAGACTAATGAATATAACGCCATTACGGGCCAAAACACAACCTATATAAACAAAACAACTCTGACATTCATTAAACACACCCCGAACCGGAAACGCCATATTTACTACTATATACTGTCACAGCCCCCGACCCCACCCCGAGAGCGGGAGCCGCGAGCCAGTCAGATGGTACCGGTGTTTATTAATTACGTAGCAGAAATATTTTTCATCAGGATCGCAGTTAGGAAATGATTTCAGAGTTTGTAAAACACCAAACTTTTAATATTAAACAAATGGGCTAAAACCCATATTCCATTCAATTATTTTTACAGGGATAAACACCAAATAAATAAAACATAATTTCTTCTTTTATTTAGGTATTTACAGCCACTTTATTTAAGCCTTCAGTGCTCCATAGCTGGCTTCTATTATCTTTACAACAAATTACCTGTAACGCATTTTGAAAACATTTTATCAATAATAATTATTGACGAGTTCATTCCATTTTTATAAAAATATATTGTTATACTTTACAGCATTAAGAGTTTTTATATTTGTTTATATTTACCCAACTCAATCAGTATTTGTCACATGGTGACAGTTCCAATGTAACAGTGGTCATATCACTCATTGGCTAACTTTCGTCCAATAGTGAATTTATCAAGTACTAGATATAAAACATATCTTATTATGATTCAATGGTATCTAGGCGTTCCCGTGACGGTGGTCAAATCACTATTGATCATTCTTTCAAACTAGTGACTAGGGTCTTAACACTGTTGATCATTCTTTCAACTAGTGCATATGGTAGTATTACTATTGATCATTCTCTCAACTAGCGCCTTTGGTTATGTCACTGTTGATCATTCTCTCAACTAGTGACTATGAACTTAGTAGTGTCTCATTACATTACTTTGTCAAATATATTTTCTATGGCATAAAACCATTTTCTATCAAAATAACAGCTATAACTTTATCAAATATAATATATTAATTAAATAATTATGATATTATTATTTAATATATCAATGTAACTAAGATTTATTATATGTCGTTCTATATATCTTTTAAGATATAGCTTTTACAAATCATATATAGTTGTAATGAGTACTCATAATATGTGCTTGTGATATATTTTACATTTGCACACTTTTTATTCTTAAACAATTACACATAATTGTGTTAAATACAAATGTTTGCGCTCAGTTAGATCTCTAATTGTTTTACACTACATAAAATTAATATTATATTTCAATATAAAAACAAATATTACATATCACATAGAAATCACGTAACTAGATATGACCACTAGTAAGTAGGTGTATATAATAAAGTTATCCATATGTCAAATATAATATTAGTTTTCTTTTTCTATGAAATCTCTAATAATAAATTAACATTTTCATGATCGGCTATACATGTTTCAGAATGTCTATCATTTATGTAACCTTTAGTATGTGAATTGATTAAGCTTCCAAGCTTTTTGTTCTTCAAATAAAATATCATTCTTTGCATGTGATAGGATAGTACCATGATTTGGTCTTATTATATGATACGGCAGTAGACTACAAAATCTCGTTAAATTTTATTAATATTCAATATATAATAATTGAACCATAATATACTATAGTAAATATAATATGTGTCGGGATCAGGAGAAAAACGCTCAAAAGCATGAGAACGGTGAGAACGCATCCTGGCCCAACACGTGGCGCGCGATATAATTAGGGAGTATGGGCATATTTGTCATTTTATCTTCCGCTTTTCCAGTTCTGCCTTTCACAATATTGATTTATTTTTGGAGTTTAAGATTTCTTGGCGTTAACCAAATTTAATAATTATATGGCATTTTAATGGTTTCATTTTATTAACATTTTTGCGTTTATGGCGTCTCGTATGCCATTGGAACCCTAGGGTCAGAATATATCTCTAAATGGCGTTTTCAAGGCGTTTTAGACAAGATGGCCCATCGTTCTATTATTTTTATATACATTTTGGCGTTTGTGGTATCTTGGTGTTTTACAATTGGAAAATTATATTACAACCACAGGGAAAAAAATAGAAGAGAAAAAAATAAATTAAAATCCTAATCAGATCTCTCTTCACAATCTTAACTGTCATCAGTCACTCTCTTCTTTAATACCACAAGAACTGTCACCAAATATATGGCGTTTTATGTAAAAACTTAACAAACCCATCGGTTTCATTATTTTGCCTGCTCGTCTATTGAAGTGGCTTTTGTGGATGTTTGGGGACATAGATCAATGACGTATGGGCGGGTTTTTCGCTTTTGTTCTTCAACTGGATCTTCATCTTTATAGTCATCCCACTCTTCAGTGATCTCTTCTCCTCATCCAAGCCTTCTTCAAGAACAAAGAACACAAAATGACATATGACTGTTATTGTTTTGGTAAAAAATTACCGAAGCAATTAAGTGATCAAATTAGTTAAGTGAGATAGTGTGCTAAAAAGTGTGTTAAAAATTTATGCTGGTTAAGTTGTTTAGAAAAACAGTATTCAGGATACGGCTCAGGATATTGAGCTGTATCTACGATCAAACTATGAGCAAAAAGTAAAGGAAATGACACGAGATGTACGAGGAAAGCCCTTGATCAATCTAGATCTCCGGCATAAAACCTCGGGAGCTGACAATCGCAGCTGCCTTGTTCTTCTTATTGCTTTAAGCGTCAGGATACAGTGCAGGATATTGATCAGATCGCTAAGTGTTACAATGCTTTTGTGCGAGAGTGAAAATTGCTAGAGAACAAGTGTAAGAGTGTAGTGAGTGTTGATGTGATGTCCTATTCGATCTGATATACCCACCTATTTATAGTAACGAATTACAAACGAAAACTCCTATAAATATGGGATGCTCCGAATATTCCATTGTTAACGTTGTAGACCGAGTAATGCGGCTTCAACGTCTTTATTTGAACGACTTGGACCGAGTCTTCCACGGAATGAGTCCTTGTGAACGTTGCTAGCTTCTAACCCACGTACCTGCACATAATCCGTTAGTGATCCTGAGGATACCATTCAGGATGTTACCAATATCCTGAATCAGCATCCCGAATGTGAACAAATATCATATAACCAAGATATAACCCAAGATATTTCTCAGGATATGGGCTCAGAATTTCACCCATAACAATTGTCCCCAAAAATGTTACCGTTTAGTATCCTGCCACTAACGGTTACATTTTTCACAGAGATCGAGGCAATTAAGAGATAAGACCAATGATGTGACCGTTAGCAACTTACTCAGCCTATATTTACTCATTGCACCCTATATCTTCTCATCCTCATCTCTTTTTTAATCACTACCGATAAGGAAAAAGGTAAACAATCTCTCTAATCTTCTTCTTCACCCTCCTTTTCCGGTCAAAAATTCAGGCGATCAAATGCCGAGATATACAAGATCCAGTTCTGGTGATTCGGCTCCCACATTCATCCAGCAGAATCTTCTCCAAGAACCGGAGAAAGAGATATGTTCTTTTGATAGTGCCCACTTGTCGGCTTTGAAATCCTCCGGTATCTTTCCGAAAGGAACGGTATTCCGGTCGTTCGACCGGGAAATCCGGTCGGATATGGTCTCCAATGAGTGGTTGTGCTTTCAGTCAAACAATGCCAATGCTTTGGCGTGTTCTGTCCGTTCTTGATCAGATCAAGAAAAACCACATCCCTGATCTTTCTGTTCATGATCTCCCCCTAGCTTACAAGCTTAGATGCCATGGATCATGTAGATTTTTGTTTTATTCCACCTCTGGCGACCCGCTGATACTTCGTGCCACCAGGAACGAGGATAATTGGCAATCTAAGTTCTTCTTTGTAAAAAGAGACTCAATCCCTGGTGGAACGGAATATCCGGTGAAATGGTTGAAAAAGGGCAGGATTTAGGGTTTAAGGATGATCCTGCGTCTTATCCTGCTCCATATCCTGAACTGATCAACTTTCTTTTTTCTGTTTTGCACGCAGCTGATTTTAGGAAGATTGCACCTCCCCTTGTTGATTCACAAAAAAGGATTGACGCTATCAGACTCCTTCCAGAGGCTGAAAGAAGTTTCAACAAGTCTCCACCATCTCCAAGTCCTCTTTCTAGTGCAAACATGTCTGGTAAGGATCCTGCAAAATATCATGTACATACATGTCTTTATTTGATATACTTAGGAGAAATTTTACTCCCTGTATGCAGACTCCAGCAAGGTTCCAGTCTACCTAGACCTTGATGAACTTGACAGCTATCCTACCCTAGTCATAGTCAAGAAAGAGACCCCTGCAACCACCAGCTCCAAGCCGCTCCCGGCTCCTAAGGCTAATCCGAGGACTCGTGCTTCCACAGCAAAAAAGAGGAAAGGTCCTGAAGTCAGTGCTCCAGGTCCAGAAGGGTTCTCCTACGATGAACTCAGCTTTTCTGACTCCTTAGAGCCAATGACATCCTTCCTCAACAAGGTAATATCCTGCTACATATCCTGCACATATATCCTGATAGGATATCCTGGTTAATATATTCTAACTCATACCTGAACTTGATGTGTGACGGGTGGTCCGTTGGACAACCCTTAAATGGTTTAAAAAGATTAAAATTCCATGCTTTACTTGGTTATTTTCTTGAACTTAGTAACTACGAGTGTTCGTGTGTTTTGCAGGTAAATCGCTTAATTCGGTTAAATTGGAACCCGTAGGCTACGAAATAAATACACTTCAGCATAAATATGGGGATAGCATTTAATATGTTTTAAAGGAAAAAGGTTTGACCAAAACCCTAAAGTGGACGTGACTTGAGGGGGGATTTATTATTCTTTCAACATTACACAACATAAACATCACGTGAGTTGGACTTTTTGGGCTCCTAACATTGGAGGGTTTTTATTTGTCAACAACATCATCATTACGATCATCATATATCAAGCACATATGAAGACTATGTTGGATGACATATAAAGAAACTAATTTTCTTTTGGGCGGCTGACTTGTGGAGTTGTTTGATTGGGCCGATAACAAGGCACATACACATACATGTCATGTGGGATTAAAAGGACATCATGTGAGGGTTTTGACTTTGAATAAAGTTTGCCTGACATTACCAAACAATATCATCAAACATCATCAGCAGCCGTGACTAGATTTTGAGGTAAACAAAATGACAATATTGGGCCATCATTATTGTGTAGTTGGACTTTTGAGGGTAATACACATCTTGCCAGTCATCACGTGAGGAAGGCTGCCCATGAATATCAAAACATTAAATTGGTCAACAAACATCATCATTGGGAGCAACATAAAAGGCAGCAGAAGAACAATTCACGTGGGTTAGCTTGGGTTTTTAAAAGAGATTTTTATTTTAATAATCGTCAACAAGATTCATCATCTCGTGACTTCGGGGCTGCGAGTTGGACTTCATTGGGCCGCAGATTTGGAGAACATTGTTAAGTGTGAGTGGATAATTAATTCTCTTCAACATCACATGACATACAAACATCTTGAGCCATATATTCACGCAGACAAGAAGTGGGCGGCAACATCATCATCAAACATTCACGTGACTTTGGTTTTGTTGAGTCAACAACTTAAATCATCATCATATGACTGCTGCTGTTTCATGTGAGGAGGGCTTCGAAACTTGTGGATGACTTTGGCAGCCATATCACGTGCTAGGAAAACAATTAGGTTGTTGCCGTAAATTACGGTTCCACCGTAATTTACGGTGGACCTGATTTTTGGCTATTTTCCCCCGTAAATCAGTCTTCAACCGCTGTAAACATTTCATGTTCACCGTAATTTACGGTGGAGCCGTAAATTACGGTGGTGTCTGCGGAAAAACTTGTAACTGCCTCATTAAAGTCAGTTTTATGAGGTCTTTTCAAGTGTTCTCATGATTGGACGGTTATTGGAGACACTAGGGGCGATTTTGGCTATCTTGGCTTGGTTTGGAACAATTTCTAACATTCGGTTTGTGTTTTTGATTTGTATGAACATTGAATTGCTTGTTATGATGATTCACCAAGCTATGTGTGGCTAAACCTTTCGGTGATCATCTTAGGTGAAGATTTCTCTTGAACTTTTGTGTGTTTATTTCTGAATTTCTAGAATGATAACTTGCGTTGCTTGAATATCATGGTGTATGTTTAATTGTTTGTAGCTTGTTAATTGATAGTGCAATTTCTAGTCTCAATCGTACGTTCTTGGTGCCGTTGGCAATCGAGATATCACGGGAAGGGTTAGGGTTGGTTATTGATTAATTGGTCATCGGGAAACAACCTCGCGTTTATATAATCCGAGTACTTTGTTCCCTTTTATCACTTCAATTATCTATACACGAGTTATGTCTATGTAACTCTTTCTAGTTGGAATTACACACAATTGTTTAAAGAAACTGAATCCTAAGATGGTCATTGTTCTCCTAATCTGTTAAACAACCAATTTTGATTTGCAATTAGTTAATTAATTTAGTTTTCTAAAACAACAATCCAATTCATTGATCTTTATTTTCTACAAATTAGGTTAATTGTAGTTTAATTGCAAAGCTATATAATCGACATATTTTCCACATACTCCCTGAGTTCGATACCCTCTTACCACTATCTATAGTTGTTTTTGGGATTAAATTTGCGTGACCCACGACAATCACGTCAAATTTTGGCGCCGTTGCCGGGGAGTAGTGCGCAACGTGTGTTATTTTTTATCCTTTTTAGTTTGTTATTTTTCTGGTTTATGCTGGGTGTGTTAGTGTGCAGGTATTGACAGGTGCATGCGTACTAGGAGCTCTCACAAGCTATCACCTTTGGCATTTGATCCGGAAATGAGTTACCAAGAGGAGTACGATTACGGTGATTATTATGATGAATATTCCCAACTTTCATATGAAGGCCCTCAGATGTACGATCAAGACTATTATCATGCTCAATATACATTTGATCAGTATGGTTATGAATGTGTAACTCAACAACCTACTTTGCACTATCAGTCACATAAATCTGAAAGTCTTGACGAGATGATGAGAAAGATACACATGGTTCATGTTGAAAAAGAATTAACAAAACCTCATTTGTCAATGGAAGAACGAGTAGAACTTTTGGAATGGAAATATGATTTGTTACCAAAAGAGGTGAAAGAGATGAGGCCAGGGACGTCGATAGCGGAAAAACGTCAAGCAAAACAACACTGGATATATGTGCAGATTGAACAAATGACACCTATGGGTGATGTAGAAGAAAAGGTTGTGAGTCCTCCCGAACTTGAAACTGAATTATTAGGGCCAAATGAGGAATATACAATTGAAATTATTGTGGAGGAACCACCTATGGAGAGCAAAGTTGAGGGCATTTTACTTGATGAACCAATTAAAGTTGATTTCAACTCTCCGGCTGTGGTGGTTATGGAAACCAAGAGTGTTAAGGATGCATGTGTAGAAACTAGGAAGGTGGCACTTCATGATGTGGGAGATTGCATTCATAAGTTATGTTTATGGGAGAGTTTGGATTTGTTGGGCACGGAAAACGAAGTAGTGAAGTGGAGAGTAAACTACCGAGCATTTGTTGGAAATTCGGTAGGAAAATGTGGATTTAAAGAATTTTGCAAAGAAAGATGGGACGTGACAAAGCACATACACAATAGAAGAATCAAACACCGTGCTTACATCAGCAACGAAAAAGGTAAATGTGCATTGAGACCACCTTGAGACATATCAGGTACGGTCGGGCTCAAGACCTAAACTTTAGCGTTGCTTGGGAGGCAACCCAAGGTGTTTTTAGATAAGTGTGGGGAAGATGTGCGGAGAGTTGTGTGAAGGTGATGATAGGAAGTCGGATTATCTACAACATCTGTTGTGTCAAACTTCACCAGGTCAATGTACTCTTTCCTTAGTCTTGTTATGTTCTTTAGTATTAAAATATTGGTATTAGTTGTAAAAAAAAATCGGGATTTGAGAGTATTAGCGAAAGCTAATGTTTTTTGTTAGAAGCGATATTTCCCTCAAAACCATACATTGGGACAATGTATCCCAAGTGTGGGGATGAGGGGAATTTTTTTTGAGAATTTTAAAAAATTTTTGTGAAGCCAAGCGAAAATTGTCAAAATTTGAAAACTTAATATTGTTCCACTTGACACACCGACACCCATTTCTAGTCCTTTATTGGTGAGAGTTTGAGCCACATATGATTATTAATGATGCTTTCTTTGTTTTGAGTGGCGGTGTGTTTATTGTGTTAATAGAACTTGTGTACGAATTCTTGTTAAATCCTAGAGTTAGCATGCTTTTGAAAATGATAGGGGACTTTTAGGTAGCCTCGTCTAGACGTGTGAGAGTGTGGGATTGGTGGGTTGGACCTCATACTTTACATATATGAGCTTGGTATTGTGAGGGGTGGGGGTTTGGTCTTTAGAAAGCCATGGTTGAGCCTTAGACCATTTGATTGGGACCCGAGCCTACTTCCTACAAAAATTTTACCTTTTGAGATGACCCGGTTTAGGAGATTTAGTATGTAGTATTGATGTTCTTGTATATATTGTTGAGTTTGATGTGTTATGAAAAAAAAGGAAAGAAAAAGAAAAAGAAAAAAGAAAAAAAAAATATATGAGAAAAATACAAAAAGAAGTGATTGGTTGCAATAGTAGTGAAAATGTTGAAGAAGTTGTGTATATATTTGATGGTTGTTTTGTTTAGTGGTAGAAATAAAAACCGGGTCAAATCAATTAGCTCTCGCATATGTATTCCACTATTTTCCTACCTTTACACCTAGCCCCGTTGCAACCCGCAAGTCCCTTTGATTCTAAAGCATGCTAAATACTCAATAGGAGGAGACTTGATTTTTATACAAGCTTATTGTCGCACAAACACACACACGCATTGAGTGGTTTAGCATTATGTGCTAATATTTCTTGTCACCGAGAGTTTTTGTGAGGGGTGTGTCTTGTGGTATGATTGAAGGTTAGTAGAAGGACGATATATTTTAGCTTGGTTTGCATGTTGATCGCTTGTGGTTTTGAAATAATTTTCGAATGGGTTGCTTGGGACAAGCAACGGGTAAGTGTGGGGATGGGACGGGTGGTCCGTTGGACAACCCTTAAATGGTTTAAAAAGATTAAAATTCCATGCTTTACTTGGTTATTTGCTTGAACTTAGTAACTATAAGTGTTCGTGTGTTTTGTAGGTAAATCGCTTAATTCGGTTAAATTGGAACCCGTAGGCTACGAAATAAATACACTTCAGCATAAATATGGGGATGGTATTTAATATGTTTTAAAGGAAAAAGGTTTGACCAAAACCCTAAAGTGGACGTGACTTGAGGGGGGATTTATTATTCTTTCAACATTACACAACATAAACATCACGTGAGTTGGACTTTTTGGGCTCCTAACATTGGAGGGTTTTTATTTGTCAACAACATCATCATTACGATCATCATATATCAAGCACATATGAAGACTATGTTGGATGACATATAAAGAAACTAATTTTCTTTTGGGCGGCTGACTTGTGGAGTTGTTTGATTGGGCCGATAACAAGGCACATACACATACATGTCATGTGGGATTAAAAGGACATCATGTGAGGGTTTTGACTTTGAATAAAGTTTGCCTGACATCACCAAACAATATCATCAAACATCATCAGCAGCCGTGACTAGATTTTGAGGTAAACAAAATGACAATATTAGGCCATCATTATTGTGTAGTTGGACTTTTGAGGGTAATACACATCTTGCCAGTCATCATGTGAGGAAGGCTGCCCATGAATATCAAAACATTAAATTGGTCAACAAACATCATCAGTGGGAGCAACATAAAAGGCAGCAGAAGAACAATTCACGTGGGTTAGCTTGGGTTTTTAAAAGAGATTTTTATTTTAATAATCGTCAACAAGATTCATCATCTCGTGACTTCGGGGCTGCGCGTTGGACTTCATTGGGCCGCAAATTTGGAGAACATTGTTAAGTGTGAGTGGATAATTAATTCTCTTCAACATCACATGACATACAAACATCTTGAGCCATATATTCACGCAGACAAGAAGTGGGCGGCAACATCATCATCAAACATTCACGTGAGGAGGGCTTCAAAACTTGTGGATGACTTTGGCAGCCATATCACGTGCTAGGAAAACAATTAGGTTGTCGCCGTAAATTACGGTTCCACCGTAATTTACGGTGGACCTGATTTTTGGCTATTTTCCACCGTAAATCAGTCTTCAACCGCCGTAAACATTTCATGTCCACCGTAATTTATGGTGGAGCCGTAAATTACGGTGGTGTCTGCGGAAAAACTTGTAACTGCCTCATTAAAGTCAGTTTTATGAGGTCTTTTCAAGTGTTCTCATGATTGGACGGTTATTGGAGACACTAGGGGCGATTTTGGCTATCTTGGCTTGGTTTGGAACAATTTCTAACATTCGGTTTGTGTTTTTGATTTGTATGAACATTGAATTGCTTGTTATGATGATTCACCAAGCTATGTGTGGCTAAACCTTTCGGTGATCATCTTAGGTGAAGATTTCTCTTGAACTTTTGTGTGTTTATTTCTGAATTTCTAGAATGATAACTTGCGTTGCATGAATATCATGGTGTATGTTTAATTGTTTGTAGCTTGTTAATTGATAGTGCAATTTCTAGTCTCAATCGTACGTTCTTGGTGCCGTTGGCAATCGAGATATCACGGGAAGGGTTAGGGTTGGTTATTGATTAATTGGTCATCGGGAAACAACCTCGCGTTTATATAATCCGAGTACTTTGTTCCCTTTTATCACTTCAATTATCTATACACGAGTTATGTCTATGTAACTCTTTCTAGTTGGAATTACACACAATTGTTTAAAGAAACTGAATCCTAAGATGGTCATTGTTCTCCTAATCTGTTAAACAACCAATTTTGATTTGCAATTAGTTAATTAATTTAGTTTTCTAAAACAACAATCCAATTCATTGATCTTTATTTTCTGCAAATTAGGTTAATTGTAGTTTAATTGCAAAGCTATATAATCGACATATTTTCCACATACTCCCTGAGTTCGATACCCTCTTACCACTATCTATAGTTGTTTTTGGGATTAAATTTGCGTGACCCACGACAATCAAGTCAATGTGCAGGGCCTCCAGCATTTGCTCCACCTGTACAACGATGCCTGTGGTACTGCTGTACTCCATGAAGCCAGGATCAAATAGCTCGAAAGCACCGTTGCCGACCAAGGTGCCATTGCTGAAGCAAAGACCCTACACTACGAGGGCATGCTGAAGAAGGTCACCCAAGATGCTGAGCTCAAACTTGCCACCGTCCAAATGGATCACGACCAGGCCATGGCTTCTTTCCGGGAAGGAATCAAAGCCTCTGCTATCGTCTCCCTGCTACAAGCTCGCATTAAGATGGCCTTTGAGGCCAAGGAGACAGGCCTTGTATGCCCATCCTGGCCGGTTGAATCCTGGGTGGCCAAGATGAAGGAGCTTGGAGGCAAAGCTGTGCCACTTCCTGCTGAAGCCGGAGAATCCTCTAAGTCAGCAGAGGTGGTAGACAAGGCTGGAGATAAGAAGGATGCTGGAGAGGATGCTGGTGAGGATGCTGCTCAGGATGCTGAAGCTTAGAAGGCAGAGAAGGTTGGAGAAGATGCCGATGTGTGAGGGCATTCAGGTGGGCAATGATAGATATACGTGCCAAGCCCGGAGCCCACCTTTTTAAATTTGAATGCTGGTCTGTAATCCCCTAAACAATTTACTTTTTCCGCACTTTACTTTTCTGCACCTGAACAATTTACATTTCCTGCATGCTTTTTGAACAATACAACAGTTGGAGGTGGATGGGTCTCGGTTTGAGATGAAACCTTCAACTGTTGGGTAAATATGTTTAAAGACTAATTGTGCTTTTGGTGGATGGATCTCGGTTTGAGATGAAACCAAAAGCACAAACTTTTGCTATGTTAATAATATAACCTTCCTTTTGACCTTACCATTGTTGTTATTAGTGTACAAATTTTACTTATGAAAACTGTTTTGTTTTAACATTCTCGGGAATATTACGGGAACACATTCTGAGAATATCCTGACAAGTATCCTAAGTGATATCCTGGTCAGGATATTGTCATATAACTTAAAAACTTAAGTCATTTGAAAAAAGGAGAGATCATACCAAAGACCCTTAGAGAGTCAATTCCAATCTTCCACTTTAGGAATGTCCCCAGTGCACACTTATAAACTTGGATCCATCCTTTGAATAGTATAATGTATGTCCCCTGTGTACGACACAGAAATGCAAATGTATTCACACTTTGGCTTGAATAAATCCCGAACACCCCGAGGCAAAACCCTTGATATCCTGGATTGAATCCTTAGCATACTGGGGATAAACCCTTAATATCCTGGGGATAAACCCTGATATCCTGGAGATAAACCCTGATATCCTGGGGATAAACCCTGAGTTTCATGCGCTACAGGCGAGAGTGTATAAACTCCAAATCTTAGAAAGGTGAAAACCTTTAAACCTTAGAGAGTATGAAAATACCCCTTCGTGAGAGAGGGTGATCAATCCTCATATACCTTCAGGATCCAGGATATAGCCAACAGTAACGAAATTGTCAGCCACTTTTACATGAACTGGTCCTGCTACCTTGAACTATACCTAGATAACTTGCGTTCCAGGCGAGGTGTTTAAACCCAATTCGAAAGAAAGGTGAATACCTTTAAACCTTTGAAGGGATCAGGATCCCTTAAACGTGAGAGAGGGGGCCAATCCTCTAACCTTTCGATTTATCCTGTGTGCATATCCTGGAGCTATATCCTGAAACACATGCTGCAAAACAACTGTAAACTAAGGTGGGTGTTAGCTTGGCTAACACCCCTCCGATGCTTAAGTCAGTATTGGGTTCAAGATAATAAATAAATATATTTAAAAGAGATAGAATACATACCATTCTGAGATAGAAATTAAATTCTATTCTTACTTGAAATAGAGCTTTAAGTGTATTGCATTCCAGGATCTCGGTAGCATATCCCCTTCCATATTCTTGAGTCTATATGCTCCTTTCCCTGCTTCTGACTCAACTTCATATGGTCCTTCCCATTTCGGAGCTAGCTTGCCATCAGCAGGATTAGTGGTATTTTGAAAAGTCTTTCTTAGCACCCAATCACCAACTCGAAATCTCCTAGTCCTTATATTCTTGTTATATGCTCTGGATATTCTTTGTTGATATGCTGCCATCCTTAGCCTTGCTGCATCTCTTTTTTCATCTATAGTATCCAAATCTCGACATAAGGCTTCAGGATTCTGTTCAGGATCCTGTAGGATAGATCTTGCAGTAGGTATCGCCATTTCCGTTGGAATTACTGCTTCTGCTCCAAATACCAAGGAAAATTGGGTTTGGCCGGTTGCATTTTTTACCGTTGTCCTATCAGCCCATAAAACAAAGGGTAATTCTTCTGCCCATCTTCCTTTTTTGGCTCCAAGTCTCTTCTTAAGTTATTGACAATTATCTTGTTCGAGGATTCAGCTTGTCCATTCGCTTGAGGATGTACCGGAGTAGACGTGATCATTTTGATTCCCCAACTCTTGCAAAAGTCAGTAGTCCGCTTGCTTATAAACTGGGACCCATTATCACAAATGATTTCAGCTGGTAGCCCAAACCTGGTCAGGATATTCCTCTTTATGAAGGATACTACTTCTTGGTCTCTAACTTGAACAAATGCTTCAGCTTCAACCCACTTAGAGAAATAATCCGTCATTGCTAGCATAAAGACTTTTCCTCCCGGAGCTTTTGGTAACTTCCCTACTATATCCATCCCCCATTTCATGAATGGCCAAGGGGAAGCTATAGGATATAGTGGTTCAGCCAGTTGATGTAGTATGTTACTATGCCTTTGACATGCATCACACCTTCGGGCATATTCTGCAGCGTCTTTCCTCATCGTTGGCCAATAATATCATGTCCTTAATACTTTCAAGAACAATGATCTGCCCCTAGTGTGGTTACCACAATCCCCTTCATGTATATCCTGAAGTACTTCTTTGGCTTTAGGATCCTCCAAGCACCTCAAATACGGTCCTGCAAGAGATTTTTGTATAAAACATTATTTATAATAGTGAATCATGATACCTTCATCCTAAATGCATTAGGATTTTCATCTCCGGGTATGTGTCCTTCCTTGAGATATCACATGATTGGAGCCGTCCAGGATTTAGGATCCTTTTCAGGATACTCTGCTCTAGGATCCTGAATACCCGCTACTTCTTTATCCTGAGGATCCGTTGCAGGATACAAGATATGTAATATTGGTATTTGGGTCCCTTCTGGTATCCTGATCGATGATCCCAGATTTGCTAAGGCATCTGCTTCAGCATTATCCTCCCTTGGTACCTGTTCAAGTGTAAAAACATCGAAATATCCTGCTAATTTTTTGAGAATATCGAGGTATTCGATTAATTTCTCATCCTTAACTGCATAGGATCCATTAAAATGGTTAGTAATTAACAAGGAGTCAACATATATGTTTTGGTCAAAAATTACCGAAGCAATTTAGTGATCAAATTAGTAATGTGAGGTAGTGTGCTAGAAAGTGTATAGAAAATATGCTTGTCGAATTATTTAGAAAATCAGTATTCAGGATACGGCTCAGGATATTGAGCTGTATCTGCGATCAAACAGTGAGCGAACAATGAGCAAAAAGTAAAGGAAATGACACGAGATGTACGAGGAAAGCCCTTGATCAATTTAGATCGCCGGTATAAAACCTCGGGAGCTGAAAATCGCAGCTGCCTTGTTCTTCTTATTGCTTTAAACTTCAGGATACAGTGTAGGATATGGACCAGATCGCTAAGTGTTACAATGCCTTTGTATGAAAGTAAGAATTACTCGAGAGCAAGTGTTAGAGTGTAGCGAGTGTGATTGTGATGTCCTAGTTGATCTGGTATACCCACCTATTTATAGTAATGAATTACAAACAATAATCCCTACAAATATGGGCTACTCCGAATATTCCATTATAAACGTTATGGACCGAGTAATACGGCTTCAACGTCTTCATTTGAACGACTTGGACCGAGTCTTCCGCGGAATAAGTCTTGTGAACGTTGCTAGCTTCAAACCCACGTACCTGCACATAATCCATTAGTAATCCCGAGGATACCATTCAGGATGTTACCAATATCCTGAACCAGCATCCCGGATGTAAACAGATACTACATAAACAAGATATAGATCAAGATATTTTCCAGGATATGGGCTCAGAATTTCACCCATAACAATTGTCCCCAAAAATGTTACCGTTTGATATCCTAACGGTTACATTTTTTCACGGTGGCCAAGGCAATTAAGAGATAAGACTATTGATGTGACAGCTTTCAACCACCCGGCCTATATTTACTCATCATACCCTATATCTTCTCATCCTCATCTCCTTTTTTACCCACAATCGACAAGAAAAAGGTAATATTCTCTCTCTCATCTTCATAACCATCTTTTATCTTTCTACGGCAAGAACTCAGGCGACCAAATGCCCAGGCAAACGAGGTCCAGTTCAGGCGATTCTGCTCCCACATTCATCCAACAGAATCTTCTCCAAGAACCGGAGAATGAAACATGCACCTTTGACAATGCTCATCTGTCGGCCTTAAAATCCTCCGGTATCTTTCCGGAAGGAACTATTTTCCGACCTTTTGATAGAGAAATCCGGTCAGATATGGTTTCCAACGAGTGGATTTGTTTCAATGCTTTCCCCTTTACCGTAGGGTTACGATTCCCCTTTCCGGACTTCATCACCGAGTTTTTTAATATCACCAAAATTTCTTTCAGCCAAACCATGCCAATGCTTTGGTGTGTTTTGTCTGTTCTTGACCAAATCAAGAGAAACCACATACCTGACCTTTCCGTCCATGATCTCCCTTTAGCCTACAAGCTTAGATGCCATGGCTCATCTAGGTTTCTGTTTTATTCTAGTTCCGGTCCCCCATTGATACTTCGTGCCACCAGGAACGAGGATGGTTGGCAATCCAAGTTTTTCTTTGTAAAAAGGGATTCAATCCCTGGTGTAACGGATTATCCGATGAGATGGTTAAGAAAGGGTAGGACTTAGGGTTTAAGAATGATCCTGTCTCTTATCCTGTCTCATATTCTGAACTAACAAATTTTCATTTTTGTGCAGCTGATTTCAGGAAGATTGCACCTCCTCTTGCTAATTCTCAAGAAAGAATAGCCGCCATCAGACTCCTTCCAGAGGCAGAGAGAAGTTTCAATCCATCTCCACCGACTCCAAGCCCTCTTTCCAGTGCCAACATGTCTGGTAAGGATCCTGCAAGATATCCTGCACACATATGTTTTTTATCTGTTATTCATAGGAGGGATTTAGAATTTACTCCCTGTGTGCAGATTCCAGTAAAGTCCCATTCTATCTAGACCTTGATGAACTTGACAGCTATCCAACTCCAGCCACAGTCAAGAAGGAGACTCCTGCTGCTACTAGCTCTAAGCCACTCCCGGCTCCCAAGGCCAATCCAAGAACCCGTGCTTCCACAACGAAAAAGAGGAAGGGTCTTGAAGTCAGTGCTCCGGGCTCAGAAGGGTTCTCCTATGACGAACTCAGCTTCTCTGATTCCTTAGAGCCAATGACATCCTTCCTTAACAAGGTAATATCCTGACGCATATCCTTCATGTATATCCTGCGCATATATCATGCACATATATCCTAACAGGATATCCTGGTAGGATATCTTGGTCAACATACATTCTAACTTTATACCTGTAATTGATGTGCAGGGCCTCCAGCATTTGCTCCATTTGTACAATGACGCTTATGGTACTGTGGCACTTCATGAAGCCAGGATCAAACAGCTCGAAAGCACCGTTGCTGACCAGGGTGCCATTGCCGAAGCGAAGTCTCGGCACTACGAAAGCTTGCTGAAGAAGGTCACCTAAGACGCTGAGGTCAAACTCGCCACCGTTCAAATGGATCATGATCAAGCCTTGGTCAATTTCCGGGAGGGAATCAAGGCTTCTGCTATCGTCTCCCTGTTACAAGCACGCATCAAGATGGCCTACGAGGCCAAGGAGACGGGCCTTGTTTGTCCATCTTGGCCAGTTGAATCTTGGGTGGCCAAACTAAAGGAGCTTGGAGGCAAAGCTGTGCCCCTTCCTGCTGAAGCTGGTGGGTCTTCTAAGTCAGCAGAGGTGGTGGTCCAGGCTGGAGACAAGAAGGATGCTGGAGCTGATGCTGGGATGGATATTGGCGAGGATGCTGCGCAGGATGCTGGTCAGGATGTTGGTGCTGAGAAGCCTGAGAAGGTTGGAGGTGATGCCGCTGTGTGAGGGCATTTAGGTGGGCGATGACGGATATACGTGCCAAGGCCAGAGCCCACCTTTTTGAATTTGAATGTTGGTTTGTAGTCCCAAAAGACAACTTACTTTTCCGCACTTTACTTTCCTGCACCTGAACAATTTACATTTCCTGCACGCTTTTTGAACAATACAACAGTTGAAGGTGGATGGGTCTCGGTTTGAGATGAATCCTTCAACTGTTGGGTAAATATGGTAATGAACTATAGTGCTCTTAGTGGATGGGCCCTGTTTTGAGGTGAAACTAAGAGCACACCTTTTGGCATGTTAATAATATGACTACCCTTTTGACTTTACTATTGTTGTCATTAACACACAAATTTTACTTGTGAAAATTGTTTGGTTTGAACATTCTTAGGAACATATATCATAAATGTATCCTGAGAGATATCCTGAAAGATATCTTGAAAAGGATATTAAAATATAATCCATAAATTGTCCAAACAAAAAGGAGAGATCATACCAGAGATTCTTAGAGAATCAGTTCCAATTCTTTATCATAAGTTTGTCCCCAGTGCATACTTATAAACTTGGATCCATCCTTTGAACAGTATAACGTATGTCCCCTGTGTTTGCCAAAAACACCAATGTATTTATATTTTGATTCAAATGAATACCGAATACCCCAGGGCAAAACCCATGATATCCTGAAATGAATCCTTAACATATTTGGGATAAACCCTTAATATCCTGGGGATAAACCCTGATTTCTGGGGATAAACCCTAAATTTCATGCGCTACAGGCGAGAGTGTATAAACTCCAATTCTTAGAAAGGTGAAAACCTTTAAACCTTAGAGAGTATGAAAATACTCTTTCGTGAGAGAGGGTGATCAATCCTCATATACCTTCAGGATCCAGGATATAGCCAACAGTAACGAAATTGTCAGCCACTTTTACATGAACTGGTCCCGTTACCTTGAACTATACCTAGATAACTTGCGCTCCAGGCGAGGTGTTTAAACCCAATTCGTAAGAAAGGTGAATACCTTTAAACCTTTGAAGGGACCAGGATCCCTTAAAAGTGAGAGAGGGGGCCAATCCTCTAATCTTTCGACTTATCCTGAGCATATATCCTGGAGTTATATCCTGAAGAATATCCTGCAAAACAATTGTAAACTAAGGTGGGTGTTAGCTTGGCTAACACCCCTCCGATGCTTAAGTCAGTAGTGGGTTCAAGACAATAAACAAAAATATATTTAAAAATAGAATACATACCATTCCGAGATAGAAAATAAATTCTACTCTTACTTGAAATAGAGCTTTAAATGTATTGCATTCCAGGATCTTGGTAGCATATCCCCTTCCATATTTCTGAGTCGATATGCTCCTTTCCCTGCTTCAGACTCGACTTCATAAGGTCCTTCCCATTTAGGAGCTAGCTTGCCATCGGCAGGATTAGTGCTAATTTGAAAAGCTTTTCTTAGCACCCAATCACCAACTAGAAATCTTCTAGTCCTTATGTTCTTGTTATATGCTCTGGATATTCTTTGCTGATATGCTGCCATCCTTAGCCTTCCTGCGTCTCTTTTTTCGTCTATAGTATCCAAATCTTGACATAAGGCTTCAGGATTCTGTTCAGGATCCTGTAAGATAGATCTTGCAGTAGGTATCGCCATTTCCGTTGGAATCATCGCCTCCGCTCCGAATACTAAGGAGAATGGGGTTTGGCCGGTTGCATTTTTTACCGTTGTCCTGTCAGCCCATAAAACAAAGGGTAATTCCTCTGCCCATCTTCCTTTTTTGGCTCCAAGTCTCTTCTTTAAGTTATTCACTATTATCTTGTTTGAAGATTCAGCTTGTCCATTCGCTTGAGGATGTACCGGAGTCGACGTGATCATTTTGATTCCCCAACTCTTGCAAAAGTCGGTAGTCCTTTTGCTTATAAACTGGGACCCATTATCACAAATGATCTCTGCTGGCACTCCAAACCTAGTCAGGATATTCCTCTTTATGAAGGATACTACTTCTTGGTCTCTAACTTGGACAAATGCTTCAGCCTCAACCCACTTGGAGAAGTAATCTGTCATAGCCAACATAAAAACTTTTCCTCCCGGAGCTTTTGGTAACTTCCCTACTATATCCATCCCCCACTTCATGAATGGCCAAGGGGAAACTACAGGATATAATGGTTCAGCTGGTTGATGTAGTATGTTACTATGTCTTTGACATGCATCACATCTTCGAGCATATTCTGCAGCATCTTTCCTCATCGTTGGCCAATAATATCCTGTCCTTAATACTTTCGAGAACAATGATCTGCCCCCGGTGTGATTACCACAATCCCCTTCATGTATATCCTGAAGTACTTCTTTGGCCTCAGGATCCTCCAAGCACCTCAAATATGGTCCTGCAAGAGATTTCTTATGTAAAATATTATTTATAATAGTGAATCGTGATACATTCATCCTAAATGCCTTAGGATTTTGATTTCCGGGGATGTGTCCTTCCTTAAGATATTTTATGATTGGAGCCGTCCAGGATTCAGGATCCTCTTCAGGATATTCTGCTCCAGGATCCTGGATACCCGCTACTTCCTTATCCTGAGGATTCGTCGCAGGATACAAGATATGTAATATTAGTAGTCGGGTCCCTTCAGGTATCCTGATTGATGATCCCATATTTGCTAAGGCATCCGCTTCAGCATTATCCTCCCTTGGTACCTGTTCAAGTGTAAAAACATCGAAATATCCTGCTAATTTTTTTGAGAATATCGAGGTATTCGATTAACTTCTCACCCTTAACTGCATAGGAGCCATTGAAATGGTTAGTAATTAACAAAGAGTCAACATATACTTGCAAATTCTTGATATTCATACTCTTAGCCAATTCTAATCCTGCAATTAAACCTTCATATTCTGCCTCATTATTAGTAGCAGGAAATTCACACCTAATAGCCTGGGGTAATATGTCCCCCTGTGGCGATTTTAGTAGTATTCCCAATCCTACTCCTCTTACATTAGATGCACCATCAGTATATAATGTCCAGGATCCTGAGGATTTTCCTAACTGTTGAACTTCTAGGTCTACCTCATCCTAAATGTCACTACTGAAATCAGCCACAAAGTCAGCTAGAGCCTGCGATTTTATGGCATTTCTAGGTTCATATACTAAATCATAAGCACTCAATTTTACTGACCACTTGGACATCCTGCCTGACATTTCTGGCTTTCTAAGCACATTTTTTACAGGATAATTGGTTTTAACATGTATCCTATGTGTCTCAAAGTAGTGTCTAAGTTTTGTTGATGCCATAACTAATGCTAGTATTAATTTTTCTAAATGAGAGTACCTAGTTTCAGCATCTAACAAACTTTTACTAACATAATAAACAGGATATTGCTGACCTTCATGGTCTTTTATGAGAACGGCACTTACAGCATTCCCTGATACAGCAAGGTACAGGGATAGTGGTTCACCATTTTCAGGTTTCATCAACAGAGGTGCGGTTGAGAGATATCGTTTCAAATCCTGTAGGGCTGCTTCATGCTTCTCTCCCCACTCGAATTTTTTGTTCTTCTTCAGGATATCATAAAAATCTTTACATTTTTCTGAAGATCTTGAGATAAATCTATTCAATGCTGCCACTCGCCCTGTTAGTCGTTGAACATCCTTCATATTTGAGGGTGATTTAATATCCAGGATGGCTTTAATCTGCTCCGGGCTTGCTTCTATTCCTCTTTTGGTCACCATATATCCTAGGAATTTTCCTGCTCCTACTCCAAAATGGCACTTAGCAGGATTCAGCTTCATGTTATACTGATCCAGGATATCAAATGCTCCTTTGATATCATGGAGATGATCCTGAGCTTTCTTTGATTTTACCACCATATCGTCGATGTACACCTCCATGGTGTCCCCCAGTTTGTCTTTGAACATCATGTTTACCAATCTTTGGTATGTTGCACCTGCATTTTTCAAACCAAAAGGCATAGCCGTATAACAATAAATACCTGTTGGTGTCATGAAGGCAGTATCCACCTGGTCAGAAGGCTCCATTTGGATCTGTTGAAATCCTGAGGACGCATCCATGAAAGTCAGCATTTCATGCCCGGCAGTGGCATCTACCATTGCATCAATGTGGGGAAGAGGAAATGGGTCTTTAGGACAAGCTTTGTTCAAGTCTGTGTAATCTACACAGACTCTCCATTTCCCATTTTTCTTCTGTACCACAACCACGTTTGCTAGCCACCTTGGAAACTTGACTTCTCTGATCACCCTGGACTTCAACAATCTTTCAACTTCCTCTTGGATAATCGTATTCCGCTCAGGAGCAAATTTCCTTCTTTTTTGCTGAACAGGCTTGATTGATCTGTCAATTCCAAGCTTGTGGGTGATAATGTCTTTGGATATACCTGTCATATCCTCATGCTTCCATGCAAACGTTGACATCCTGCATTTTAAAATGTTAATTAATTGCTCTTCAATATCCTGAGGGATATTGGTTCCCACGAGCACCGAAATATCGGGATTATCCTGGTCTAGGATAATTTTCTTCACATCCTGCTCCGGATCCTCAACGATATCCTGGACCCGCGTCTTTAATTGCTATGCTACACTAGGCTTGGTTGAGGATTTCATCGAGGATGAGTAGCATTCTTTCGCCTCCTGCTGATCACTATCAACTTTGACAACTCCCCAAGGGTTAGGTATCTTGATGCATTGGTGATATGTTGATGGCACGGCCTTCATATCGTGAATCCACGGTCTACCCAGTATAATGTTATAGCAGGATGGAGAGTCCATTACACAGAAACGTTGTATCGAGTTGACTCCTTCAACGTACACCGGCAACTTTATCTCTCCCACTGTGTTTCAAGCCTCTCCACTGAACCCAACAAGCACGGTAGACCTTGAAGTGATATCCATTGGAGATACAATCATTCTTTTAAGCGTCTCTAGTTGGATTATGTTGACAGAGCTGCCATTATCTACCAATATCCTGCATACAAAATGGTTAGCCACATATAACGTTATTACCAGAGCATCATGGTGAGGATCCTGGACAGTATCCCTGTCATCAGCATCAAATGTGATCACTTTATCAGTTGTAAGTGTAGTCATCCTGACAGGTTTGTCTCCCCTTTCGGCCTTAGCTTCTTTTGCATGTCTCTTTGCTGCCGAATACGAAGTCCCACAAATGTCAGATCCTCCCGAAATGAAGTTGATTATCTTGGCATCCGCGGGAGGTGATGCTGCTCGCTCAGGATCCTTCTCAGTATCCTGACCCTTATTCTTCTTTCTTCCCAAGAGATCTTTAAGATATCCCTTGCTTAGAAGATCGCTTATTTCTTTCCTTAAAGCGATGCAATCCTCAGTCATATGTCCGAAATCTTCGTGGAAAGCACACCATTTTGATTTGTCTTTCCAATCGGCTTTTTGTTGATTCTTTCGAGGCCATCGAGCCTTGTCTCCAAGACCCTGCATGGCATACATCAATTCAGGAATGTTAACAGAAAAGCAATATTCAGATAATTCAGGATACTCTTTAGGATCCTCGTCTTCGACAACATTCACTTTCTTGTTTTCATTTCTACCATGAGGATTCTGACTTCCTGTTAGTTGACTCATAAGTGTTTGATGAGTTCATTCTTTCTTGCATCTTTCTGTCATCCTCTAACCGAATATATCTTAGGGCCCTGTTCCGAGCTTCATCCAAGTTCCTGCATGGGTTCATTACAAGGTCTTGATAAAATTGAGAATCTTTTTGCAGCCCCATCTTGAAAGCTTGCACAGCTGTTGCAACATCAAGATGAGGAATGTCTAGTGATTCCCGGCTGAACTTGTTCACATAATCCCTAAGGGATTCCTGAGGCCCCTGTGTTATCCTGTAGAGATCACTTGTTAGTTTTTCAAAGCTTCTACTACAAGAAAACTGACTATTAAATAAATTTACTAAGTGAGCAAAAGATGTAATCGAATGTGGAGGAACATTCAAGAGCCATTTCAGGGCTGATCCTGTCAAGGTTGAACCAAAACCCTTGCACAAGCATGCTTCCTTGAGATCCGGAGGGATACGGTTAATCTCCATCCTTTCCCTATACTGAGCAATATGCTCCTCAGGATCCGTTGTTCCGTCGTAAAGCTTCATGTTGGGGGTTTGGAATCTCTTTGAGATCTCAGCATCACAGATAGGATATGCAAAGCGAGATATCTTGTGGCTGTCTTGAGACACTTCCGGGATCGGCTGGACCACCCCGGGTACACTTGATATCATGTCCTTCAACTTCTGAAGTTCCCTAGTAAGTGCTGATGTCACACCTGTATCCTGCAAGGATCCACTATTGTTAGTAGTATGAGTATTATTATTATTTGACATGTTACCCGTTGGAGGATTTTGCCCATATCCTGAGCTCCTTATGGTCGATATCCTGACCGAGGAGGGTATTTCAGGGGTATGATTCTGAGGAAGGCTGGGCACAATATTCCCCCTGTTATCCTCAGTATACACAGCTGAACTGAAGTTCAAAGTTCTGGGTTGTAATGGAGTGACAATATCCTCAGCAGATCTGCTCGAGCCAGACTTCAGGAGTTGTATTTCCCTTAAAAGCATTTGGTTTGTTTCCTACTGCTGCCTCATTTGTTCCTGCACACTTCCAAATAAGGTTAAAATTTCGTCGTTATAAGCTAAAACAGGGGCAAATTCCTGAACACTGCGGGTAGGGATAATATCCTGAGGTCGTGCAGAGGCTGGCATCCTTGGAGGAGTTGGTGGGAGCACCGAACCAGTAGTAGCAGAAGTCATAGCAGAAACAGTAGAGGAACTCATGTTTGATCTTGAGGCCATTATGGACAATGTGGCAAAAAGTTTTGAAAATAGATAATTGATTAGCGATTTACCAAAAAATTTTAGTAAAGAGAGCACCACTTGCCCCACGGTGGGCGCCAAATTGTTTTGGTAAAAAATTACCGAAGCAATTTAGTGATCAAATTAGTAATGTGAGGTAGTGTGCTAGAAAGTGTATAGAAAATATGCTTGTCGAATTATTTAGAAAATTAGTATTCAGGATACGGCTCAGGATATTGAGCTGTATCTGCGATCAAACAGTGAGCGAACAATGAGCAAAAAGTAAAGGAAATGACACGAGATGTACGAGGAAAGCCCTTGATCAATTTAGATCGCCGGCATAAAACCTCGGGAGCTGACAATCGCAGCTGCCTTGTTCTTCTTATTGCTTTAAACTTCAGGATACAGTGCAGGATATGGACCAGATCGCTAAGTGTTACAATGCCTTTGTATGAAAGTAAGAATTACTCGAGAGCAAGTGTTAGAGTGTAGCGAGTGTGATTGTGATGTCCTAGTTGATCTGGTATACCCACCTATTTATAGTAATGAATTACAAACAATAATCCCTACAAATATGGGCTACTCCGAATATTCCATTATGAACGTTATGAACCGAGTAATACGGCTTCAACGTCTTCATTTGAACGACTTGGACCGAGTCTTCCGCGGAATAAGTCTTGTGAACGTTGCTAGCTTCTAACCCACGTACCTGCACATAATCCATTAGTAATCCCGAGGATACCATTCAGGATGTTACCAATATCCTGAACCAGCATCCCGGATGTAAACAGATACTACATAAACAAGATATAGATCAAGATATTTTCCAGGATATGGGCTCAGAATTTCACCCATAACAATATACTTGCAAATTCTTGATACTCATATTCTTAGCCAACTCTAATCCTGCAATTAAAGCCTCATACTCTGCTTCATTATTAGTAGCAGGGAATTCACACCTAATAGCCTGGGGTAATATGTCCCCCTGTGGCGATTTTAGCAGTATTCCCAATCCTACTCCTCTTACATTAGATGCACCATTAGTATATAACGTCCAGGATCCTGAGGATTCTCCTAACTGTTGGACTTCTAGGTCTACCTCATCTTGAATGTCACTACTATAATCAGCCACAAAGTCAGCTAAAGCCTGAGACTTTATGGCATTTCTAGGTTCATATACTAAATCATAAGCACTCAACTTTACTGACCACTTGGCCGTCCTGCCTGACATCTCTGGTTTCCTAAGCACATTTTTGACAGGATAATTTGTTTTAACATGAATCCTATGTGTCTCAAAGTAATGTCTAAGCTTCGTTGATGCCATAACTAATGCTAGTATCAATTTTTCTAAATGAGAATACCTAGTTTCAGCATTTAACAAACTTTTACTAACATAATAAACAGGATATTGCTGACCTTCATGATCCTTTATAAGGACGGCACTTACAGCATTCCCTGATACTGCGAGGTATAGGGATAGTGGTTCACCATTCTCAGGTTTCATCAGTAGAGGTGCAGTTGAGAGATATTGCTTCAAATCCTGCAGGGCTGCTTCATGCTTCTCACCCCATTCGAATTTCTTATTCTTCTTCAGGATATCATAAAACTCTTTGCATTTCTCTGAGGATCTTGAAATAAATCTGTTTAATGCTGCCACTCGCCCTGTTAATCGTTGAACATCCTTCATATTTGAGGTTGATTTAATATCCAAAATGGCTTTAATCTGCTCTGGGCTCGCCTCTATTCCTCTTTTGGTCACCATATATCCTAGAAATTTTCCTGCCCCCACTCCGAAATGACACTTAGCAGGATTTAGCTTCATGTTATATTGATCCAGGATATCAAATGCCCCTTTAATATCCTAGAGGTGATCCTGAGCCTTCCTTGATTTTACCACCATATCGTCAATGTATACCTCCATGGTGTCCCCCAGCTAGTCTTTGAACACCATGTTTACCAATCTCTGGTATGTTGCACCTGCATTTTTCAAACCAAAAGGCATAGCCGTATAACAATAAATACCTGTTGGTGTCATGAAGGCAGTATCCTCCTGGTCAGAAGGCTCCATTTGAATCTGCTGAAATCCTGAGGATGCATCCATGAAGGTCAACATTTCATGCCCGGCAGTAGCATCCACCATTGCATCAATGTGAGGAAGAGGAAATGGGTCTTTAGGACAAGCCTTGTTCAAGTCTGTGTAGTCTACACAGACTCTCCATTTCCCGTTTTTCTTCTGTACCACGACTACGTTTGCTAACCATCTTGGAAACTTGACTTCTCTGATCACCCTGGACTTCAACAATCTTTCAACTTCCTCTTGGATAATCGTATTCCGCTCAGGAGCAAATTTCCTTCTTTTTTGCTGAACAGGCTTGATTGATCTGTCAATTCCAAGCTTGTGGGTGATAATGTCTTTGGATATACCTGTCATATCCTCATGCTTCCATGCAAATGTTGACATCCTGCATTTCAAAAAGTTAGTTAACTGCTCCTCAATATCCTGAGGGATATTGGTTCCTACGAGCACCGAGATATTAGGATTATCTTGATCCAGGATAATTTTCTTCACATCCTGCTCCGAATCCTCCACGATATCCTGGGCCCGCATCTTTAATTGCTATGCTGTACTAGGCTTGGTTGAGGATTTCATTGAGGATGAGTAACATTCTTTTGCCTCCTGCTGATCACTATCAACTTTGACGACTCCCTAAGGGGTAGGGATCTTGATGCATTGGTGATATGTTGATGGCACAACCTTCATATCGTGAATCCATGGTCTTCCCAATATGATGTTATGGCAGGATAGAGAATCCATCACACAGAAACATTGTATAGAGTTGACTCCTTCAACATATACTGGTAACTTTATCTCTCCCACTGTGTTCCTAGCCTCTCCATTGAACCCAACAAGCACGGTGGACTTCAAAGTGATATCCATCAGAGATACATTCATTCTCTTCAGAGTCTCTAGTTGTATTATGTTGACGGAGCTGCCATTATCAACCAATATCCTGCGTACAAAATGGTTAGCCACATATAATGTTATTACCAGAGCATCATGATGAGGATCCTGGATAGTATCCCTGTCATCAGCATCAAATGTGATCACTTTGTCAGTTGTGAGGGTAGTCATCCTGACAGGTTTGTCTCCCCTTTCGGCCTTAGCTTCTTTTGCATGTCTCTTCGCCGCCGAATACGAAGTCCCACAAATGTCGGATCCTCCCGAAATGAAGTTGATTATATTGGCGTCCGCGGGAGGTGACGCTGCTCGCTCAGGATCCTTCTCAGTATCCTGACCCTTATGCTTCTTTCTTCCTAAGAGATCTTTCGGATATCCCTTGCTTAGAAGATAGCTTATTTCTTTCCTTAGAGCAATGCAATCCTCAGTTACATGTCCGAAATCTCCGTGGAAGGCACACCATTTTGACTTATCTTTCCACTCGGCTTTTTGTTGATTTTTTCGAGGCCACCTAGCCTTGTCTCCTAAACCCTGCATGGCATACATCAATTCAGGAATGTTAACAGAAAAGCAATATTCAGATAACTCAGGATATTCTTCAAGATCCTCGTCTTCGATAGCATTCACTTTCTTATTTTCATTTCTACCATATGGCTTAGGGCGATATGGCTTAAATGAGGATTCTGACTTCCTGTTAGTTGACTCATAGGTGTTGGACGAGTTCATCCTCTCTTGCATCTTTCTGTCATCCTCCAATCGAATATATCTTAGGGCCCTGTTTCGAGCTTCATCCAAGTTCCTGCATGGGTTCATTACAAGGTCTTGGTAAAATTGAGAATCTTTTTGCAGCCCCATCTTGAAAGCTTGCACAGCTATTGCAACATCAAGATGCGGAATGTCTAAGGATTCCCGGCTGAACTTGTTCACATAATCCCTTAGGGATTCTTGAGGGCCTTGTGTTATCCTGTAGAGGTCACTTGTTAGTTTTTCAAAGCTTCTACTTCAAGAAAACTGACTATTAAATAAGTTCACTAGGTGAGCAAATGATGTAATCGAATGAGGAGGAACATTTAGGAGCCATTTCAAGGCTGATCCTGTTAAGGTAGAACCAAAACCCTTGCACAAGCATGCTTCCTTAAGCTCCGGAGGGATAGGGTTAATCTCCATCCTTTCCCTATACTGGGCAATATGCTCTTCAGGATCCGTAGTTCCATCATAAAGCTTCATGTTGGGGGTTTGAAATCTCTTTGGAATCTCAGCATCACAGATAGGATATGCAAAGCGAGATATCCTGTGGCTGTCTTGGGACACTTCCGGGATTGGCTGGACCACTCAAGGTACACTGGATATCATGTCCTTCAACTTCTGAAGCTCCCTAGTAAATGCTGATGTTACACCTGTATCCTGCAAAGATCCACTATTGTTAGCGGCATGAGTATTATTATTATTTGACACATTACCCATCTGAGGATTCTGCTCATATCCTGAAGCATATCCTGAGCTCCTCATGGTTGACATCCTGACCGAGGAGGGTATTTCAGGAGTATGATTCTGAGGAAGGCTGGGCACAATATTCCCCATATTATCCTCAGTGTACACAGCCGAACCGAAGTTCAAAGTTCTGGGTTGTAATGGACTGACGATATCCTCAGCATATCTGCTCGAGCTAGACTTCAGGAGTTGTATTTCCCTCAACAGCATTTGGTTTGTTTCCTGTTGCTGTCTCATTTGTTCCTGCACACTTCCAAATAAGGTTAGAATTTCATCATTAGAAGCTAAAATGGGAGCAGATCCCTGAATACTCCGAGTAGGGATAATATCCTGAGGTTGTGAAGAAGATTGCATCCTTGGAGGAGGTGGTGGAAGCATCGGACCAGTAGTAGCAGAAGTTGTAGCAGACACAGTGGAGGAGCTCATGTTTGATCTTGAGGCCATTGTAAACAATGTGGCAAAAAGTTTTGAAAATAGAAAACCGATAAATGATTTCACAAAGATTTTTAGTAAAGAGAGCACCACTTGCCCCACGGTGGGCGCCAAATTGTTTTGGTCAAAAATTACCGAAGCAATTAAGTGATCAAATTAGTTAAGTGAGGTAGTGTGCTAAAAAGTGTGTTAAAAATATGTTGGTTAAGTTGTTTAGAAAAACAATATTCAGGATACGACTCAGGATATTGAGCTGTATCTACGATCAAACTATGAGCAAAAAGTAAAGGAAATGACACGAGATGTACGAGGAAAGCCCTTGATCAATCTAGATCGCCAGCATAAAACCTCGGGAGCTGACAATCACAGCTGCCTTGTTCTTCTTATTGCTTTAAGCTTCAGGATACAGTGCATGATATTGATCAGATCGCTAAGTGTTACAATGCTTTTGTGCGAGAGTGAAAATTGCTAGAGAACAAGTGTAAGAGTGTAGTAAGTGTTGATGTGATGTCCTATTCGATCTGATATACCCACCTATTTATAGTAACGAATTACAAACGAAAACTCCTATAAATATGGGATGCTCCGAATATTCCATTGTTAACGTTGTAGACCGAGTAATGCGGCTTCAACGTCTTTATTTGAACGACTTGGACCGAGTCTTCCGCGGAATGAGTCCTTGTGAACGTTGCTAGCTTCTAACCCACGTACCTGCACATAATCCGTTAGTGATCCTGAGGATACCATTCAGGATGTTACCAATATCCTGAATCAGCATCCCGGATGTGAACAAATATCATATAACCAAGATATAACCCAAGATATTTCTCAGGATATGGGCTCAGAATTTCACCAATAACAGTTATCAATATATTTTTCTTGAAGATTTGTCCATCTCATGCAGTAAAATCTTAATGAGTTACTCCCTTCACCTAACAATCCATTCATGAAACTTCACGAAGAACAATACTGAATATCCAAGAAAGCCATCTTTGATTTTTTTTAATTTTTTGGCGTTTTTACAGTGAGTGGTATTTAGTAGTATTGGCGTTTGGTTTTTCGGTTTGATCAAACTGTAGTTGCTGAGACATATCATTTTATAGGATGTCTTTTTGGCACGTAGGTTGGGCGGTGTGTTATTATAATAAAGTATTCGTCCTTTCAGTTACTGTTTGTAATTATTGTTTTTGATAAGCTTTATCTCTGAAGTCTATAACACGTCCCATCTTTCAAGTTTGGCGTTTTAGATTCTAATATAAAAAAATTTCCATCTCTTCAGTTTTACTGTTTTGTAGTTACTATTTCTAGTTACATTTTCAAGTTTGGTTTTTATTTTTTTTTATTTTTTGGGTTTTTTATAATACTTGTCCAAAGTAATTTTATTATAGTTTGGTAGTTTTTGGGGCGTTTTATGGCATGATGGCGTTTTGACAAGCAAGCATTTGGTTGTGTGGCGTTTTTATTACATATGGCGTTGTTATTATATAACAATCAACTGGAAAGAGAATTATATATATATAAACAATTGATCTTCCAAATCTTCACTGTCACCAGTCTCTTTCTTCTTTTGAAGCATCTTCACTGCGACTTTCGTATGATTTATTTTGATTTTTGTTTTTTGAAGTAGTTTTTTTGTTGCCTTGTGGAAGCACAAAGTCTGTAATCAGCATCTTTTTCTTGAATATTTGTCCATCTCATGCAGCAAAATGTTATTGAGTTTACACCATTCCGCCAACAATCTTGGAATTTCCAATGAACGGTTTGATTTTTTAACTTTTTGGCGTTTTACCGAGAAAAAGAACGCCACTATATAAAAGCACCTTAAAACTCTAAATTTGATCATACTAAATCAATAATGTTTTGCTATATGGTGACGGACAACATTGTTAATCCTCAGTTAAGAAAGATGTCTGACAATGTTGTCCACCCCATACAGCTAAACTTTATTGAGAACAAACCTCAATAATGTTTTTTGTATGTTTTGGCATTATAATTGGATGAAAGTTGAGGATAAAGTCAATAAGATTTTACTCTATGAAATGGACAATATCCTCACTTAAGGATTTTGTCCATTACATTGAGCGAAACCTTACCGACAACCAAACTGAACTTCAAATAAACGTTTTGGTTTAGAGAATATTTTATGGTTTGGTTTTTTGGCGTTTCTAAGATGAATGGTATATATTAAATATGGCGTTTGGGTTTTTGTGTGTTTTAATGGAAGGCCTAGATGTTGTATATATAGGATGTTTTTTGGCGGTTTTTTAGGCGGGATTTTATTATAATTAAGTTTGGCATTTTATATCTAGTGGCATTTTTTTAGATTAGGATGGTGTGTGCTATTGTAGGTTAATGGCGTTTTATTTCATGAGATGGTGTTTTGTGTAGAGAAGTCAAAAGACTTTTTTACCCTTAATGAAGCGCGCCACAACAATAAAAGTTATGTTATTTACGAAAACGCCACCGCGTCATCTAGTCCATAAATTGTTTTAATCTGACGATCCATAACCGTTCTCTCCGTTCTCACACTTTTCACCGTCTTCTCTAAATGTCGGCCCAATATAATATTTAAACCATATTTAGTTAAATATAACACTATTTTTAAATAACAAAGACATAAATAAAGGTTTAAATATATTATTACTAATATATGGCATTGAATGTGCATGCCTTCACTAAACCACATTAAACCATATTTGTGCTACTATTGGCTAACTCTTTGCCCAATAATAACGGGTGTCAAGTAATGTATAAAACCCTACATACCCGACCCCACCTTAGGAGCGGGAACCGCGAGTCAGTCAGATGGTAATGGTGTTTATTAATTACGCAACAGAAACATTTTTCATCTGGATCGTAGTTAGGAAATGATTTCAGAGGTTGTAAAACACCAAACTTTTAATATTAAACAAATGGGCTAAAACCCATATTCCAATCAATTGTTTTTATTGGGATAAACCTAAATAAATAAAACATAATCTCTTCTTTTATTTAGGTATTTATAGCCACTTTATTTAAGGCTTCAGTGCTCCATAGCTAGCTTCTATTATCTTTACAGCAAATTACCTGTAACGCATTTTGAAAACATTTTATCAGTAATAAATATTGGCGAGTTCATTCCATTTTTATAAAATATATTGTTATACATTACAGCATTAAGGGTTTTTAAATTTGTTTTTATTTATGCAACTCAATCAGTATTTGTCACATGATGGCAGTTCCGATGTGACAGTGGTCATATCACTCATTGGATCACTTTCGTGCAATAGTGAATTTATCAAGTAATAGATATAAAATATATCTTATTATGATTCAATGGTATCTGTGACTAGGCGTTCCCGTGACGGTGGTCAAATCACTGTTGATCATTCTTTCAACTAGTGACTGGGGTCATAACACTGTTGATCATTCTCTCAACTAGTGCCTGTGGTCGTATCACTGGTGATCATTCTCTCAACTAGTGCCTTTGGTTTATGTCACTGTTGATCATTCTCTCAACTTGGTGACTCTGGTCATTTCACTGTTGATCATTCTCTCAACTAGTGACTATGAACTTAGTAGTGTCCCATGACATTACTTTGTCAAATATATTTTCTATGGCATAAAACCAATTAGCCTATAAAATGAAATATATCATTTTCTGTCAAATTAACAGCTATAACTTAATCAAATATAATATATTAATTAAATAATTGTGATATTATTATTTAATATATTAATGTAACTAAGATTTATTATACGTCGTTCTATATATCTTTTAAGATATTCCTTTCATAAATTATTTTACAAATCATATATAGTTGTAATGAGAACTCATAATATCTCTGCTTACGATATATTTTACATTTTCACACTTTTTATTCTTAAACAATTACACATAATTGTGTTAAATACAAATGTCTGCAATCAGTTAGTTCACTAATTGTTTTACACTGCATAAAATTAATATTATATTTCAATATAAAAACTAATATTACATACCACATAGAGATCACGTAATTAGATATGACCACTAGTAACTAGGTGTATATAATAAGTTACCCATATGTCAAATATAATATTAGTTTTCTTTTTCTATGAAATCTCAAATAATAAATTAACATTTTCATGATCGGCTATACATGTTTCAGAATATCTATCATTTATGTAACCTATAGTCATGTGAATTGATTAAGCTTCCAAACTTTTTGTTCTTCAAATAAAATATCATTCTTTGCATGTGATAGGATAGTACCATGATTTGGTTTTATTATATGATACGACAGTAGACTACAATAATATAATATGTGTCGGGATCAGGAGAAAAACACCCAAAAGTGTGAGAATGGTGAGAACGCATCCTGGCCCAGCACGTGGCACGCGATATAATTAGGGCGTATGGGCTTATTTATCATTTTATCTTTCTCTTTTCCAGTTCCGCTTTTCACAATATTGATTTATTTTTGGAGTTTAAGATTTTTTGGCGTTAACCAAATATAATAATTATATGGCGTTTTAATGGTTTTATTGTATTAACATTTTGGTATTTATGGCGTTTTTCAAATCGTATGCCATTAGAACCATAGGGGTCAGAATATATCTCTGAATGGCGTTTTTCAAGGCGTTTTAGACAAGATGGCCCATCGTTATATTATTTTTTATATACATGTCGGCGTTTGTGGTATATTGCTGTTTTACAATTGGAAAATTATATTACAACATGGAAAAAAATAGAAGAGAAAAAAATAAATTAAAATCCTAATCGGATCTCTCTTCACAATCTTAACTGTCATCAGTCACTCTCTTCTTTAATACTGCAAGAACTGTCACCAAATATATGGCGTTTTATGTAAAACTTAACAAACCTATCGGTTTGATTATTTTGCCTGCTCGTCTGTTGAAGTGGCTTTTGTGGATGTTTGGGGACATAGATCTATAACGTGTGAGTGGGGTTTTTGCTTTTGTTCTTCAACTGGATCTTCATCTTTATAATCATCCCACTCTTCAGTGTCATTGATCTCTTCTCCTCATCCAAGCCTTCTTCAAGAACAAAGAACACAAAATGACATATGACTGTCATCAGTATATTTTTTTTTTCTTGAAGATTTGTCCATCTCATGCAGCAAAATCTTTCTGAGTTACTCCCCTCACCTAACAATCCATTCAGTGAAACTTCACGAAGAACAATACTGAATATCCAAGAAAGCCATCTTAGATTTTTTTTTATTTTTTTGGCATTTTTACAGTGAGTGGTATTTAGTAGTATTGGCGTTTGGTTTTTTGGTTTGATCAAACTGAAGTTGCTGAGACGTATCATTTTATTGGATGTCTTTTTGGCGCGTAGGTTAGGCGGTGCGTTATTATAATAAAGTATTCGTCCTTTCAGTTACTGTTTGTAATTATTGTTTTTGATAAGCTTTATCTCTAAAGTCTGTAACACGTCCCATCTTTCACGTTTGGCATTTTAGATTCTAATATAATAAATTTTCCGTCTCTTCAGTTTTACTGTTTTGTAGTTACTATTTCTAGTTACATTTTCAAGTTTGGTTTTTATTGTTTTTTTATTTTTTTTATGTTTTGGGTTTTTTATAATACTTGCCCAAAGTAATTTTATTATAGTTTGGTAGTTTTGGATCGTTTTATGGCATGATGGCGTTTTGACAAGTAAGCATTTGGCTGTGTGGCGTTTTTATTACATATGGCGTTGTTATTATATAACAATCAACTGGAAAGAAAATTAAATATATATATATATATACACAAAATTGATCTTCCAAATCTTCACTGTCACCAGTCTCTTTCTTCTTTTGAAGCATCTTCACTGGCTGTTTCGACTTTCGTAAGGACACACGTTGGCCACATGATTCAGATCGCCACACTTGAAACATGCTCGCACGGAAGCAGCTTGAGGTTGAACCTGGTTAGGAGCAGGGTTAGCAACGATAGCTCGATTCTAGTTGTTTTTGGGTTGCAGGAGGTTTCGACATCGGTTAGCAAAATGCCCATACCTCTGACAGTTGGCGCATTTGCGACAGGGTACGATGGTAGGATGATGAAACAAACAGGTAGTACATTGGGGATGAGATCCAACATAGCCTTGTCTTGGTGGTTCAGTGTTTGCAGGTGCAACAGCGGCTAAAGCTTGTAAGGGTTGTAGGTTTGGCGGAGTGACGACCGCACAATTTTGGCTTGAAGCCTTCCACTTCTTGCCTTTGTTCTTCTTGTATAGGGAGGATAAAGGTTCAACAACGGTGGTAGTATCGGTGGTATCAGAGACACCTTGATGCGCACTCTTCGTCGAAACCTTGTTATAGGTTCCATGAAGAACATAGTTGTTGTTAAGTTCGGTGGCTATGGTATAGGCTTCCTCTATGGTTTTAGGGTTAGCAGAGGCAAGGTGGTTTGTCAGGGAAGGTGCAACACAGCAAATGAACTTGGCTATGGTTTTGGGGACGGAGTTGACTTGTCCAGGACAGAGGACAATGAGTTGTTTAAAGCGCGTAGTCGGACCATCCATGTCGCTCCCCTTCTGAGTAAGGTTCCAAAATTCGTTCTCCAACTTTTGGAGTTCGTGAGGGGGGCAGAAATGGTCCTTCATAAGCTGCTTAAGTTCGTCCCAAGGCATAGCATGTGCAACATCGTTTCCGCTCTTGTTGCGTTCGGTGGTCCACCACTCGAGTGCCCTCGAGCGGAAGACACCAGTCACATTCAAAGTTCGTAGCTCATCAGGGCAACCACTTTGCAAGAAAGTAAGCTCAATCGCGTCAAACCAATTCATCATGGCGGTGGCGCCTTCTTTGCCTGTAAACTCCAAGGGTCTACAAGCCATGAATTGCTTGAATTGAAAGTTTGATTTGGGTTTGTCTGCCTTTGAGTAAACAGATCCATGCGGTGAATCGGGGTTCGGCTGAATCTTGCTAACAATGTCGGGTATGACCTTGGCCATTTGCTTGGCCATGAATTTCATGCAATCCCTTTGTGACATGGAGTTGGATTTGGCGTTGGAGGTCGAACCCTTCTTTGACTTGGTTTTCTTGGAAGCACCTTTGGACGACATCTAAGGAATCGAAAGAGGAGGAAAAGGATGAGACTTGATCATAAATTCAAAATAAGTTTGCAAGTTTTTAAACATGTAAGCACGATGTAACACGTATGGTTCACATAGTTAGCATGATTTCGACAAGTATTCAACAAGTATAAACACGTAACAATGCGCAGAAAAGAGTATAAATTTAGTTTGTTCAAGAGAATTATTATTGTTTTTGATTGCGTGAGACGTGCAAATTGTGTAACGATTTTGAAACGAACGAGGTAACAAGTATAAAATCGCATATAAATTGATTCACATAAAAGAGACGCTCATAAAACATAGGATTGTTTCGGGTAGAGAAACGTCGACAATTCCAAAGTGAATCGAAAGCCCTTTCAAATTAGAGAAACGTACTTTGGCTTATAGGTAAGATACTCTCGTCGAGAAGCGATTAACAGTATCTTACCCTTCCAGTTACTACACGTCTCTAATCGATTGAAACAATCGAAACTTTGGCGAGATCAAAAATTGAGGAATGGGACTTAATCGACAAGGTGCGGGTTTCACCCCTAACTTGACGATTTCGTACCCTAATGTGGTTGGTACTCGTCGGGTCAAAATATAATTTTAACACTTTGACGAGGGTCCACTAGAGTTTGAATTTGTGACACTCTAGGTTTTCCCCGAGCAAATATCTTGTAATTACATTAAGTGTATATATATGTTACTAAATGAAAGTTGTGTTATCTTCTTGTTTTATGTAAGTGTGTATGTGTAATATATTATAATATATAAGTATGTGGTGGGCCGAGACCACCATGGACCCGACTCGAGACCATCCGGTCTCGAGTGAGCCAATCAGTTGGGCCGTGTGCACTTGAGCCCACTCGGAAACCCTTATGGTGCACCAACTCGGTCCGGGTATAAAACCCACAAGAGTGGCCAACCTTGCCACTTTTCACCATTTGCAACATTTCCACACACACTCCCTCTCTCTCTAGAAAACCCTAAACCCTAACAAATCAAGCATCAACCTCTCCTCTCCTTCTCTCTCTCTCTCGGATCAAACCGGCGACAACCAAGCTCTCGGATTAACTTGTGTTCTTCACTCGGAGACTACCGGACGACAAACCTACTCGCCTTTACACACTCTCTATCAACCGGTTAGTGTTTTAGATCTTTACTAGGTGTTTTTGTGAATAATGATGTAACTTACTTTGAATGATTGAATGATAAATGAGGTGTGAACTAATTGTGCTTTGAATGATAAATAATTGATAATACTTATGACAATCCGATTCATACTTGATGAAATAGAGCACACATTGTGTTTAGTAGTGGTTTACAAGATTGTCTTAATATTTCGGATATAAGTCACATGATTCTTGTTCACAAATCTTATGTTATAGGTTGAAGAATTTAGGATGAATGCACATACTTTGAATGTAATGATGAATGATAAAACCCTAGTGGTGAACTATATGATTATGGTATGAATATGTGTTAAATGTGTTTTAGTGTTGTAGACATGTTATTATGCCTTCAAGATCATATAAACATGATAATGGATGATGAAAACCTAAAAATGAAGAACAAGTTTGAATGTGATTATGAATATTTGAAATCTGGTTGTTCTATTTTGCTTAGTAAATAGACAAGAAAACATGTTTAATGGGATAGTACACAAAATGCATGAAATCTCAATTCCATTGGATGGTACATTAGACAGGCTCTAGAAGGTTCGGACATCAGATCTGCGACTCGAGACCTCTCGGTCTCGACCCGAGACCGTCCCAAGACAACTCGAAACAAGCTCCAAAACTCGAAATCAGTAAGGTCTCGACTCGAGATCTCATAACCTCGACTCGAGACTGAACTCGAGACATCTGAGGTTCAGACTCCTACTCTCGTAACTCGAGACCGCCCAGCTGCAACCCGAGACCACCTGGTTGCGACTCGAGACCTCTCGGTCTCGACTCGGGACCATCTTGTCTCGAGTAGAGTGCTTGTTTTCGTTATTGGGCCGCGCCTAAAACGTTTGGGTTGCATGTTTTCCCTGTTACTGTTTATTTGGATTGAATATAACTGGTTGACCGATCAAGTGTTAAGGCCCAATACCCTTGTATGTTTTGGTGTGCTATGTGTTAGATACGTGAACCATATACGTGATTACTTATACCCAAACCTGACCTATACTCGTAACCATTTAGGACGTGGTGACCAGCATACTTAACCGAGTAAACTAAACTGCCGAGCAACCCAAGGTGAGTTCACACACTAAAAGCATGCGTCCCAGGGAGGGACACGAACAAACTAAATAATGTTTTCAAACTGATAATTTCCGGGGGAATATGCAAACGGTACTTTTGTACTACTACATCCGGGGGAGATACGTTTGGGTATTATTTATAAATCACAACTAGCAACACTAAACGAATCTCTATCACATTAAGTCCCTGCTTATAGTACCGATTAATCGCCGGGGGCGAACGGGTTATTAGTTGATAGCGCTATTAGGTTTGACAACCTCACACCGTGACCGGGGGAGATCGGGCGTGAACTATAGACCTTGCATCTCGGTCAATGACGATAGACATTGACCTGGGGCACCAAATCTTCTCGTCAACAGTTTCGGTAATTCAAGTTTAGTAGCTTTCATATGGGGTAGCTCCCCATGACGTGATTATAAATGCTTTACCTAAACAACCTGCATTTTCTTTTGAAAACCTAAAATTGGACATCTCGTGAACTCGCCAACATTTTTGTTGACACCCTACTGCATGCTTTGCAGGTAACCAGTAAATCAGGAGCTTGCAGCTTGGGGATATGTAGTGGTCGTCTTAACCCGTGTGTTGGGTTTTAAATAATCTTGAACAATGAGCTTTGTTTTGAAACTGTTTGGTTTATGCTTCCGCTGTTTGTTTAAACTGCCATTTGAACTTAAACTTTTAGAATTTTAAAAATATGGTGTTTACTAACTACTGTGGTTGGTGAATACTTTTATTATTAATCAATGCTCAGTATAATTGGTGGTTGGATCCTGGTCAGTCATGCCTCCAAGCGGTAGTACTCCGCAAGTGGATTTTGGGGGTGTGACAGATTGGTATCAGAGCCATTGGTTATAGTGAACTTGGTTTTAAAAAGAAGAGTCCTTTTGAGAAAAACCAGACTATAACCCGTGACTCGTGACGACACTACACTCCAAGGGCGAGACTCGGCATATTAGACCTCATAGCTCGGACTCGTGTTTACTTGCTTGTTTATTTTAGGTTGACTGCCCTACTATATATAGTAGCGTGCCTGATTAGATAGATACACATTTCTCTTCTATCTCATTCTCGCTACGTTACGACATCACACTCATACTGTGTTTTCTGGTTATGAAGACAATGAGTGGACGCGGAAGAGGAAGCGTTAACATGACTCAGGCTCAATTCACTAACTTGCTCAACACGGTGGCTGCAGCTTTCGTAGCTCACCCTGGAGTTAAACTCGTTACTTTAGGATGTTTAGATCCTACCCCCACATCGTCTTTTCACCTCTAAACCTATTCGCTCCATTTCTCACAACAGGTCAGCCTGCGCCTGCACAGCCACGTGTCTGTACTTTCAAAACTTTCATGGATGGCAAACCTCTCCCTTTCAACGGCACTGAGGGTGCCATAGGCCTTCTGCACTGGATTGAAAAGGCTGAAGCTGTCTTTGCTGTCTGCGAGTGTCCCCCTGCTAACTGGGTTAAGTTCGCGAATGGTACGCTTGAAGGAAACGCGCTTTCATGGTGGAAAGCACAGATTCAGATGCTTGGTCTGGAAACTGCTAATGCTACTGCATGGGAAGATTTCAAAAACATGATCAAAGAGGAGTACTGCCACAGGGATGACATCCACAAACTCGAGAACGAGTACTATGCGCTCAAGATGGTTGGGTCAGAGATTGAGACCTACACCAAGCAGTCCAACGACTATGCAGCACTTTGCCCAAACATGTCCCGACCTATGTATCGAAGGATCGAATTGTACATCAAAGGCTTGGTCCCAGAAATTCGGAGCCATGTGACCTCAGCCAACCTCAACACCATACAGCCCATGGTTCGTCTTGCTCACAAACTCACCAATCAGGCTGTGGAAGAGGGCAAGTTGCCCCAGAGGATCAGTGCTACTACTGGAACTTCTAATGATAACAAACGAAAGTGGGATGGAAACTAGGGTAAGGATGCTAACTCTACTCAGGCCCCGGCTCAACAAAGGAAAACTGAAAATAACAAGGGCCCTCAGCAGCAGGGTGGCTATCAGGGCCATCTCCCTAAATGTAACAAGTGCAATCGACATCACAATGGGCCCTGTGCGAAGAACAAGTGCCAGCGGTGCAACAAGATGGGACATGAGGCCAAGGATTGTAGGAGCCCTCATCCCGCAAGGCAAAATCAACCACAGCAGCAGCAGCATCATGGGAACATCAAGGGTTGTTTCCAGTGCGGAGCTGAGGGGCACATTAAGAAGAATTGCCCCCAGTTAAACCAGAACAACCCCAATCAGGGTGCGGGAAATAATAACAACAACGCCAACAATGCTGGGAATGGTGCAAGAGGAAGGGCTTTTGTGATTGGAGCTGGAGAAGCAAGGAATGACCCCAACGTTGTAGCGGGTAAGTTCCTCCTTAATGATCGTTATGTTTCCATACTATTTGATTCCGGAGCAGATGCTAGTTATGTATCCCTACGTATTAGTAAGAAACTTAAGTCCACCCTTACGCCGTTAAGCTCTAAGCACATCGTCGAAATAGCTAATGGTAGAAACCTCGAGGCCTCACACGTAATTCGTAACTGCAAATTAGAGTTGTCTGGTCAGACATTCCGTATCGATCTCTTCCCCATCATTCTTGGAAGCTTCGACGTCATTGTTGGTATGGATTGGTTATCCAAACATCGAGCTGAAATTCTCTGCCAAGAGAAAGCTATTCGTATTCCCCGTCCCCCTGGCAAACCTCTTATTGTTCAAGGCGACAAGAGCGGAGAAGTCACAGGCATCATTTCATTCTTAAAGGCCCAGAAGTGTCTACGAAAGGGGCACACCGCTATCTTAGCACTCGTTGCCGACACACAGAAAATGGAAAACAGGATTGAAGACTTTCCAGTCGTACGCGACTATCCTGAGGCATTCCCGGAAGAACTACCTGGGCTCCCTCCTCACCGTCAGGTCGAATTTCGAATCGAGCTAGCTCCCAGAGCAGCACCTATAGCTCGTGCACCTTATCGTCTAGCTCCTGCAGAACTCAAGGAACTCTCTACTCAACTACAAGAACTTTTGGACAAAGGTTTTATCCGCCCTAGCTCATCACCCTGGGGAGCCCCAGTGCTCTTCGTCAAAAAGAAAAATGGCACATTCCGAATGTGCATTGATTACCGCGAACTGAACAAGGTTACCATCAAGAATCGTTATCCACTTCCCCGTATCGACGACCTGTTTGACCAGCTGCAAGGGTCGAGCTATTATTCCAAGATCGATCTGCGATCGGGTTATCACCAGCTGAGAGTCCGCGATCAGGACATCTCTAAGACTGCTTTCAGAACCCGCTATGGTCACTACGAATTCCTTGTTATGCCTTTCGGAATGACCAACGCACCTGCGATCTTCATGGATCTCATGAACCGAGTATGCAAACCCTACCTCGACAAGTTCGTAATTGTGTTTATTGACGACATCTTAATCTACTCGAAGAGCCAAGAGGAGCATGAACAACACCTGCGTCTTATTCTCGAACTCCTTCGCAATGAGCAACTGTACGCCAAATTCTCGAAATGTGATTTCTGGCTGAGAGAAGTCCATTTCCTTGGGCACATCGTCAATCAGGAGGGGATTCATGTCGACCCCGCTAAGGTCGAATCCATTAAGAATTGGCCTGTACCTAAGACTCCGACCGAAGTCCGCCAATTCTTGGGATTGGCAGGATACTATCGAAGATTCATCAAGGGATTTTCTAAGATCGCTCAACCACTTACGACCCTCCCTCAGAAGGGTGTTGCTTACAAATGGAGTGATGCTCAGGAATCTGCCTTCCAGGAACTAAAGAAAAGTCTTTGTAGTGCTCCTATTCTTTCCTTACCTGAAGGTACCGACGACTTTGTTGTTTACTGCGATGCTTCTATTCAAGGGCTTGGTTGCGTGTTAATGCAACGCGAGAAGGTTATTGCTTAAGCTTCGCGACAACTCAAGATCCACGAACGGAACTACACGACGCATGACTTAGAATTTGGAGCTGTGGTCTTCGCACTCAAGCTTTGGAGACACTACTTGTACGGCACCAAGTGCACGATTTACACTGATCACAAGAGTCTCCAGCACATAATGGAACAAAAGGAGTTGAATATGCGGCAACGCCGATGGGTCGAACTCCTAAATGACTACGAGTGTGCAATTAAATATCACCCAGGCAAGGCTAATGTGGTAGCCGATGCCCTCAGCAGAAAGGAGACCAGACCCAAGCGTGTTCGTGCCTTACAGCTCACTATCCACTCGAACCTCCCTAATCAGATTCGAAATGCTCAGGTTGAAGCATTGAAAGCCGAGAACATCAGGGCTGAGTCCCTACGAGGATCGAGACAACGATTGGAACAAAAAGAAGACGGTGCTTACTACGTAGCCGGGCGCATATGGGTTCCGCTTTATGGAAATTTACGTGACCTTGTGATGGATGAGGCCCATAAGTCCCGTTACTCAGTACATCCGGGTTCAGATAAGATGTACCACGACTTGAGGACTACCTATTGGTGGCCTGGCATGAAAGCCCACATAGCAACCTATGTCAGAAAATGTTTAACTTGTGCAAGAGTCAAGGCGGAGTATCAGAAACCATCAGGCCTACTCCAACAACCAGAGATCCCACAGTGGAAATGGGAGCAAATTTCCATGGACTTCGTTACCGGCTTGCCCAGGTCTCAGCGCGGAAATGACACCATTTGGGTGATAGTAGATCGATTAACTAAATCTGGCCACTTCTTGGCTATTAAAGAGACGGACAAGTTCTCCACCTTAGCAGAGGTATACTTAAAGGAAGTGGTTTCGAAGCACGGAGTGCCAACCTCTATTATTTCCGATCGAGACGCACGTTTTACTTCTGAGTTGTGGCAAGCTATGCACAAATCTTTTGGCTCACGTTTAGACATGAGCACCGCTTATCATCTGCAAACGGATGGGCAATCGGAACGTGCCATCCAAACCCTCGAAGACATGCTTAGGGCATGTGTGATCGATTTTGGCAAGAATTGGGAGAAGCACCTACCGTTAGTGGAATTCTCCAACAACAACAGCTACCACACCAGCATTCAGGCGGCACCCTTTGAGGCATTGTACGGTCGTAAATGCCGGTCGCCTCTCTGCTGGGCGGAGGTTGGTGACAGCCAGATCACAGGCCCGAAACATGTAGTTGACACTACAGAAAAGATTGCCCAGATTAGGCAACGCATGGCGGCAGCTCGTGACCGTCAGAAGAGATACGCGAATAAGAATAGGAAACCGCTAGAGTTTCAGGTTGGTGACCGGGCTCTACTCAAAGTCTCACCCTGGAAGGGTGTGGTTCATTTTGGGAAACGGGGTAAGCTTAATCCACGATATGTCGGACCCTTTGAAATTACCGAAAAGATCGGTAAGGTCGCCTACAGATTGAATCTGCCCGAAGAACTGAGTGCTGTGCACAACGTCTTCCACGTGTCTAATCTGAAGAAGTGTCTGTCAGATGAAACACTCATCATTCCTTTCAAGGAACTTACTATTGACGAACAGCTACACTTTACTGAGGAACCAATTGAGATCATGGATCGTGAGATCAAAACCCTCAAACGTAGCCAGATACCTCTCGTGCGAGTTTGTTGGAACTCACGCCGTGGCCCAGAGTTTACCTGGGAGCGGGAAGACCAGATGAAGCGCAAGTATCCCCAGTTGTTCCCAGATGAAACTCCCAGCGCTGAAGCTACAACCGAATTTCGGGACGAAATTCCAAACTAACGGGGGGATGATGTGACACCCCGTTGAAACGTTCTCACTTATGCTAGCTGTTAGTGGCAGCCTTAACTTTCGAGACGAAAGTTCTTAAAACTTGGGGATAATGTAACACTCTAGGTTTTCCCCGAGCAAATATCTTGTAATTACATTAAGTGTATATATATGTTACTAAATGAAAGTTGTGTTATCTTCTTGTTTTATGTAAGTGTGTATGTGTAATATATTATAATATATAAGTATGTGGTGGGCCGAGACCACCATGGACCCGACTCGAGACCATCCGGTCTCGAGTGAGCCAATCAGTTGGGCCGTGTGCACTTGAGCCCACTCGGAAACCCTTATGGTGCACCAACTCGGTCCGGGTATAAAACCCACAAGAGTGGCCAACCTTGCCACTTTTCACCATTTGCAACATTTCCACACACACTCCCTCTCTCTCTAGAAAACCCTAAACCCTAACAAATCAAGCATCAACCTCTCCTCTCCTTCTCTCTCTCTCTCTCGGATCAAACCGGCGACAACCAAGCTCTCGGATTAACTTGTGTTCTTCACTCGGAGACTACCGGACGACAAACCTACTCGCCTTTACACACTCTCTATCAACCGGTTAGTGTTTTAGATCTTTACTAGGTGTTTTTGTGAATAATGATGTAACTTACTTTGAATGATTGAATGATAAATGAGGTGTGAAATAATTGTGCTTTGAATGATAAATAATTGATAATACTTATGACAATCCGATTCATACTTGATGAAATAGAGCAAACATTGTGTTTAGTAGTGGTTTACAAGATTGTCTTAATATTTCGGATATAAGTCACATGATTCTTGTTCACAAATCTTATGTTATAGGTTGAAGAATTTAGGATGAATGCACATACTTTGAATGTAATGATGAATGATAAAACCCTAGTGATGAACTATATGATTATGGTATGAATATGTGTTAAATATGTTTTAGTGTTGTAGACATGTTATTATGCCTTCAAGATCATATAAACATGATAATGGATGATGAAAACCTAAAAATGAAGAACAAGTTTGAATGTGATTATGAATATTTGAAATCTGGTTGTTTGATCTATTTTGCTTAGTAAATAGACAAGAAAACATGTTTAATGGGATAGTACACAAAATGCATGAAATCTCAATTCCATTGGATGGTACATTAGACAGGTTCTAGAAGGTTCCGACATCAGATGTGCGACTCGAGACCTCTCGGTCTCGACCCGAGACCGTCCCAAGACAACTCGAAACAAGCTCCAAAACTCGAAATCAGTAAGGTCTCGACTCGAGATCTCATAACCTCGACTCGAGACTGAACTCGAGACATCTGAGGTTCAGACTCCTACTCTCGTAACTCGAGACCGCCCAACTGCAACCCGAGACCACCTGGTTGCGACTCGAGACCTCTCGGTCTCGACTCGGGACCATCTTGTCTCGAGTAGAGTGCTTGTTTTCGTTATTGGGCCGCGCCTAAAACGTTTGGGCTGCATGTTTTCCCTGTTACTGTTTATTTGGATTGAATATAACTGGTTGACCGATCAAGTGTTAAGGCCCAATACCCTTGTATGTTTTGGTGTGCTATGTGTTAGATACGTGAACCATATACGTGATTACTTATACCCAAACCTGACCTATACTCGTAACCATTTAGGACGTGGTGACCAGCATACTTAACCGAGTAAACTAAACTGCCGAGCAACCCAAGGTGAGTTCACACACTAAAAGCATGCGTCCCAGGGAGGGACACGAACAAACTAAATAATGTTTTCAAACTGATAATTTCCGGGGGAATATGCAAACGGTACTTTTGTACTACTACATCCGGGGGAGATACGTTTGGGTATTATTTATAAATCACAACTAGCAACACTAAACGAATCTCTATCACATTAAGTCCCTGCTTATAGTACCGATTAATCGCCGGGGGCGAACGGGTTATTAGTTGATAGCGCTATTAGGTTTGACAACCTCACACCGTGACCGGGGGAGATCGGGCGTGAACTATAGACCTTGCATCTCGGTCAATGACGATAGACATTGACCTGGGGCACCAAATCTTCTCGTCAACAGTTTCGGTAATTCAAGTTTAGTAGCTTTCATATGGGGTAGCTCCCCATGACGTGATTACAAATGCTTTACCTAAACAACCTGCATTTTCTTTTGAAAACCTAAAATTGGACATCTCGTGAACTCGCCAACATTTTTGTTGACACCCTACTGCATGCTTTGCAGGTAACCAGTAAATCAGGAGCTTGCAGCTTGGGGATATGTAGTGGTCGTCTTAACCCGTGTGTTGGGTTTTAAATAATCTTGAACAATGAGCTTTGTTTTGAAACTGTTTGGTTTATGCTTCCGCTGTTTGTTTAAACTGCCATTTGAACTTAAACTTTGAGAATTTTAAAAATATGGTGTTTACTAACTACTGTGGTTGGTGAATACTTTTATTATTAATCAATGCTCAGTATAATTGGTGGTTGGATCCTGGTCAGTCATGCCTCCAAGCGGTAGTACTCCGCATGTGGATTTTGGGGGTGTGACAGAATTGGAAATTTACCATTAAGATGTGGATTTCACTCCTAGCTTAATGGTGAAATTTCGTGCAAAATAAGAATAAGCGGAATGAGAGTCGTTCACCAAATTGTGGGTTTCACGCCTATTTTGGTAAACTCGTCTCTTTTGTATAAAGAGTGTCTTCAAGTCTTCAAGTTTTTGTGTAAAATGTCTTAGGAAAGACATTATGTAAATATGAAGACCAAAAAGAAGAGGAAGAAGCAAAGTAGGAAGAATAACATTTTAAGCAAGAATCAAGAATGGTCAAAAGTATGGTTCCTACTATAGACTAGGTCGAACATGACAATTCTACCTAATTCCCTATAGTTATGGCTCTGATACCAATCTGTCACACCCCAACCAATGGCAGAATCATCGGAGTGGGACTAGTTCGAGATTGCAAGAGACTTCATAACACTATTTGTGACAATATTGAATTCAACCATTTGCATTCATAATCAAATTGTCAAATATTACAAAGAACTCAAATAACAACATTGTTCAAACATGATAATAACAAAATTGATACAACACTTTAAACCTAAACGTCTAAGTGAGTATCTAGGCATCTTTGCTAGTCCATTTTGATAGCATCATCATTCATCAACCTGTAACATGTTTAAAATACAATTCAATGCAAAAGCAAAGGCGAGTATACAAGTTTAGGAATAAGTATAAGTATAAGTTTAAAAGTTTAAAAACGAATCCACATGGCAACTTAGTTTATACAAGATCAACATAACATGGCATGCAATATTTCAAGTCAACCCTCTGTTTACGCAAAATGATATAATTCAACATGACCACTAGTCTACGGGGGGTGCGTTACTCCTATAGAGCTATACATGTCAAATGGAGGCTCGTATAAAGTTAATGACTTTAGTATATCACATAAATATGGTCCACGTATAAGCATCAAGTATAACAACATAGTATTCATGTATAAGGATTGTTTTCGTGCATTGCATAAAGAATAAGTTAAGTGTGGTTTAATAGTTTAACCTGTTACACCCCAAAACTAGTAAACATAAAAAGGGGGTTTACGAGTATACTCACGATTTTGCAAGTCTTCTACTTGTGAATCCGCGAGTGAGTTGTTGTTGATTAGGAGGTAGGAACACCAAGTCCTTCTACGCGAAGAAACAAAGTGTATGAGTAACGGAGATTAACAGTAGATTTAGGGATTTAGGAAGTTAAAACACAAGAACAAATGTATTCGAAAGTAATCATCCTTTAACACAAAGTACTTGTTCTTGACACTATGAAACCTCAAGGGTTAATGTTTTCATGAGTAGTATACTCATTAGAATCGTAACAAGTCTTATGTCTTGGATGATGTTATTCTAATACGTTGACGAATGAACACAAGTTCACCATCAAGGGTTCGAATATTGAATAGTATATATATAAGTATTATATGTATTGTTATGTCCAATAGTCAAGCATGAGGTAGAAGATTAAATCTTCATTTAGGTACCTCTAAGTGTCATTGAAATCATGTAGGAGGTAGGAAGAATAAGCTTCCATTTAGGTACCTCTTATGGTTCACCACTACACATGATGTAAAAACATACAAGGAGGGTCATGAACTATGAATAATATAAGAATATAAACAACTACTCTATAATAAATCATCAAGTAATGTGGGGATTTTATGTTGGACAACCCAAGTTAGTCCATAATCACACATACATTAAGTCTTGGACTTAAACATTCCTTGTGGGTTAAAAACCCTAAACAAAACAGAATGTATATGAGGTTTAACCTCTGATTTTGAATGTCAGAACCTTGTCTTTAAGCTTAACTAACCATAGATGTGGTTATAAGTATAAGGACAAAGGTTTGAGATGAGTTAGACTCAAGTTGAACAAGTTTAGTAAAGACTAGATGAAATGAGAAATGAATAGTGAACTTTGGAACCTTTTTTCCGGAGTTCCAGGGACTTATTTACTGTGAAAACCCCATGGAATCGAAGCTAAGGTCAATCCAAGCACATAGAAAAAAGAAAGGACTAAAACGGACAAGAAACGAGTGAGTTATGCTCACTTTAGTGAAGAGGTACGAATCTGCTCGAACTTCTTCTTTCAGCTGCGATTTGGTTGATTTGTGAGTGATTAGAGTGTTGCAAAAGTGGTAGGGAGGCTGAGATTAAGTTGTTTTATTGGGGAAATGATTAGGGTTAAGTGGGTTGGGCTGGCCGTAAATGGCTGTTGACAGCCATCATATATCTCTTTTTTTGTCCTAAACTAACATATAAGTAGTGTATTTTGCATATTAAATTACAACCTACATTTAGAACATAAAGTGGTGATTTAATTAATGAAATTGGTTGAAAGTTGAACATTCAAAAAGAAGTTAAGTGCAGCCCATAGTTCCTATCGGAACTGTTGCTGACTTATATCTTTTTATTATTTTTTTAACATTTTAAAATGCATAATTAAGATGTATATTAGGTATTTAATGTGCTACATGATGTCTAAAGTGTCCTTTAACATGTAACAAGGCCTAGAGTGTCTCATAAACATGTTTAATTACACCAAATAGGCATGATTGAAAGTATGCTTAAATGATTTATTCAAGAATCAAGTTTGGGACTAAAGTAAGTATATGATCATGGATCATGTATTGCGAGAGGTATTTGAACATAAACAAAATTACGAATACACGATCATCGTTTGCGAATTTAAACTATGTTTATGAAAATAATGTATCATGTATTAAACGTAAGTATGTATCAAGTATAAAAGATGTATATTTCGTATAAAATATTCATTTCATTACGATCAAAGTCTCAGGTTTACAATGGCTTGAAACGAAATACAATTACAAAAGGAAACAAGCTTCCAAAAATAGAAATAAAAGACACGTTTTCTAATTAAGGAAAGTTACGAAAAAGCGGAGCGTTACAAAGGTGAGATACTGAAGGGCACCCGCCAAACTTCTGTACAGCATAGGATTATCAAAGGGCTCACTAGAGATGGTACTGAGTTTGGGCTTTGTGTCAACAGGAGTGGCAACGGGGTTGCAGGTTTGCATACCTGCACGAGCAATAATGTCCAAAGAATAAGAGTGTTGAGATAGAAACATTTTTTCACCGGTACGAGTGACATTTATACCCAAGAAGTAACCGAGAGGTCCAAGATCTTTCATAGCAAATTCAGCCGCGAGGCTGGACATGAGAGACACACGGAGAGCGTCAGATGGGGTGATTAGGATAATGTCATCCAGATAAATAAGTAAGTATGCAATATCACCCCCGTGATTATATGTAAATAGAGAGTTGTCACATTTAATTTGAATAAAGCCAATGGAAATGACGAAGTCTGTGAACCTTTGGTACCATGCTCTAGGTGCCTGCTTGAGACCGTATAATGATTTCTTGAGAAGACAGACATGATCTCGGTAGTCCCTGTGACGAAATCCCATAGGTTGGTACATGTATAGCGTTTCTGTAAGGTTCCCATGAAGAAAAGCATTGGTGACGTCCAGTTAATGAATCGACCATGCTTGAGATAGAGCTAGAGATAAAACCGTGCGAATAGTAGCCGGTCTTACTGTGACAACTCGAAATTTAGAACCTTTCGTTGTACGCTTGAACGCTAAGTGACTAACTAATTTGATGATTTAATGAATGATATATGTGAACTTATATGATTATGTTTGTGATTGTATGTATGCGAGTATGTATATGAACCGAGACAACAAGAACCCGACTCGAGACCATGTGGTCTCGAGTGAACAGTAACATATGGGCCGGTTGGGCCACACACACACTTAGCCTATTCGAAGACCCATTAGGGTGCACTACTTGGGACGGGTATATAACCTTGGTGATTATCCATGTTTGCCATTTCTTTGGACAACACACTCACTCTCACACACACTCTCCATCCTCTCACTAAAACCCTAGACACCAAGCATCACATTCCTTCTCCTTCTTCTTGGATCAAACCGGTGGTACTAGGACTCTCGGATCAAGCTCGGAATCACCATTCGGAAGTTCACTCATCAACTCTTCATACCCTCACACTTAGAGAACCCAATCGGTTAGTGCCTTACCATGTATTAAGTATTTGTGCTTGATGATTGAATACTTGTCTCCATGTTTAAATAAGTGGAAAATGTATGATTATGGTCTTATCATATTCTCGGATGTGTATGGTGGTGATAATCGGCTAACATGTTTTAATTTCGGATATGTCGCATAATGAACTCATGATGTCTTGTGTCTAAATGTGATTTAAACCATGGTTGTTGATGTTCATGAAATCGGCTTGCACATGTATGTTAGATAGTGTTCATATATATCGGATTGTATACTCTTGTGTTAAGAACCGAAAGCTTACTATTAGGGTGATTTATTGTGTTGATATCATAGATGTTGATAAGTTGTTGTTCATGATTTCGTTTGAGGATATACTTGAATATTTGATGAACATGATGAATGTATGAAGAACATGATGAATATGATATGAACATGCCTTGAATATTTGAAATCTGGTTGTTTGATCTATTTTGATAGAGGTTTAGACAAGAAAACATGTTTAGTGGATAGGACAAATGGTTGCATGAAATCAAAACCTCATTGGCTAAGTACAAGGACAGAATCAGCAGATGTCCAGTCGACACCTTCGGTTGCGACTCGAGACCACCGCATGATGAGTCGAAATCCCCCGGTTGCGACATCGGTTGCGAGTCGCAAACACCTGGTTGCGACTCGAAACCACACTTGATCAGCACACAAACCTTATGACTCGAAACCACGGTTACGAGTCCTGTTGCGACTCGAGACCGCGACCATGATAACTCGAGACCGCAGCTTGCGACTCAGGTTACGAGTCGAGAACACCTGGTTGCGACTCGAAACCAACATATTCACAGCCCGAGACCTCATCAGTTGCGACTCGAGACAAAACACTTGTGCACGCTGAATTGGATTTGCATAATTTCTGGCTTAAGTAATTGGGCCGGACCTTTGGGCCTAATACATGGACCTTATACGTGTTGTTGTATATGAATGATTATTTGGGCTGCCATGGATGAAACTTGCATGCAATGTGCTAGCATACGTGTAGAACATACGTGCAATACGTGGTTTGAACCTGACTTGTATGATACAACTATGATAGGACGCGAGTGACCACAATATTGCTTGTTTGACTTTTCCGTGTATCTACCGAGCAAACCAAGGTGAGTTCACACCCTCTACAAAGCATGGGATTCCCAGGGTTCGGGAATTGGGGTTAAGGAACATGGGTTCCTCGTCCTCCTTGGGTAGGACAACAATGATTCAGGAATGTAATTCCTCGTCCTCATGGACAGATAACTCGTACTAGACCAAAACTCTATCACGAAGTCCCTCATTTTTATATCGACTTAATCGCCGGGCCAATGGCGAGCGGGTCATTAGTTAGATAGCGCTATTTAGGTCTGACAAACCTCACACCGTGCCGCAGAGGACGGGCGTGAACTAATGGATCTGGGGCACGTCAATGATGATAGACATTGACAGTTTCAGGGCACTTAAACATGACTACAGTCAGCAGTCGATATGGTAACGAGTCTAGTGTATACATGGGGTAGCCCCCACGGCCGAAATGCCAGATAACTAACACGGGGTAGCCCCCACGGCTGGATTGCCAGAACAACCGGGAATAAACAAGTCACGTTTTTAACTATGGGGTAACCCCCACGGCAGGATGCCAGATAAAGGAAACTGTTTTCGAAACAACTTAAAACGAACACCCAACCGTGAACTCACTCAACTTGTTGTTGACTCGTTACTACATGCTTTGCAGGTCCTTAGGTTCTTAGCTGGAGCTTGCATGGAGGAGGATCGTTGTGGGACATGGACGACCGTGTGCCATGTTAAACTTTGAAACAATTAAACTTATGTTTTGATTTAAGACTTATGCTTCTGCTTGCAACTTAATTATGTTTTGTTTGAACACCAATTGTATTGGTTGGATTTTTATAACTACTTATATGCCTGTTCAATATGATTGGTGGCTGGATCCTGGTCAGTCACGCCTCCAAGCGGTAGTACTCCGCAGGTGGATTTTGGGGGTGTGACAGATTGGTATCAGAGGCATTGGTTATAGAGAACTTGGTTTTAATAAAGGGAAAAACGTTTTTGTTAAAACCAGACTATAACCTGTACAGTGCTCAACGGTCCACAACGATGCTTCACTCCACATGCAAGGCTCGACATTCTAGGTGATATGATCTGTGTATATATTGCCTACTTGTTAGTTACATAGTACATTGCTTATGGTATGCTTGGTTAGTATAACTACTGTTGCTTGAACACGTGCGTGCTTGCTCTATTTTATCGTCGTACTTTCGCGAACCCCTCTCACTCACGTTCTTCTTGATATGAAGATCATGTCTGGACGCGTTAACCTAACACAAGCCCAGTTGACGGCTCTGATCAACGAACGAGTTGCCGCAACACTTGCAGCTGCACACGCAGGAGGTATATCCTGCAGTCCGAACTCATTCTAGGATCTTTAGGATCCTACTCTCGTGAACCAACCTTTGTGTTAAACTCTGTCTTTTCTTTCACCCACGATAGGTCATCATGTTCAGCCACCCGTGTGCACTTTTAAGACTTTCATGGACTGCCGACCAACTACTTTTAGCGGCACTGAAGGAGCAGTAGGTCTCCTACACTGGTTTGAGAAGCTAGAATCTGTGTTCGAAATGTGCGAATGCCCTGAGGCGCGCAGGGTGAAGTATGCTACTGGTACTCTCGAGGGTTTAGCCCTCACATGGTGGAACGCTCAGGTTCAGATGCTGGGGTTGGTTGCTGCCAACGCCACCCCATGGGAAAATTTTAAAGAGATGATCAAGGAGGAATACTGTAGTCGTGATGAGATTCACAAACTAGAAGTGGAGTTCTTCAACCTCAAGATGACGGGGTCCGAAATTGAAGCTTATGTGAAAAGGTCGAACGAACTGGCAATTCTGTGCCCTACTATGGTGGATCCTCCCATCAAACGCATCGAACTATTTCTTCAGGGCTTAGTGCCAGAAATCCAAAGTCATGTGACTTCAGCGAACCTCGCCACCTACCAGCAAACTGTTCAGTTGGCTCACCGTCTCACGGATCAAGCGGTGGAGCAGAACAAGTTACCAAAACGCATAGGTGCTGCAACTACTTCTGGTGCCTCTAGTGACAACAAACGGAAATGGGATGGAACTTCAAGTAAGGGTTCGACTTCTGTTCAGTCCCAGTCTCAGCAGAGGAAGACTGATGACTACAAGAGCCCTAATCAGCAATCGTCTGGTGGTCAAAGTCATGGTGGGTACAAAGGAAATCACCCCAAATGCAATCGCTGCAGCCTGCACCACAGCGGGCCATGCACCAGGGGCAACTGTCATCGGTGCAACAAGCCTGGTAACGCTGCGAAGGATTGCAGGAGCTTATACCCTGCCAATCAGAATCATCAGCAAGCTCAACAGAATCAACGCCAGCAGCAACAACAAGGTGATAACAAAGGATGCTTTCAGTGTGGAGCTGAGGGCCACTTCAAGAGGGATTGTCCCCAACTGAACAAGAGCCAGAACAACAACAACAACAATAACAACAATCAGGGGAATGGTAACAATGGGAACAACAACAACAATGGCGCCAGGGGGCGGGTGTTTGTGATTGGCCAAGGTGAAGCAAGGAATGACCCCAATTTTGTGGCGGGTAAGTTCCTTCTCGACGACTTTTATGTTTCAGTATTATTTGATTCGGGTGCCGATACTAGCTACATGTCACTAGAAGTTAGTCGAATGCTTAAGCGTATTCCAACACCTTTGAACAACAAGCACACCGTAGAGCTAGCAAATGGTAAGAGTTTAGAAGCCACACACGTAGTCAAGGGTTGTAAACTTATTCTCGCTGACCAGACCTTCTCTATCGACCTCATTCCTATTGTCTTGGGTAGTTTCGACGTTGTCATTGGGATGGATTGGTTATCCCAACACCGAGCAGAGATTCTTTGCAACGAGAAGGTTGTCCGCATTCCAGGTCCCGATGGTGAACCTCTCATGATTCATGGCGACAAGAGGAGTGCTGTTGAGAACGTCATTTCTCTCCTTAAGGCCCAAAAGTGCTTGCGAAAGGGCCACACTGCCATTTTGGCTCTCGTTACTGACACCTCAGAAAAAGAGAAGAAGATAGAAGATTTTCCAGTTGTACGCGATTATCCAGAGGTATTTCCTGAGGAATTACCTGGTCTTCCGCCTCATCGCCAAGTCGAGTTTCAGATCGAACTAGCTCCTGGAGCTGCGCCTATAGCCCGTGCACCTTATCGTTTAGCCCCATCAGAGTTGAAAGAACTCTCCACGCAACTACAAGAACTCTTGGATAAGGGTTTTATTCGTCCTAGTTCATCTCCCTGGGGAGCTCCAGTATTATTTGTAAAGAAGGACGGTACTTTCAGAATGTGCATCGACTACCGGGAACTCAACAAGGTGACGGTGAAGAATCGTTATCCCCTACCGCGTATCGACGACTTGTTCGACTAGCTGCAAGGATCGAGCTACTATTCGAAGATCGATTTGAGATTGGGTTATCACCAGCTGAGAGTCCGGGAAGAGGACGCTCCAAAACAGCTTTCAGAACTCGATACGGGCACTATGAGTTTTTGGTCATGCCTTTTGGGATGACAAACGCACCTGCGGTTTTCATGGACTTGATGAACCGAGTGTGCAAGCCTTACCTGGACAGGTTCGTTATAGTCTTCATCGACGACATCCTGATCTATTCTAAGAGTCAGGAGGAACACGAGCGACATCTACGACTTATTCTGGAACTCCTTCGAACAGAACAGCTTTATGCAAAGTTCTCGAAATGCGACTTCTGGCTTCGAGAAGTCCATTTCCTAGGCCACGTGGTAAACAAGGATGGGATTCACGTTGATCCATCCAAGATAGACTCGATTAAGAACTGGCCTGCACCTCGTACACCAAAGGAAATTCGCCAATTCTTGGGTTTGGCGGGATACTACCGGAGATTCATAAAGGATTTTTCTAAGATTGCACAGCCTCTCACCTCACTAACGCAGAAGGGCGTTGTTTATCGCTGGGGAAACGCACAGGAGTTGGCATTTCAGCACCTAAAGGATAGACTTTGTAGCGCACCTATCCTTTCCTTGCCGGAAGGCACAGACGACTTTGTGGTTTACTGCGACGCATCAATTCAGGGTCTTGGTTGCGTGTTGATGCAACGAGATAAAGTTATAGCCTACGCCTCACGCCAACTCAAGGTTCATGAAAAGAACTACACTACGCACGACTTAGAGCTGGGAGTTGTTGTTTTTGCACTTAAGTTATGGCGGCATTACTTGTACGGTACCAAGTGCGCCATCTACACAGACCACAGGAGCCTCGAGCATATCTTCAAGCAGAAGGAACTGAATATGCGGCAACGACGATGGGTCGAGCTACTAAATGACTACGAGTGCTCAATCAGGTATCACCCGGGCAAGGCCAATGTTGTGGCTGACGCCCTCAGTCGGAAGGACACTGCGCCTAAGCGCGTACGAGCTCTACAACTCACGATCCACTCTAGTCTCCCTTCCCAAATACGAGCTGCTCAGGTAGAAGCACTGAAACCAGAAAACGTCAGGGCTGAAGCCCTACGCGGATCAAGGCAACGATTAGAACAGAAGGAAGACGGTGCTTACTACGTAACGGGACGCATTTGGGTCCCACTCTATGGCAACCTACGAGAGCTTGTGATGGACGAAGCACACAAGTCTCGCTACTCAGTGCATCCTGGTTCGGATAAAATGTACCACGATATCAAGGCTACGTACTGGTGGCCTAGCATGAAGGCCCACATAGCGACCTACGTCAGCAAGTGTTTGACTTGTGCGAGAGTCAAGTTGGAATACCAGAAACCATCAGGCCTACTCCAACAACCAGAGATACCACAATGGAAATGGGAGCAAATTTCCATGGATTTTGTTACTGGCATACCTAGATCCCAGCGCGGGAACGATACTATTTGGGTGATCGTGGATCGACTTACAAAATCTGCACACTTCCTGGCTATCAAGGAGACAGATAAATTCTCCACTCTTGCAGAAATATACCTTAAGGAAGTCGTTTCGAGGCACGGGGTGCCCACCTCCATTATCTCGGATCGAGATGCACGTTTTACTTCAGAGCTGTGGCAAGCAATGCACAAATCCTTCGGCTCACGATTAGACATGAGCACAGCGTACCACCCTCAGACTGACGGGCAGTCCGAGCGCACTATACAAACCTTAGAAGACATGCTTCGTGCATGTGTAATCGACTTTGGCAACCGCTGGGAAAAGCATCTGCCACTTGTGGAATTCTCGTACAATAACAGCTACCACACCCGCATTAAAGCTGCTCCATTTGAGGCATTGTACGGACGTAAATGCCGGTTACCTCTTTGCTGGGCAGAGGTGGGAGATAGTCAGATCACTGGTCCAGAATATGTGGTAGACACGACCGAACAAATTGCTCAAATACGAAAACGCATGACGGCAGCTCGTGAACGTCAGAAAGTTTACGCCGACATGGGCAGGAAACCGCTTGAGCTCCAGGTTGGGGAGTGGGTACTACTCAAAGTTTCACCCTGGAAGGGTGTGGTTCGTTTTGGTAAACGCGGCAAACTCAACCCACGATACGTTGGAACTTTCGAAGTCATTGAGAAAATAGGCAGGGTGGCCTACAGACTAAACTTACCAGCGGAACTCGGTGCAGTTCACAACGTTTTTCACGTGTCGAATCTGAAGAAGTGTCCGTCAGATGAGACCCACGTAGTTCCTCTGAAGGAACTCATTATCGACGAACAGTTACGATTCGTCGAGGAACCAGTCGAAATCACGGACCGGGATGTTAAGGTCCTCAAGAGCACTAGAATACCTCTCGTTCGAGTTCGTTGGAACTCACGTCGCGGCCCGGAATTCACCTGGGAGCGCGAAGACCAAATGAAACAAAAGTATCCCCAACTGTTCGCAAACAGTACACCCACTACTGAGGCCGAAGCTACGGAATTTCGGGACGAAATTCCAGATCAACGGGGGGTGGATGTGACACCCCAGGAAAACAGGGAAAACCATACAACTTAACTAGCTTCCTCAGTGAGTGCCTACCAAATTTCGGGACGAAATTTCTTTCAACTTGGGGATGATGTGACAACTCGAAATTTAGAACCTTTCGTTGTACGCTTGAACGCTAAGTGACTAACTAATTTGATGATTTAATGAATGATATATGTGAACTTATATGATTATGTTTGTGATTGTATGTATGCGAGTATGTATATGAACCGAGACAACAAGAACCCGACTCGAGACCATGTGGTCTCGAGTGAACAGTAACATATGGGCCGGTTGGGCCACACACACACTTAGCCTATTCGAAGACCCATTAGGGCGCACTACTTGGGACGGGTATATAACCTTGGTGATTATCCATGTTTGCCATTTCTTTGGACAACACACTCACTCTCACACACACTCTCCATCCTCTCACTAAAACCCTAGACACCAAGCATCACATTCCTTCTCCTTCTTCTTGGATCAAACCGGTGGTACTAGGACTCTCGGATCGAGCTCGGAATCACCATTCGGAAGTTCACTCATCAACTCTTCATACCCTCACACTTAGAGAACCCAATCGGTTAGTGCCTTACCATGTATTAAGTATTTGTGCTTGATGATTGAATACTTGTCTCCATGTTTAAATAAGTGGAAAAATGTATGATTATGGTCTTATCATATTCTCGGATGTGTATGGTGGTGATAATCGGCTAACATGTTTTAATTTCGGATATGTCGCATAATGAACTCATGATGTCTTGTGTCTAAATGTGATTTAAACCATGGTTGTTGATGTTCATGAAATCGGCTTGCACATGTATGTTAGATAGTGTTCATATATATCGGATTGTATACTCTTGTGTTAAGAACCGAAACTTACTATTAGGGTGATTTATTGTGTTGATATCATAGATGTTGATAAGTTGTTGTTCATGATTTCGTTTGAGGATATACTTGAATATTTGATGAACATGATGAATGTATGAAGAACATGATGAATATGATATGAACATGCCTTGAATATTTGAAATCTGGTTGTTTGATCTATTTTGATAGAGGTTTAGACAAGAAAACATGTTTAGTGGATAGTACAAATGGTTGCATGAAATCAAAACCTCATTGGCTAAGTACAAGGACAGAATCAGCAGATGTCCAATCGACACCTTCGGTTGCGACTCGAGACCACCGCATGATGAGTCGAAATCCCCCGGTTGCGACATCGGTTGCGAGTCGCAAACACCTGGTTGCGACTCGAAACCACACTTGATCAGCACACAAACCTTATGACTCGAAACCACGGTTACGAGTCCTGTTGCGACTCGAGACCGCGACCATGATAACTCGAGACCGCAGCTTGCGACTCAGGTTGCGAGTCGAGAACACCTGGTTGTGACTCGAAACCAACATATGCACAGCCCGAGACCTCATCAGTTGCGACTCGAGACAAAACACTTGTGCACGCTGAATTGGATTTGCATAATTTCGGGCTTAAGTAATTGGGCCGGACCTTTGGGCCTAATACATGGACCTTATACGTGCTGTTGTATATGAATGATTATTTGGGCTGCCATGGATGAAACTTGCATGCAATGTGCTAGCATACGTGTAGAACATACGTGCAATACGTGGTTTGAACCTGACTTGTATGATACAACTATGATAGGACGCGAGTGACCACAATATTGCTTGTTTGACTTTTCCGTGTATCTATCGAGCAAACCAAGGTGAGTTCACACCCTCTACAAAGCATGGGATTCCCAGGGGTTGGGAATTGGGGTTAAGGAACATGGGTTCCTCGTCCTCCTTGGGTAGGACAACAATGATTCAGGAATGTAATTCCTCGTCCTCACGGACAGATAACTCGTACTAGACCAAAACTCTATCACGAAGTCCCTCATTTTTATATCGACTTAATCGTCGGGCCAATGGCGAGCGGGTCATTAGTTAGATAGCGCTATTTAGGTCTGACAAACCTCACACCGTGCCGCAGAGGACGGGCGTGAACTAATGGATCTGGGGCACGTCAATGATGATAGACATTGACAGTTTCAGGGCACTTAAACATGACTACAGTCAGCAGTCGATATGGTAACGAGTCTAGTGTATACATGGGGTAGCCCCCACGGCCGAAATGCCAGATAACTAACACGGGGTAGCCCCCACGGCTGGATTGCCAGAACAACCGGGAATAAACAAGTCACGTTTTTAACTATGGGGTAACTCCCACGGCAGGATGCCAGATAAAGGAAACTGTTTTCGAAACAACTTAAAACGAACACCCAACCGTGAACTCACTCAACTTGTTGTTGACTCGTTACTACATGCTTTGCAGGTCCTTAGGTTCTTAGCTGGAGCTTGCATGGAGGAGGATCGTTGTGGGACATGGACGACTGTGTGCCATGTTAAACTTTGAAACAATTAAACTTATGTTTTGATTTAAGACTTATGCTTCCGCTTGCAACTTAATTATGTTTTGTTTGAACACCAATTGTATTGGTTGGATTTTTATAACTACATATATGCCTGTTCAATATGATTGGTGGTTGGATCCTGGTCAGTCACGCCTCCAAGCGGTAGTACTCCGCAGGTGGATTTTGGGGGTGTGACACTTACAACCGGGCTAAATGTTTCCCCGCAGTCCACTCTAATTTCCTGATTACGACCATCACATACTAGTCGTGCCTTGTACCGTTCCAAAGTGCCATCAGACCTGTATTTGTGGCGAAATAGCCACATGCTGCGAATAACATGCATATCTGGTCGCCTCGGGACAAGTTCCCAAGTCTTGTTTTTAATTAAGGCATTAAACTCGTTGGACATAGCATTAAACCATTCCGGGTTAGACAAGTCATCATTGGGATTTTTCGGAATTGGGACAATGGTGGAGGTGTGGAGGTTGAAGATTTGTTTGGGTTTAGAGATGCCGGACATGGCACGGGTTCGCATAGAGTGAGTGGGTAGTGGTGGTGGTACAGGAATTGGGCTCGTGGTAGAGGTTTGGCCATGGGTAGATGGTGTTTGGGCCGAGGGGTGTGGGGGCGTGGTATTGGTTTGGGCCGGAAAGGTGTTTAGTGGGTTCTGTGTTGGCGGGATTGGGCAACCACTTTGCATGAAAGTAAGCTCAATCGCGTCAAAGCCATTCATCATGGCGGTGGCGCCAACTTTGCCTGTAAACTCCAAGGGTCTACAAGCCATGAATTGCTTGAATTGAAAGGTTGATTTGGGTTTGTCTGCCTTTGAGTCGACAGATCCATGAGGTGAATCGGGGTTCAGCTGAATCTTTCTAACAATGTCGGGTATGACCTTGGCCATTTGCTTGGCCATGAATTTCATGCAATCCCTTTGTGACATGGAGAAGGATTTGGCGATGGAGGTCGAACCCTTCTTTGACTTGGTTTTCTTGGAAGCACCGTTGGACGACATCTAAGGAATTGAAAGAGGAGGAAAATGATGAGACTTGATCATAAATTCAAAATAAGTTTGCAAGTTTTAAACATGTAACCACGATGTAACACGTATGGTTCACATAGTTAGCATGATTTCGACAAGTATTCAACAAGTATAAACTCGTATGAATGCGCGAAAAGAGTATAAATTTAGTTTGTTCACGAGAATTGTTAATGTTTTTTATTGCGCGAGACGTGCAAATTGGGTAACGGTTTTGAAACGAACGAGGTAACAAGTATCAAATCGCATATAAATTGATTCACATAAAAGAGAGGCTCATAAAACATAGGATTGTTTCGGGTAGAGAAACGTCGACTATTCCAAAGTGAATCGAAAGCCCTTTCAAATTAGAGAAACGTGCTTTGGCCTATAGGTAAGATACTCTCGTCGAGAAGCGATTAACGGTATCTTACCCTTCCAGTTACTATACGTCTCTAATCGATTGAAACAATCGAAACTTTGAAGAGATCGAAAATCGAGGATTGGGACTTAATCGACATGGTGCGGGTTTCACCCCTAACTTGACGATTTCGTACCCTAATGTGGTTAGTACTCGTCGGGTCAAAATATAATTTCAACACTTTGACGAGGGTCCACTAGAGTTTGAATTAGAAATTTACCATTAAGATGTGGATTTCACTCCTAGCTTAATGGTGAAATTTCGTGCAAAATAAGAATAAGCGGAATGAGAGTAGTTCACCAAATTGTGGGTTTCACTCCTATTTTGGTAAACTCGTCTCTTTTGTATAAAGAGTGTCTTCAAGTCTTCAAGTGTTTTGTGTAAAATGTCTTAGGAAAGACATTATGTAAATATTAAGACCAAAAAGAAGAGGAAGAAGCAAAGTAGGAAGAATAACATTTTAAGCAAGAATCAAGAATGGTCAAAAGTATGGTTCCTACTATAGACTAGGTCGAACATGGCAATTCTACCTAATTCCCTATAGTTATGGCTCTGATACCAATCTGTCACACCCCAACCAATGGCGGAATCATCAGAGTGGGACTAGTTCAAGATTGCAAGAGACTTCATAACACTATTTGTGACAATATTTAATTCAACCATTTCCATTCACAATCAAATTGTCAAATATTACAAAGAACTCAAATAACAACATTGTTCAAACATGATAATAACAAAATTGATACAACATTTTCATAGCATCATCAGTCATCAACCTGTAACATGTTTAAAATACAATTCAATGCAAAAGAAAAAGCGAGTACACAAGTTTAGGAATAAGTATAAGTATAAGTTTAAAAACGAATCCACATGGCAACTTAGTTTATACAAGATCAACATAACATGGCATGTAATATTTCTAGTCAACCCTCTGTTTATGCAAAATGATATAATTCAACATGACCACTAATCTACGGGCGGTGCTTTACTCCTATAGCGCTATACATGTCAAATGGAGGCTCGTATAAAGCTAATGACTATAGTATATCACATAAGTATGGTCCACGTATAAGCATCAAGTATAACAACAAAGTATTCATGTATAAGGATTGTTTTCGTGCATTGCATAAAGAATAAGTTAAGTGTGGTTTAATAGTTTAACATGTTACACCCTAAAAGTGGTAAACATAAAAAGGGGGTTTACGAGTATACTCACGGTTTTGCAAGTCTTCTACTTGTGAATCCGCGAGTGAGTTGTTGTTGATTAGGAGGTAGGAACACCAAGTCCTTCTACGCGAAGAAACAAAGTGTATGAGTAACGGTAGATTTAGGGATTTAGGAAGTTAAAACACAGGAACATATATATTCGAAAGTAATCATCCATTAACACAAAGTACTTGTTCTTGACACTATGAAACCTCAAGGGTTAATGTTTTCATGAGTAGTATTCTCATTAGAATCGTAACAAGTCTTATGTCTTGGATGATGTTATTCTAACACTTTGACGAATGAACACAAGTTCACCATTAAGGGTTCGAATATTGAATAGTTTATATATATATAAGTATTATATGTATTGTTATGTCCAATAGTCAAGCATGAGGTAGAAGATTAAATCTTTATTTAGGTACCTCTAAGTATCATGGAAATAATGTAGGAGGTAGGAAGAACAAGCTTCCATTTAGGTACCTCTTATGGTTCACCACTACACTTGATATAAAAACATACAAGGAGGGTCATGAACTATGAATAATATAAGAATATAAACAACTAATCTATAAGAAATCATCAAGCAATGTGGGGATTTTATGTTGGACAACCCAAGTTAATCCATAATCACACCTACATTAAGTCTTGGACTTAAACATTACTTGTGGGTTAAAAACCCTAAACAAAATAGAATGTATATGAGGTTTAACCTCTGATTTTGAATGTCTCAACCTTGTTTTTAAGCCTAACTAACCATAGAAGTGGTTATAAGCATAAGGACATAGGTTTGAGATGAGTTAGACTCAAGTTGAACAAGTTTAGTAAAGATTATATGAAATTAGAAATGAACAGTGAACTTTGGAGCCTTTTTGCCGGAGTTCCAGGGACTTATTTACAGTGAAAAAACCTATGGAATTGAAGCTAAGGTCAATCCAAGCACATATGAAAAAGAATGGACTAAAACGGACAAGAAACGAGTGAGTTATGGTCACTTTAGTGAAGAGGTACGAATCTGCTCGAACATCTTCTTTCAGCTGCGATTTGGTTGACTTGTGAGTGATTAGAGTGTTGCAAAAGTGGTAGGGAGGCTGAGATTAAGTTGTGTTTATAGGGGAAATGATTAGGGTTAAGTGGGTTGGCATTTAAGATAGTTAGTTGGGGTTTACAACAATAAAAAAAAATCCTAATTGTTGGGCTGGCCGTAAATGGCTGTTGACAGCCATCATATATCTCTTTTTTTTTTGGTCCTAAACTAACATATAAGTAGGGTTGTTCAAAACCGGATATCCGGAAATTCGGATATCCGAATTTCGGATATCCGAAATTTCGGATAGCTAAATTTCACTATCCGAATCCGTATCCGAAATTTCGGATATCCGAAGTTCGGATATCCGAAATTTCGGATATCCGTTCGGGTAGTGAAACGGATATCCGAAATTCTAAAAACAATTGTTCCAAAATAAAAATCAAACACAATATATCTTTTCAATCCAACAAATTGTTAACTAAAAAGGAACAAATCGAAAGCAAAGACATAAATATCTTATATAATGGAAGAACAAATTAAGTTTATTTATAAATGATAAAGCTTGCACATAAACATCTTTCTGTTTCAGATTCTTAAAAGCAAAAAAATATTCATAAATCCATTCACAAATCCAAAACAAACTTCTTGACTAAGTCACTAAATACCTTCACAGATCCATTCCCTATCCTTCGCATATATTACGAAATGAAGAAAAAATTAACACATCAGTCACAAACACTAGATTTTATCAATGTATTCATCACCATCGTTGTCATCCTTCGCATCGAGTTCACCGGCCGACTAGTATGATGTTACCGGCGGCGATGGGCGCTTAGTACCGCACATACGGCGGCATATTTTTGATCATCTTCTTTGAAAATGAGCTCAGATCTATTGGTTTCGACTTCGTTCTTACCACTGTTGTGATTCTTATGTGGTCGGAAGTCTGATTTCAACCGATATGGCTTGAAAGATTGAATTCAGAGAAGAAGGTTAGAAGTTAGATGTTGAGGGAGGCAGTGAATAGATGATATTAGGGGACTAGGGTTTCTCTACATGATATATATATTTAAATAAAATTAATAATTAAAAAATAACAAAATTTAACATTTCGGATATCGGATATCCGAACTATCCGAAATTTTTCAAAACTGGTATCCGAATCCGAATTTTCGGATATCCGAAATTCGGGTATCCGAATTTTCGGATATCCAAAAATTCGGATAATTCGGATTCGGAATTTCGGATATTTCGGATTCGGTTTCGGATTTTTTTGAACACCCCTACATAAAAGTAGTGTATTTTTCATATTATATTACAACCTACATTTAGAACATAAAGTGGTGATTTAATTAATGAAATTGGTTGAAAGTTGAACATTCAAAAAGAAGTTAAGTGCAGCCCATAGTTCCGATCGGATCGGAACTGTTGCTGACTTATATCATTTTATAATTATTTTTAACTTTTTAAGATGCATAATTAAGTTGTATATTAGGTATTTAATGTGCTACATGATGTCTAAAGTGTCCTTTAACATATAACAAGGCCTAGAGTGTCTCTTAAACATGTTTAATTACACCAAATAGGCATGATTGAAAGTATGCTTAAATGATTTGTTCAAGAATCAAGTTAGGGACTAAAATAATTATATGATCATGGATCATGTATTGCGAGAGGTATTTGAACATAAGAAAAAATTACGAATACACGATCGTCGTTTGCGAATTTAAACTATGTTTATGAAAATCATGTATCATGTATTAAGCGTAAGTATGTATCAAGTATAAACGATGTATATTTCATATAAAAGATTCATTTCATTACGATCAAAGTCTCAGGTTTACAATGGCTTGAAACGAAAAATGATTACAAAAGGAAACAAGCTTCCAAAAACAGAAATAAAAGACATGTTTTCTAATTAAGGAAAGTTACGAAAAAGCGGAGCGTTACAAAGGTGAGATACTGAAGGGCACCCGCCAAACTTCTGTACAGCATAGGATTATTGAAGGGCTCGCTAGAGATGGTACTGAGTTTGGGCTTTGTGTCAACAGGAGTGGCAACGGGGTTGCAGGTTTGCATACCTGCACGAGCAATAATGTCCAAAGCATAAGAGTGTTGAGACAGAAACATTTTATCTCTGGTACGAGTGACATTTATACCCAAGAAGTAACTGAGAGGTCCAAGATCTTTCATAGCAAAATCAGCCGCGAGGCTGAACATGAGAGACACGCGGAGAGCGTCGGATGAGGTGGTTAGGATAATGCCATCCAGATAAATAAGTAAGTATGAAATATCACCCCCGTGATGATATGTAAATAGAGAGTTGTCACATTTACTTTGAATAAAGCCAATGGAAATGACGAAGTCTGTGAACCTTTGGTACCATGCTCAAGGTGCCTGCTTGAGACCGTATAATGATTTCTTGAGAAGACAGACATGATCTGGGTTGTCCCTGTGACGAAATCCCAAAGGTTGGTACATGTATACCGTTTCTGTAAGGTTCCGATGAAGAAAAGCATTGGTGACGTCCAGTTTGTGAATCGACCATGCTTGAGATAGAGCTACAGATAAAACCGTGTGAATAGTAGCCGGTTTTACAACCAGGCAAAATGTTTCCCCCCAGTCCACCCCAATTTCCTGATTACGAGCATCACATACCAGCCGTGCCTTGTACCGTTCCAAAGTGCCAATAGCCACATGCTACGAATAACATGCATATCCGGTCGCCTCGGGACAAGTTCCCAAGTCTTGTTTTTAATTAAGGCATTAAACTCGTTTGACAAAGCATTAAACCATTCCGTGTTAGACAAGTCATCTTTGGGATTTTTCGGAATTGGGACAATGGTGGAGGTGTGGAAGTTGAAGATTTGTTTGGGTTTAGAGATGTCGGACATGGCACGGGTTCGCATAGAGCGAGTGGGTGGTGGCGGTGGTACAGGAATTGGGCTCGGGGTAGAGGTTTGGCCGTGGGTAGATGGTGTTTGGGCCGAGGGGTGTGGGGACGTGGTATTGGTTTGGGCCGGAAAGGTGTTTAGTGGGTTCTGTGTTGGTGGGATTGGGGATTGGGCTGGTGGGGCCTGTTGGGCCGGGACAGAGGATGTATATGGTGTATTTAAGGGAGTGGCGCTGGAAGGTAATGGGGTAGAAGTGGGTGTGGGTTGGGCTTGGGTAGTTGAGCCAATAGATGTGGTGGCAGGGAAGGATGGTGGTGTAGTAGGTACGGGTGGTGTAGAAGGTGGCGAGGTAGCGGATGGTGGGAAGGTATAATATAGGTGAATAGTATCGTCTAGGAAGGTGTATGTTTGAAGGGTGGGTTAGGGTTTGTTGGCAAAGGGAAAGGTTGCTTCGTCAAATAGGACATGACGATTTATGATGATTTTGTTGGTGCTAAGGTCAAGGCATTTGTAACCACGGTGGTTCGATGGATAGCCTAGAAAAACCCATGGAGTAGATCGATACTCCAACTTGTGAATGGTGGTGTGTGGTATAAGTGGATAACAGAGGCATCCAAATACATGTAAGTGGTCATATGAGGGAAGGCAGTGGTATAGGAGTTGGGTGGGAGTTTGAAAGTGATGCAGTTTACTGGGGATAATGTTTAATAGGTAAGTGGCGGTTTCAAGGGCGTGTTGCCAATAAAGTTTGGCATGGAAGAGTGGGCGAGGAAGGTTCTCATAAGGTTGTTTATGGTACATATTTTACGTTCAGCCTTCCCATTTTGGGAAGATGTGTGAGGGCATGAAAAACGGAAGTGTAGGCCGTTTTGATTGTAAAAGTGGTGAAATTGGTTATTAGCATATTCACGGCCATTATCACATTGAAGTTGTTTAATTTTACAACCGAATTGGGTTTGGACAAAGATTGTAAATTTTGTGAACATGGCAAAGATATTAGATTTATGTGTAATAGGATAGGTCCACAAAAAATGGGTGAAATCATCTAAAAATAGAACATAGTATCAGTGTCCCCCATTGCTAAGAATGGGAGATGTCCAAACATCACTGTGCACAAGATCAAATGGTATAAAAGTACTTGTACTAGTAGAAACAAAAGGAAGACGGGTATGTTCCCCAAAAATACAAGCATAACAAATTATATTATTCAAAGAACCACATTTAATAGAATTATTAGTTTTTAAATTTTGTAAAATGGCTGGGCCAGGGTGACCAAGTCGTTGATGCCAAATGTCTTGAGTAATTGCAGCAAAAGTGGATGCAGATGAGAGATTTGTGATGTTGGACGGGCTGAGAGTGTAGAGGTCCCCTGAACTATTGCACCGTAGGATAGGTTTCTTGGTCTGAAGGTCCTTTAAAGTAAAACCAAATGGGTCAAATTCAATAGATAATTGATTGTCAGTTGTAAAACGACGTACAGAGATAAGGTTTTTGACTAAGTTGGGTGCATATAGGACGTTTTTATGTTTAAATGGGGGAAAAGGTGGTGGTAGGGTAATGTTGCCTTGTCCTAGTACCGGAATAGCTTTACCATCACCAACAATTATATTACGAATAATGCTAGAATTAAAAATAGACGGAAACTTATCAAGTTGAGAAGACATTGTACCTGACGCACCAATGTCCAGTGTCCAAGACGGATCATTCTGATGAAGAGCCAAATTATCAAGTGCCTATGTAATGTCCGTTGGGATGTGTCCCGTGTTGTAGGATTGGGCCGAGGATGAGTGGCTCGGTCTTGGGCCTAAGATGCTGTTTCCAGGAGGTGGGCCGTGGGATGTGGGGTTAGTGGCAGGGCTCGATGGGTATGGACAGGGTGGCGGCTAATTCCATTGAGTCCAAGGGAAGTAGTTTTGGGAGGTTGGGCCGGCCCAAGGGGGAAACGTCCAGTAAGAGTTTGGGCCAAACGGTGTGGGGTAGGTGTTTTGAGGACGGCCACGACCAAAACTGGATCGGCCTCTGCCGCAATCGAGACCGCGGCCATGACCACGGGACCTTTCAGATTCGGTGCGGTTGGTGGAGCGGTTATCGGTGGTGGAACGGGTTTGATCGGTGGTTGCACTAAGGGCGGTGCCGGCTTGTTGGGCCGCAAGTTTGACTTGGGTGGCTTTCCGATTTTCGACTTGACATAATCGGGAGCGGGTATTGAAAAAATCCGGGAGGGGGTCAGTTTGTTGAATGAAGAGAGAGATGCTCTCGTATTGGTCATTCAACTCCGTAAGGATTTGTAGGAGAAGTTGTTTTTCGTTGATGTTTGAGCCAAGGTTTGTAAGTTGGTCAAAAATAAGTTTCATGGCTTGGCAATAATCTGACATGTTGGGAAATTGATCAAGTTGGGTGTTTGCAAATTTATATTGGAGATCAATGGTTCAGGATGCTTGGTTGTCATGGAAAAGGTTTTATAGGGTACACCAGGCGGCATAGGTGGTGGAATTATTTTTCATGATCGTGAAAACAAGATCTTGAGAGATGGTACCGTATATCCATTGTAGAACAATGGCGTTAAGAGGTCCCATGACTCAAGTGGTTTGGGGGAGGCGGCTTCTTTTTCTTTGTCAGTGGATGAGGTCGCGGGTTGTTGTCTGGGTTTTAGGTGGTCGATAACGTCATAAGCTTTGCAGTGGATTTTAAATAATTCAGACCAAGTGTTGTAATGGCATGTCTTCATGTCAAGGATAATAGGGATAAAGTTCTTAATATTTGAAACAGTAACAGCAGGGTGAATAGAATTTGAAGACATGCTGATGAATGGGGAGGAGGGATTGATTGGCTAAGATAATGGATTAAGAAAAGGAATTTGCTGGAGAGAAAAAAAAGAAAAGAAGTAGAAGTAAGAGGGTGGCGGCAGTAAGGGAGAAAAAAAAAGAATTAGGGTTAATGGCTTGATACCATGTAGAATGATGTGAATGAATCCTTGCCTCATCTCTCATTCATCATTGGTATAAATATACATTGTGGTAATTACAATCATAAATACAAGATAATATCCTAAAATACAAAAGGCATATTCTATAATATTCCATTAAGTAGTTCTCGAGATCCATTCACAAACCATCTCATCAATCGTTCAATATCACACGCTCACCTCGGACAAACCACCGCCTTTAACACCCTCCATTGTCGTTATCCACACAACAACCACCATATCAGTGTTTCGTCACCACCTACAACCTCTGGCTGCCATCACCGTTACACTCTCCAACTTCCGGTCATCTCCATGAATCACTAACAACCACCATAACCCATCACGTACCGTTCCCACCTTCACTCATCGAAATAACCACTGTTAAACTCCGTGACATTTGTGGCGTTTCTTGAATTAGGGTTGGTGGTGTCGTAAAGAAAAGAAGAAGATGGCATATTATTTGTGACGTTTTGTTGTTGTCGGGTAAGTAAATACAATTTTTTTTGCGACGAAATCCGTCAGGAAGGAAACAGCGACAGAATTCGTTCCGGCGGCTGGTTAACATTGTTTTAAATTATTAGGCTGTTGGTTTTGGGGGACATCATCAAGTTTGAAGCGATTTGACGTTTAGGATTCTTGTTTTATTTAAGATTTTATCATTCTATAATAATTAAAACAAAGGCCGTATTATTGACACACCTTAGGGTGTCCGGAGTGGGCGGCAAACCCACTCAGCAAAATGGTTTGCCGCGTGGTAACACCGCCACCAGTGGGTTTGCCGATCGGCAAACTTGGAGAGGTGGTGAACCTTCACCGAAGCGGGGAGAAGGAGGGAAGGAGAGAGAGGGAGTGTGTGTGGTGGGGTCCATGCCATCTTAACCAATAACACCTTTTTCCTTTTTTTAAATAGTTTACCAATTCATAAAGTGTGTAACCATTGCCAACGCTTTTAAGCATAGTTTAAACAATTAAGGTTGGATGACATGGCACACTCTCATTGGTTGATTTTGAAGTTTACCACTTTCAAGTGTGTAACAACTCCTTACACCCTTAAATCCTTAAATCAACACTTTTAATACGGGTCGTATGGAACTATATAGGTCCTATAGCTTTTTAAATTTCCAATAAAGTAAAGACTGTTGTGTTAGATTTTGCCTGGTTAACATTGTTTTAAGAGTGAATTACAAGTTTTATCATTTATCTTTAGACCATGCGTACTGGGCGTGTTTGGCTAGTTTTTTTTTTGCCCAATCTCGCCCAAACACGCCGGGGAACCACCCCCTGGGCGTGTTTGGCTGGTTTTTGTGTTTTGGTGTGTTTCAAATCACGCTTTCGGGGCATCGTCTTGGCCAATCACCTTCAACTTTATTACTTTTGTCCAATAAGATTGTTTAAAGTTTTTTTATTTAATTTTATTACAAACAAAATGCCCCACAATACCCACATCTCCACTACACTCATTTTAGAAAACGTCCCATAAAGCCCCATTGCTGACTGGGTTGCCAAATGGCGCAAAACACCCAAGGATGGGATGTTAACCACTACACATGGTCTTATATCAAATTTCAAGCGGTGTCTTTTGTCTTTAAAATTGATGAGTTTTGTACTTAACGAGTTAATATTACCCGCGTGTTGCGACGGGATTTTGATTATGAAACTCATTAGTATCACTGCATGAGATGCAAAAATTCTTTATAATTGGAATAAGTTATTATAACATGTATTATTTCGTTATAAAATATGTTATTTTTAGAGTATTCACATCCATTCCACCAAATTGTGTTAGTGGAATTTTTATAATATAAAGAGTATAAAAAGTGGTTGTGAGTGGAGAAGAAGGAAAATGTTATTGTTTATCTGTATATTTGAGGGGACAATGTTCACCCCTTATAATTTTTTAATATATTTTAAAAATGGTTGTGAGGGAGGATAGATAAAAGGTAATGATAAAGGTATAAAAAAATATTATTTAATTAAAAAAGAAGAGAGAAAATGTAATGTATTTTAGTGTAATTTAGGGTGAAAAAATGGTAGAATGGATGTGAATGTTCTTAAATATAGTTTTAAATTTGGTTGATAAAAGGCTACTAATCTATCCTTAATATTAACCAAATAACCGATAATATTAATTAAATAATAATAATGTGTTGTGTTAAACTTTATCTTCTTATATTTTTTTCTCCATTATAGTATTATTAACTTCTATTTAAGAGATGAAAGTTAAACATATATATATATATATAGGGAGGGGCTCATGCGAGAACTCCATTTATTGTGAGAACCATGAGAACCAATGTAAACACAACCTAAAATAGTTAAAAAAACATAAAAAAAAAACTAAAAAAACCTACCCCCCCCCAAAAAAAAAACCTAACCCCCCCCCCCCCAAGCTAAATGCTAAAAACTAAAACCCCCAAAAAACCTAACCCCCCCCCCCCCCCAAGCTAAAATGCTAAAAACTAAACTCCCAAAAAACCTAAAAAAAAATCAAAAAAAAAAATTGTGTGATTTTTAGCTATTTTTAGGCATTTTTGGTTGTGTTCACATTGGTTCTCGCGGTTCTCGCAATAAGAGGTGGTTCTCGCATGATCTTCTCCCTATATATATATATATATATATATATATGTGTGTGTGTGTGTGTGTTTAATTTGAGAAGAAATTTAATGTGAGAAGAAAAAGAAGAAAGGGCATATTAGTAAAATATTATTTCATATATAACTAATATCATTAATTTTTAACTCTTTAATTAATTAGTCAACTAATCATTAATTATCCTACATATAACCTACAAAACCTACACATATCAAAATTTTCCTACATATACCCTACACATTATAGAATTTTATCCTACACAGTCGAAATATATCCTACACACCTCGATATATATCCTACACAACTCGTAACTTATCCTACACAACTAATAATTTATTCTACACTTTAAATTAACTTGTTTTTTTTTAATATGGAAAAAGTATATATTTTGAAAAGGAGTTACAAATTTAATTTAGTTAGTTATTAAAGTGGAAGAATACAAATTAATGATTTTTGTAAGTTTACCAATATACCCTTATATTAAAATTAAATGCAAATATTAAATGAAGTAAAATGAAGCATTCTTATCGGTTGAAACTTCTTCTTTTTTCTTCTTACAAAAAAATTCTTCTTATTTGAACATTCCACTATATATATATATATATGGGAGGGTTTAAATGAGAACGCTAAATATCGCGAGAACAGTGAAAACGAATAAAAAACCGCGAGAACTTTGTCAAAAACAATTCAAATTCAAAATTTCTTTTTTACACTTATCATTATTATTCGAATACAATGTTATAAATTCCATTTATAAGTTTTAGTTTACGTGAATTCATAAATAAAGAAAATTTACACATGTGTAAAAATTCTAATAAAAGTGATTTTGAGATGAGGAATGAATTATTTGATGTTGTAAATTCTTTTTTTGATATTTTATTTTAATTACAATGAGGTTTGTATTAAAAAAATTGGTTTTGATTGGTTTTTTATTTGTTCTCACGGTTCTCGCAATATTTAGCGTTCTCAAGATAACCCTCCCCTATATATATATATTCTTATCAAGTGTACAAATATGTTGATGGTACGTGCCTATTCGGAAGAGAAAGCTGCTTGCATGAAGATTTTTGTGACAGTTGAACACCACCTTAAAATATGAAATAATATAAACTCGTACCTTGCACATGGTGTTGATAACAATCGAAACTTTATATAATAAACAGTGCAGTGATGTATACACGCGCAACACCCATAGTTATAATATTTGAAATCTTACAAATAATGAAAATGCATTATAAGAAAAATTATGGCATTGATAAAAGTAAATATTTGACAATATTTTATATTTATGGCTATTATAATTTGTAGTAATTAATATAAATCTAATTATGAATAAATACTTGGTTCAATTCGTGAACGCATGAAGAATAGATTATACTATTTGGCAACCTTGTTTTCTAGGAACCTGAAATCATACGATGTGGTGACTTAGAAATGGTGTGAAAGCCTTCTTCACATCTCCCCGTGGGGTAGCGTGGAGGTGGCGTGGGGAAAGAGACATGGGGTTTCTTCATGTCGTGGGGAAAATGTTGTTGATGATGTGGCGATGTATGACCGTCACATGATGTTTCATGCCCTATTTTCCAAGCCCCATCACACTCAATACTAATATTTTCTTTGAATGCGGTAATCTGAACACTAAAATTTTCTTTGAATACGATAATCAGAAACACATGTTTATTTATAGTTCCTAATATAATATATTGATAATAACACCTACTTACTTTCTGAAAAGTATATTTTAAAAGATTTCCTTTATATTAATTATCTCATTAAAATAATAATATGCTCCAACCAAAATCCTTTCAAAATCGACTTTTTGTTTACTCGTGTTCATCTTTCTCCCCCAAGTCCATGCCGAAGATCATTCATCTAATCATCATGTTCACAACCTTACAATTCCATCTTTCTTCTTCCTCATTTAATGATTATTTGTTGAAATATACTCATCTTCATTTTTGCTTGTCCAAGTCTAATACATTTATCAAAGAGTTTAAAGATATACATATGAATTCTAAACTCAATTATTTGTAGATTTAAACATATCTTGTGCATGTATAAATGTCAGACTTTAAACATTATGTTACACATGTATATATCTCAATGTATGGTTTCTTTAAAATTTTAGATCTTGATTCCAACTATTATTTTAATCATTCAAAAAAGAGTTCATTTCAATTGAAAATTTGATTCTTACTTGATTTCAATTGAAATTTTCTGCATAGAATTCAATCGTCTGAATCGTGAAATTGTTACACTAATTACAACTCAAGAGAAAAAGAACGGGGATTATAGAAAACAGAAAATGCAGATGATTTAATAGTCTGCCATTCTAGATCGAATCACGGATTTATAATGTCGCAACCCCCGATCCCTAATCCCCGGGAACGGGCGGCCACGAGCCAGTTTCGGTGGTATCGCGTGTTTGTCTAATTTGGCAGCGGAATTTTCATCAGGACCGTAGTGAGGAAATATTTGATCAGACTAAAATACCACATTTTCATAACATTAAACACATGGGATAAAACCCAAGTTTGCATTACACACATTTTCATAGGAATAAATCCTATTTTATTAAATAAAAACATCTATTTTATTTTAGGTAACTTTATTGCCACTTTTCTAAGCCTTCAGTGCTGTCCAGCTGGCTACAATTTGGCTTTCACATTTTGTTACCTGAAACGCGTTTTAAAAACATTTGTCAGTGGGAAATACTGGTGAGTGAATCCCAGTTTAATCAAGTTTAAATAAAAACCATTGCACAGTATTGAGGGCGATCTCGCAATTATATTTGTTTCCAAGTTATACCAATTAACATCCATGGTACTGTCAGACCCGACTTTCGGAAATGTTACTCCTTGACCAGGTCGTAACAAATTTTGTATACAAAACCCCAACATACTCATGATAATTGTATTCTTACAAATACTCAATAACTGCTTAATGTATAATTAATTAAGTGAGGTTTTGTAAAAACAATTTACAAAAAGGTTTACAAAAAGCGGATAAACTCACATTGTTGTCTTAGATTATCCTTTAGGGTTTCCTGATGACAATCTATAATTTACACAAAAGCACACGTGTTAGTATAATAACTCATTTTAACATTAGTAATACCCTCCCCGAGACGGCATTCCAACGACTACGTCGGGCAGAAGCACGACAGCCGTTACGGAACCCTAGATCAATCGGGCAGCGTATCTAATACGTATCCAGGGGTTATAATTCTTACAACGGATCAGAACTTCGCTATTTAGGCGGGTATAATACCCGAGTATGGCTTCTACTATGTGGAAATTCGTAAGAAAGAAAAGAAATTGAGCGAATGAAACTGATATCCCGAGCTCCCATTATATAGGGCCTCATCTCGGTTTTCTCGCGGCCCGCGTAAAACAAGGCAAGGGCCTTACGCGGCCCGCGTCAAATATAGTCAACGCGTATGTGATCCGGGTCATCAAGTAGGCTCGCCGGGTGTTGGGCCACTGACGTGTGCGTATATATACATAATATTTTGCAATGAATTACACACGATTGGGTTTTAAATTTATAAAAGTGATTATTACTTTTACATCAAAACACACACGAAAGAGGCAAGTGTACCCCGTCATATATGTAATAAAGTATCGGTAAGAACCAAGTATCGATCCAAGGAAATGGGCGGAGAACTAGTACTAGACCTTTGTCACTAAACTACCGGTAAAAACATAGGTTTTGTTGATTTAAACTAAACTAAAGTAACATAACCAAATACATAATAAAAACATACTAGATAGTAGATAAAAAGCCTTGCTAAATACACAACCACAGCATGTCAACTAAGTCAGTTTTGGCACTAGAAGCATTCGGTCAATTTTCCAATTTAAGACAATTAGTATCCCTTTCGGGAATCCTAACATGACAATCATTCGGAAAGCTAAAACGATAAACACACTTTAACCACCTAAAATTGTTCTTTAATGCACAATTGATAAATGTCTACAAAAATCTCTTAAAAATAAGTTAGTCAGCCGTTAGGATTGTTCTAACCTCACTTAAACACGGAAAGCGACACCGATAAACACAATGCAACCACCGAGATAAGCATAAACTAGATTAAATCACAACCAAGTTCATTTTACAAATCTTACACAATAATTCACTAAGATAGCAATTTTGGCCTAAACTACTAACTAAGCTAACAAATCATGGCAAGAATTTATAACGACACCATCTAACCCGTTTAGGCCCTTACGTGAAGGCAAGCTCTCTTGATTAACAATAATTACATTTTATTAAATCACTAACCATTTCTAGTATCATGATGCATACATTTAAACCAAGTTAAACTAGTTAACCAAATTCAAAGTTTACTAATACAAGATTAATTAAGCTTCATTTTTCAACTATGTTAACTAACCAAGCACCAATCATCCAATATAATTACTTATAATCAAGAATTCAATATCAATAACAAGGTTGCAAACTAATCATCAAAGATAATCATAGAAAATACTTCAAATATCATTACAAACAAAGTTTAACATACTAATGGCTATAATCTAGCAAGGGATTGTTGTGTTTTTGCCCAAGGGCTACAATAATACATAAATCATAATCTAAGTACTTGAAAGATTAACAAAAACTTGGAAAGATTAGAAAATCAAACCATAAACAAGTACTAGACTAAGGATCCGGGTAGTAATCGAGCTAATCGGGATAATGTGGCTTGAATCCGGGTGAAAGCTAATGCCTCCGGAGCCTTAAAATCGCCTGAGAGCTCTCCAAAAATCCAGAATGTCGAGCAGAAAGTTTCTGCTGAGTTTTTATACTTTTTTTGCTGTTGCACGGTCGTTCCCCATATGGAACGACCGTTCACTTTATTGAATTATTGAAGATGGGTCGCCATACTGCATACGTCACCGGATCGTTGACCAGATCTGAAGTTGCACGGTCGTTCTTCGGGACGGAACGACCGTTCAACTCCGAGCTATACATGTTGCACGTCAGGTCGCACCGACCGTTCAGTTCCGAGATGATCTTCGATGTCGGAGATGCACGGTCGTGCATCAGGTGGAACGACCGTTCCACAGGCCCAGTTCTGAATTCTTAACAGAATGTCCACAGATTTGTCGTTTTGTCCGGAAAGTCTTCATTTTTGCTATCATCTTGTCTGAAATGCAGTTTTAGGCCTGTAAACACAAATGTAGATAAATAAGTATCCGAACGACGGTTTTACGGCCAAAAACGCATAAAATAGGGGTAAAACGGGGGACTAAAATATGTGTAAATTAGAGTGTATCAAATCTCCCCACACTTAAACCTTGCTTGTCCTCAAGCAAGCTAAACTAAAAAGCAATAAATGACATAAACAAACAAGAACGATAATTTACACACTATTTTATTGAAAACTAATATATAAACGGTTAGCCGGTTTGTCGAAAGACAACATCAAAAGATTCAAACCCAACAAGCATATGCAATTTAAAAAACGACAACCAAGAAGCCGAGACTAAACATTTAATTGACTCACATGTTAATCTTCACCCAACTCACAATGTTCACACACACTCGGTTTTATTTATGAATCATACATAAAATGTGTATGCGTAAACACTCAACGCCTAGTCAATGAAATGTGCAATATCATAAGCTTGTCATAAGATCTCGTCTCCACCAACTAACATGCAAATAAGTGTAAATCAAGAGGTCTTTACGGGTTGTAACGAAAGGCTTGGGCGAAGGGTATGGAAGTGGACATTTAAAATGGCGAAAATGGTTAAAACTCGGTAGTAGCGTTTAACTAGCAATAAACAATACAACTTTACATAAAAACGCCTTAAAAAGGCGACTAAAGCGCACTCGAGCTAATCAACAAGATTTTTAACATTTAAGCATTCAAAATTGCTCGATTTCTATTAACTTCACCCTATTTTAGGGTGTTTTATTTTCTGTTTTTTTTTTTTTTTTTTTTGCAACTATACAATGAAATATAAATACCAACAAGCTAGTTAAACTATTATTTTAACCGAGTTTCAACACTAAAAAGGTTTAAAAACATAAAAAGGCTAAATTTGGTTAAGTAGGCGATAATGTGGGTAAACAAAGGTGAACGGGAAGGCTCGACATGGTTAATCCTAAAGGGTAATATAAGGTGAACGGGAAGCACAACACAAAGAACAAGGTACACAACAAAGGGGTAATCTAAGTGCCTCTATCACGTTTACACAAATCCGCACGTTCATGGTCTTAACAAGCATACTAGTGACAAGTTCTAAATTGCACAAAACATCCGGCTCACTCCTATATCCGAAATGAACAAATATATAATAATCTAAGCTCAAATATGCTCACGTAACGGAAGGAATGGGTAAAAGTGTGAAAACTATCATGTAAGTCTTTCTTTGTTTGTCACGCTTTCCGGTTTCCTTTTTTCAAAAATATTTTGCTTGTCGAGTTTTTATCAAGCCCGATGCTTTCTAAAACATAACCAACCGGTTTATTTACCAACATATATACAAAACACAAGTATTTTTTTAAATGATTTTTCTGATTTTCTGTTTTTTTTTTTTTTATATATAAAAAATGAGGACAAACAAAGCTAATGTTAACAAAGTTAACCCCCTCCCCACACTTGAACTTCGCATTGTCCCCAATGCGAGACCCGAAATATAGAGAAAGGGATAAAAATACTCCCCTCAAGATGATGTTGGTGCCACGAGACTTCCGAAGCTCTAACTGGTACGTGCTTCGGTCCAAGATCCGATAGATAAAATCTGCAAGTATGTCGTGTACACCCAAAATATAACAGAAAAAAGAAAAACCAAACAACCATAATGTACATAAATGCTAATATCCAAACAAAACAGAAAGGAAATTGTTTCAAAATACATATCCGGGGTGTTTTAAATACTAAGTCAAAATAAACACCCAAAAATAAGAAACAAAGTACTGGAACATAAACACCACCAAGTGCTACCACCACCGCAAACTACTCATCATCATCGTCATCATGCCTCGTGCCAGATGGGCCCTGATCGCCATATCCAGGGGGTTCCACGGTGGGAACTCCGGCGGGTGCTGAAAATAGTTGGGGTATGCGTGATGCATCTCCCCGAACAAATAAGAAAAACCCGCGGACACCCCCTGGTATAGAGTATCCTGGCGCTGCTCTAATCGGTCATGTGTGGCCCGAAGCTCTGCCTGACTGGCCCTAATCTCGTCCTGGCTGGATCTGATCTGGTCAAAGTATGTACCATGCTGCTCCTGTGTGACACGCATGTCCTGGAACTGCTGGTAAAAAGTAGGCCAATCCTCATGCTGCTGAAATGCATGATGCTGCGGCGAGTGTGGTGGTGTCGGTGGCTGTGGCTCGTGCTGCTCTCCCATCTCTTCGTCTTCATCCTCATGTACCTCCTCAGCTGGAGGTAACGGGTCCCATATCTCTCCATTCAGACCCCTCAACCTATCTCTCCCAGGTAACTCAGCAATAACCCCCATAAACTTCAAAGACCGGATGTCAACATGCACCCCCTCAGTGACCAAAGTGAGACCACTAAGCACCCCCGGCGTCATTAGTCGCTCATTGTACGCGATCTCAGTCACGTACTGTCCGCCGTGGATCTCACTATTGTGGGTCCGCCCTGAACATTTAACAAAGTATTCAGCCATTCGAGCGGCGAGGTTGATCGGTGCTTTGTCAACCAACGCATAGAGAAAGAGCAAATCAGGTGTTGGACAGTTACCTTGACTGTCCATGCGTCCGCAAATAGAATGACTAAAAACATGGTGCATCACTCGCACCAGAGGGTCTCGAAGGCGCGAAGCCTTTGACATCCGTGGGTTGTATGGTCCCCCAATAGCGTTACGTGCCCAGAATGCGTCTCTCTCTGCATCATTGGGGAAATTGTACCGATCATTGAAGACGTCGGGATCATCCATGTCCTCCCGCGTATAAATCCCAAGCCTCCGTCCCAAGCGACCCACTGACCATGTGTGCCATCGCCCACACAACCTGAAGGTGACCCGATTCCTGTAGCGGAAATCAGGTTCTGTATGTAAAACCGGCTTTTCATACTTATACGAGGCGAAGAATTCAATAGTCAACTCTTGGTACACGGGTCGGTTGCAACCGACCAGGTTTGCTAGCGCGGGAGTTATCATTTCATCAAGGCGATCATACTGGTTGAGGTCACGCATAACCTCCCAGTCCAACCAACGGGGCTCTCCAAACTGATCTCGCCTCGACCACAAGGCATCCCGCTTCGGGATGCATAACGCTTCCTTCTCGATGTTGGGGTTAAACTGTAGGAAAGGGTGATCCATCTGCAATGGGGAATGTTGTTAGAAAGACAGAAACAGGAGAAAAATGAGTTGAAAACAAGCGAGCAGCCACTTATGAAGGTACTGTCCAAACTGTACTGGCAAAATGGCACGGTCGTTCTCCGGATCGCACGGTCGTGCGTCACCGAGAACTAACAGGCCAGACCAGACGATATCGTGAATCAGCCGGCGATGCACGATCGTTCCACCCGAGGAACGACCGTGCACTTCCGAGTCTGCAGACTTCGACCCCTGATCTTAGAACAATCAGATTTTGCAAAATTTTAACAAGTATTGGGTCAACAGGGGTCTGCAATTCAGCCGGGTGTTCACGATACTTCGATTTAACAAGGGTTAGGGTTTCGATTTGTTTATGAAGAGAACCCCAAAAATTCCTTGAAAAATCGGAAGAAAACTACACTAGAAAGGAAATACAACAAGAAATCTAACACTAGAGACGTACCGTGCGAAGTTGGGTGTTTGATCGTGCGAAAAATCGTGCGAAACGGTGAAAAATCGCCTTGGAACGAGCTGCAGCTGCTAGGGTTCGCGAATGATCGTTTTAGCAGCAGATAATGGTATATATAGTGTGCAAAATGACCAAATTGCCCTCAGCCTGTCGCACGGTCGTTCTCCGGAATGGAACGGTCGTGCGTCACCGAGGTCGTTCAAACCCAGCAGCGTGTTCTCGGAGATGCACGGTGGGTGCGATCTGCCGTTCCGGCTTGCTCGGCATTGCACGGTCGTTCCATAGGTGGAACGGTCGTGCATCAGGTGCAGATGCCGATTTTCTGCAGAAGCTATTTCCAGCACCCGTTTAGGCCGTTTTTCGCCGTTTTTTCGACACACCAACTGTTCTAACAATATAACAATACAGAACCTTCGCCCGGCACGTACGGAAACTAAACAAACAAACGAAAACTACCTAACTAACCTAAATTACGCTAAAACTACAAAAACAAATAAAAGGACAATTTTGCCCTCATAGCGCCAAAGACGCTCCTGCTGCATTTTTGTCGGCGAGTCAGCAGCGTAGACTCATGCTAAATTTTTGTTGGCGAGTCGATAGCAAGACTCATGCTAAATTTTTGTCGCTAAATTTTTGTCGGCGAGTCGATAGCAAGACTCATGCTAAATTTTTGTCGGCGAGTCGATAGCAAGACTCATGTCCCCACACTTTACGTGTGCGGGCCATTACCACGCCCCTTCGGGTTCTGCTCCGTGTTGCCCGGAAGACCACCCGGGGGTCTCTCCGACAACATTTTTGCCAACTGGCCCACTTGATTCTCGACATTCTGAATGGAAGCCTTTTGACTCCGCATTTCTCCTTCATTGACCAAGAACCGCTCCTCATGCTGCTGATATCGCTTTTCAGCCATTTGATTAGCACTATTGGAGTTGTTGAGCAGTTGTGCCATCATTTCCTCTAACTTTACATTGCTTTGAGAGGCGTGTGGCTGTGAACTGCTTCCTGAGCCTTGATTATGATATTGAGGCTGAAAGGATTGGCCATGAGAATGTTGTGGCGCGGGAGCATGTTGAGCAAAACCGGGCGCGTTCTGGTTCCCAGAACCAGATTTCCACCCAAAGTTTGGGTGATTCCTCCACCCTGGATTGTACGTGTTGCTGTAGGGGTTATTTTGGGGCCTGTTTTGATTGCCCATGTAGTTCACCTCTTCGTGACCGGTAAATATAACACCCTGCTCACACGTACCTGGCACATGTGACACTCCACACTGGTCACATCCAGGGCCAACTTGCGCGGCTGATTGGGATTTATCGAATTTCGTCGCCAGAGCCGAGATTTGCGCAGTAATGGCTGTGTAATCGTCCACAGCGTGAGCTCCTGCTCGAGATGATGATGATGTAGCCCGACCTCTATCGCCTTCCCGGCGCGAGCTGGATTTCAACGCAGCTTTCTCAATAATATCATATGCTTCCGCCGGCGTCTTCGTTCCCAGATCGCCTCCTGCGTTAACATCTAATCGCTCCTGCGTGTTGTAGCTGAGCCCCTGATAGAAAGTCAAAACTGTAACACCTGTGTCATTTCAACCATCAAACAAATGCCCAACCAGTGAAATATTGTATTTCATACTTGGGATTTGTAAAAATATGTGTATAGTTTACACATATCAACTCTTGTTCGATTTCAAGCTCTAAATCGCTTTCTGGAAGGTTATACACGCACTGATGCGTAAATATAACCAGTTTAATGCAACGAACACTCCGGAATAGTGAAATGGGCTTAACATACCTTAAATAACCTTTACATAACTTAGATATAAGTTTTGGAAGGTTTGGTGTGGTGAAATCAAAGTTAATTCGTTTACAGGGACTAAAGTTGACAAACTGCGAAAGTATGCCAATTTGAACTGTAACAGACATTCCGGAACATGACCATAAGTTAAACATACCATAAATATCCTTTACATAGCTTAGAAATAGGCTTTGAGGTGTTCGGTATGCTAAAATAAACTTTTGTGTCATTCAGGGACTAAAAGCGTCAAAAAGTGCACAAGTTTGCATTTTTACGCATAACTTACGTTCTGAATACATCCGGACATCCAAAAATTTATGTAAGCATGACTATATTATATTTTAGTGTTCGCCATAAGAAAAATCCATTCGTCGCGTCATTTGGATCGTTTTTCGCGCTTATGCGCATTCCGTCGTAATTAAGCGAACATCGCGATCGTACGACCAAACGAACCGACATCCGACATATTTTTGAGCATATTTTGAGTTCCCTATACTTTAACTTCATTTTAGATCCTTGAAATGAGGTTAACGGAGTTCAAACGCATCGAAAATCGCTTAAACAAGGTGCAGGGACCATTTCTGTAAAATCTGCCAAAACAGGGGCCTAGCGTGACGCGACGGGCCTTAGCGTCACGCGAGCCCCTATCTGGACCAGATTCAGTGTTTTTAAACACAAGTTGCAACCAATTGATCCTCCACCACATATTCTATGTTGCTTAGTCACTAAGATAAGGATGGAATTTAGCTTCCATAACCTTTCAACAAGTGTACGGATGTGATCGAATCACGTTATTCAAGAAACGATCCTAACGGCTCTACCTCTTCTATAAATACCCATCCACCCACAACCCCAAAACCCACAAATCTGATTAAGAAAGCTCTAAGTTGGAACCTTCGTTTCATACCTGAGCTATTTTGATCTGGGTTAGCTTTCGGGGACCCTTCGTAAGTATTCTTTCGTTCTTTTCCTTATTTTTACTGCTTTTCGAGTCAGAAAGTCAAACTTTGTTTGACTTTCAGCGTTGACCAGTAATGGTCAATGCGAAGTTCGTTTGAACTTCGCAACGTGATTGTAATCACGATGGTCATAGTCCCTTGGGACTATGCCTACTGATTACCACGTTGTCTAGGGTCGTAGGGTAGGCGATCTAATAAATCGCCTATACCTTCGAACCCGACCCAGTTTGGTCGATCATTAGGATCCGACCAAACACATTAGGTGACCATAGTGTAGGGAATAACCTTCCGAGGTTATACCTTATGGTCACGACGTTTAAGTAGTTGTATGATAGGTAGTTTATATGCCTTAGGTAAATTACCAGAATACCCTTTTCATACATAATTGGTAATTAAGCATATGTAACCTAAACTTTTGTCACGTAACTGATTATGTAACATGTTTAGGCATATAATACTTGTCATAGGACTAGTTAGGCGGTCCGAACGCGTTTCACGCGCACGACGCGTTAAAGTAGCATAAGCTTCCTAAACGGGTCGTAATGGGTCGTAAACAATTATGTTAAGTTTCATTTAGCATGTAGGCTTTGTTAAACCATATCACGTGAGTTCCTACACTCATTTGGTTTACAAACCCTAATGCTACCCAATCTTCCGAGATAGGTCCGGTTTATTAACATAGTTACCTATACTAGGTGCCGTTTGATTCCGAGATCTCTAGCTTTACTTGGTGATTATCTTTAGACATCTGAGCAATCACAAGTGAGTACATAGACCCCTCTTTTACTGTTTTCCAAACTGTTTTGGGGTGGAACACATGTGCCTACTTGTTACTTTCATGCTTTCCTGTTTTGACATCATATACTTGCTATGTTCATTAGTACATTATAGTACATGATTTCATTACATTTTATGCTATGTATGCCCATTGTGTGCGTACTTAGTACATCGTTTTACATTACATTTCATGCTATGTATGCCCATTGTGTGCGTACTTAGTACATCGTTTTTCATTGCTTTTCTGTTGCATATGCTTATCCAGCATATGAACACATTTTACTACATATTGAACCGTTGTAATCATTTGACTGTGATCCGTTGATATCTGTGAACCGTTTGTATCTGTGAACCGTGTGAACCGTATTTGACATAGACATTTCGGCATAGACATTTTAACATGATTGACATTTGATCATGCATTTCCCACAAAACATAACTTTGATTTAAACCAAGTTTTACTTCAATACTTTGTTTTTGTGTATATGGTTTAGTTGAGACATTTCACTTGCCATACATGATATTTTGACATAGACATTTGACATGGATATTTTGACATAGACATTTGACATGGATATTTGACATAGACATTTGACATGGATATTTGACATAGACATTTTGACATTGGTTTGGTTTGATTAAGTGATTAAGTAACGATGCGTGTGTAATATGATACAAGCATGGTGGATACGCCGCTGGTACTTCCTATATATAAGTGTTTGTATGGTATTACATATTGTAGCGTTATTTAAATCATTTCAGTTTGATACAGATAACATTTTATACAAATAACATACTTTTCACAAGACATTGTTTTACAAACAACTTATCTTATACATACCCATTTTACTATGGTTATTCATTTAACCATACATTATTCACTTATTTTATACATATCATCTGAACTCATTGTTTTTCAAATGATTTACAAAACAAAGCAAATTACAAGGTTCATGACTAAACATTTTCTCAAACATAAGTCATGGAACCTATTTTCACAAAACCTATGTATCTCACAGGCATTTTTATGCTGACGTACCTATTTTCACATGTGTTTTTCAGGAACTGTTGCATAAGATGATCAAGATACATATAGGCAGACTTTGGCTTTAGTGACAATAAAAGATGCAAGACTAGTTAATTTTGTTGTATTTCCTTGATTGATTAGACATTGTAACACTTTTAATCAATAAAACGAAACTTCAATTTCCATGGATTTGAAACAATTAATTCTGTTACAACACTCCCCGACATTTCCGCCACGTTTTGTATGTTCCACGTGGTCGGGGTGTGACAGAAAAGATGGTATCAGAGCCAATGGTTATAGGGAATTAGGTTATTAGTAATGCTTTGACCTAGTCTATAACCTTCTTAGGACCCTAACGCGAGTTTACTTGCGTTTAGTCATAAAACAATACCGTCACCTATCCTTAGGCGACTATCACAATAAGAACATAAATTTCAAAACCGCTTTGAAAACTAATCATCTGTTCTAGGATGATTAATTACTAGGTTTTGAACCCTTTGTTATAAGGTTTTGAACCCTTTTGAGTTTTCAAAATCTCGTCAAGGTTCTAGGTTTTAAATAATGTGAACACGTGCAAACTGGAAGGGTGAATGCCTGTATTCTGGGTTTTCTGTCTAGGCAAGCACTTCGTATACATCTCATCAGACGCGAGACCAGTTGTGCTTACCTGGGAATTCTGGGGATGAGTGTTCACTTATAGGCGAGCATGTCTTCGCGATACATTATTTTTGACCTATCTACTTTGATTAATCACTGTGTGTCGTTTGTTGCTTTGTAGTAACAAACAAATGACCACTATCCTTGCTTTCATCAGATTTGTTTCATCTCATTCTTTTCGTCTAATTCTTTCACTCGTTTCCTTTCATGTTTTCTCTTTTAGAATGCCTCCACGACGCGAAAATCCAGTATCTGTTGACGAGCTGGCAGCTGTCATTACACAGCAAATGACTGCTGCAATCCCGATCATCGTTGCCCAATGTCACCAAGCTATCAACAACAATAATGCCCCATGCAACTTCAAGACGTTCAACTCGGCTAAGCCATCAAAGTTTTCTGGGTCTCAAGGAGCGACTGCACTTCTGCAATGGTTCGAGAGTCTAGAGAGCACCTTCAGGCATGTTCAATGTCCAAATGAGCGAAAGGTAGATTTTGCATCTAGTGTCTTCGAGAAACGAGCTTTGACATGGTGGAACGGTGTGGTGAGAGATAGGGGTGCCGAAGTGGCACTGGCCCAAACTTGGGAAGAACTTCGAGCACTGATGATGAAGGAATTCTGTCCTCGTCACGAGATCAGGGCATTGGAAAGGGAATTCGACGATCTTAAGCAAGACAGCGGCGAACATCGAGCATACACTGATCGATATGAGGAGCTGAGCCTGTTGTGTCCTACCATGGTCACGCCTTTGGATAAGGCGATCGAAAAATACATAGATGGTCTCCCTGACACAGTTCAAGACATTGTTACTGGTAGTAACCCCACTACGGTTAGGCAGGCCATTGAGCTATCTGCAACGTTGACTGAATCTCAGATCAGGAAACGTAAGCTTTTCCGAAAGGGTGACAAGAAACCGGTCGAGGAATCGAAACCAATCGAGGAATCAAAGACCATGGATGAACAGACTGGATCCCTTGAGCGGTCAAAGAAGCAAAAGGCTTCTCAGAACTTCGCCATGATCGCTCACAATGATCAAGCCGCCCCCAACCAACCAGCTAAACCCCGTACTAGGAAGCCATACAATGGAACTTCACCTTTGTGCAACCGATGTAACCTTTATCATCATGTAAATGTAAAGTGCCGCGAATGCCAAATTTGTGGACGTAAAGGTCATACAGCAAAAGTTTGCGTAGCAACAGTTGCACTAAATCAAGCTGACAACAAACCTGCTCGAGCTCGCTTTCCTCCAGGTTCTTGCTACAAGTGTGGCGAGATGGGACATTTCCGAAGAAATTGCCCAAAGCTTGCTAATGCTAATCCAGCACAGAGATGAGCATCTGATCGACTAGAAGACAACACTCTTTAGAAATAATCACATCTTATGTATTATTTTCTTTTGTTGTCAAGGTCCATGAAACAGTTGTTATCATTGTTTATAAATAAATCTTTTATTTACATTGCAATGTATTTATGTGATTGTATGTGTAAACAACATATCCCTTACAATACCGACAATCAAGGAATCGTATTCCTTGAAAAAAAAACAAACTATTCCCAAAATTCTTCCATTTTACAATCTCTTGCGTTTTCCACAAGGATCCTAAGTACCCGTCTCTTGCAAAGAAACGAAGTACAAGGTGCAAGTTATAATTCTGTACGAATACCCCAAGTACCACTATAAATTCTTAATAGGGTACCTAAGGGTATTTCCGTATGTCCTAAATTATTGTGTACCTTAATTCGAATATTGCGTTTTCCTGAAAACGAAAATCGAATTTTTGGTAGATCATCCCATCTTCATGGATGGATTCTTGAAATGATTAAAGTACCAAATGAAATCCACGAATTGGATTCCTGGTGTACTTTGAGTATCCGCGTCCAAAGATAACAATTTAATAACCAAGTTAAACAACTATGTGATTATGTGCTTATGTGTTTCCTTTTTTGTTTTTGTGTAATCCAAGTTTTTGTTATCCAAATCCTCGAAGAATCTTCCATATCTTTGTATAAGGAATTCGTAGTAGGATATCCAAAGGTACTATATTAAATCCTAAATGGGCTTTTACGTGATAGTAAAGACCCTTGGATTATATTGTACTATTCCATAATTAGACCCCTGAGTGGTCTAGGTAAACAGATTGATCCAAAAATCTGGTTAGGAATATCATGTGATGATATAGCTGAAAGGACTCCTTGGCGACCTAATTAAAAGGATCATTTGTCGATCTAATTAAAAGGACCCTATGGTAGTCTAGTCACACTCATCACGGGTTTGATTTTCCTCCCCAAAAACATTTCAAGAAACTGTGCGGACTATGCAAGGAATTACGTAATTATGGATGCATACATAATTATGGAATTCAGTGCACGGAAACCACAGCTAGTTTGGTCATGTGTCTGAAAAATGACTCTTGTCGTTCATTTTTGGTTTCTAAAGAAACGATGAAAAATGACTCTTTTCGTTCATTTTTGGTTTCTGAAGGAACGGTGAAAAAAATGACTCTTTTCGTTCATTTTTGGTTTCTGAAGAAATGGTGAAAAATGACTCTTGTCGTTCATTTTTGGTTTCTGAAGAAATGGTGAAAAAATGACTCTTGTCGTTCATTTTTGGTTTCTGAAGAAATGGTGAAAAATGACTCTTATCGTTCATTTTTGGTTTCTGAAGAAATGGTGAAAAATGACTCTTGTCGTTCATTTTTGGTTTCTGAAGAAATGGTGAAAAAATGACTCTTGTCGTTCATTTTTGGTTTCTGAAGAAATGGTGAAAAATGACTCTTGTCGTTCATTTTTGGTTTCTGAAGAAATGGTGAAAAAATGACTCTTGTCGTTCATTTTTGGTTTCTGAAGAAATGGTGAAAAATGACTCTTGTCGTTCATTTTTGGTTTCTGAAGAAATGGTGAAAAAAATGACTCTTGTCGTTCATTTTTGGTTTCTGAAGAAATGGTGAAAAAAATGACTCTTGTCGTTCATTTTTTGTTTCTGAAGAAATGGTGAAAAATGACTCCTTTCGTTCATTTTCGGTTCTGAAGAATATCCGTCAAGGAAATGTCAGGATTATGCCTCTCATATCTTTGGTGGTTATTGACACAAAGCCACAGATAGACTCCTACGAATTAATTTCGGGACGAAATTTCCTAAAGTAGGGGAGACTGTAACACCTGTGTCATTTCAACCATCAAACAAATGCCCAACCAGTGAAATATTGTATTTCATACTTGGGATTTGTAAAAATATGTGTATAGTTTACACATATCAACTCTTGTTCGATTTCAAGCTCTAAATCGCTTTCTGGAAGGTTATACACGCACTGATGCGTAAATATAACCAGTTTAATGCAACGAACACTCCGGAATAGTGAAATGGGCTTAACATACCTTAAATAACCTTTACATAACTTAGATATAAGTTTTGGAAGGTTTGGTGTGGTGAAATCAAAGTTAATTCGTTTACAGGGACTAAAGTTGACAAACTGCGAAAGTATGCCAATTTGAACTGTAACAGACATTCCGGAACATGACCATAAGTTAAACATACCATAAATATCCTTTACATAGCTTAGAAATAGGCTTTGAGGTGTTCGGTATGCTAAAATAAACTTTTGTGTCATTCAGGGACTAAAAGCGTCAAAAAGTGCACAAGTTTGCATTTTTACGCATAACTTACGTTCTGAATACATCCGGACATCCAAAAATTTATGTAAGCATGACTATATTATATTTTAGTGTTCGCCATAAGAAAAATCCATTCGTCGCGTCATTTGGATCGTTTTTCGCGCTTATGCGCATTCCGTCGTAATTAAGCGAACATCGCGATCGTACGACCAAACGAACCGACATCCGACATATTTTTGAGCATATTTTGAGTTCCCTATACTTTAACTTCATTTTAGATCCTTGAAATGAGGTTAACGGAGTTCAAACGCATCGAAAATCGCTTAAACAAGGTGCAGGGACCATTTCTGTAAAATCTGCCAAAACAGGGGCCTAGCGTGACGCGACGGGCCTTAGCGTCACGCGAGCCCCTATCTGGACCAGATTCAGTGTTTTTAAACACAAGTTGCAACCAATTGATCCTCCACCACATATTCTATGTTGCTTAGTCACTAAGATAAGGATGGAATTTAGCTTCCATAACCTTTCAACAAGTGTACGGATGTGATCGAATCACGTTATTCAAGAAACGATCCTAACGGCTCTACCTCTTCTATAAATACCCATCCACCCACAACCCCAAAACCCACAAATCTGATTAAGAAAGCTCTAAGTTGGAACCTTCGTTTCATACCTGAGCTATTTTGATCTGGGTTAGCTTTCGGGGACCCTTCGTAAGTATTCTTTCGTTCTTTTCCTTATTTTTACTGCTTTTCGAGTCAGAAAGTCAAACTTTGTTTGACTTTCAGCGTTGACCAGTAATGGTCAATGCGAAGTTCGTTTGAACTTCGCAACGTGATTGTAATCACGATGGTCATAGTCCCTTGGGACTATGCCTACTGATTACCACGTTGTCTAGGGTCGTAGGGTAGGCGATCTAATAAATCGCCTATACCTTCGAACCCGACCCAGTTTGGTCGATCATTAGGATCCGACCAAACACATTAGGTGACCATAGTGTAGGGAATAACCTTCCGAGGTTATACCTTATGGTCACGACGTTTAAGTAGTTGTATGATAGGTAGTTTATATGCCTTAGGTAAATTACCAGAATACCCTTTTCATACATAATTGGTAATTAAGCATATGTAACCTAAACTTTTGTCACGTAACTGATTATGTAACATGTTTAGGCATATAATACTTGTCATAGGACTAGTTAGGCGGTCCGAACGCGTTTCACGCGCACGACGCGTTAAAGTAGCATAAGCTTCCTAAACGGGTCGTAATGGGTCGTAAACAATTATGTTAAGTTTCATTTAGCATGTAGGCTTTGTTAAACCATATCACGTGAGTTCCTACACTCATTTGGTTTACAAACCCTAATGCTACCCAATCTTCCGAGATAGGTCCGGTTTATTAACATAGTTACCTATACTAGGTGCCGTTTGATTCCGAGATCTCTAGCTTTACTTGGTGATTATCTTTAGACATCTGAGCAATCACAAGTGAGTACATAGACCCCTCTTTTACTGTTTTCCAAACTGTTTTGGGGTGGAACACATGTGCCTACTTGTTACTTTCATGCTTTCCTGTTTTGACATCATATACTTGCTATGTTCATTAGTACATTATAGTACATGATTTCATTACATTTTATGCTATGTATGCCCATTGTGTGCGTACTTAGTACATCGTTTTACATTACATTTCATGCTATGTATGCCCATTGTGTGCGTACTTAGTACATCGTTTTTCATTGCTTTTCTGTTGCATATGCTTATCCAGCATATGAACACATTTTACTACATATTGAACCGTTGTAATCATTTGACTGTGATCCGTTGATATCTGTGAACCGTTTGTATCTGTGAACCGTGTGAACCGTATTTGACATAGACATTTCGGCATAGACATTTTAACATGATTGACATTTGATCATGCATTTCCCACAAAACATAACTTTGATTTAAACCAAGTTTTACTTCAATACTTTGTTTTTGTGTATATGGTTTAGTTGAGACATTTCACTTGCCATACATGATATTTTGACATAGACATTTGACATGGATATTTTGACATAGACATTTGACATGGATATTTGACATAGACATTTGACATGGATATTTGACATAGACATTTTGACATTGGTTTGGTTTGATTAAGTGATTAAGTAATGATGCGTGTGTAATATGATACAAGCATGGTGGATACGCCGCTGGTACTTCCTATATATAAGTGTTTGTATGGTATTACATATTGTAGCGTTATTTAAATCATTTCAGTTTGATACATATAACATTTTATACAAATAACATACTTTTCACAAGACATTGTTTTACAAACAACTTATCTTATACATACCCATTTTACTATGGTTATTCATTTAACCATACATTATTCACTTATTTTATACATATCATCTGAACTCATTGTTTTTCAAATGATTTACAAAACAAAGCAAATTACAAGGTTCATGACTAAACATTTTCTCAAACATAAGTCATGGAACCTATTTTCACAAAACCTATGTATCTCACAGGCATTTTTATGCTGACGTACCTATTTTCACATGTGTTTTTCAGGAACTGTTGCATAAGATGATCAAGATACATATAGGCAGACTTTGGCTTTAGTGACAATAAAAGATGCAAGACTAGTTAATTTTGTTGTATTTCCTTGATTGATTAGACATTGTAACACTTTTAATCAATAAAACGAAACTTCAATTGCCATGGATTTGAAACAATTAATTCTGTTACAACACTCCCCGACATTTCCGCCACGTTTTGTATGTTCCACGTGGTCGGGGTGTGACAAAAACCAGCTGTCTCTTGGAATAGCCGTGATGTGGCACATCAATCAATAAATCCTTGAATCTCTCCCAAGCTGCATGCAACGATTCGCCCTCATCCTGGCGAAATGAAGTAATCCGGTTTCGTAGCTTGTTCGTTTTCTCAGGTGGAAAGTATTTATGCATAAACTGCTCTGCCAACTGATTCCAGGTCCTGATGGACCCGGCAGGAAGTGACATAAACCAAGCTCTGGCTTTATCACGTAATGAAAACGGGAACAACCTTAACCGAATCGCATCCTCCGAAACATCCCTAATCTTGAATGTGGAGCAAACATGTAGAAAAGCCGCAATGTGTCTTCCGGGATCCTCGTGCTCTCGCCCGTCGAACTGCACTGAATTCTGCACCATGTTAATAATACTAGTTTTAATTTCAAATGAAGGTGCATCTATAGTGGGTCTAATAATACTGGGCTCCAAGCCTTCTCGTCCGGGCTGATTAGTCCCATTCAAAGGTTGATTATCGTCTGCCATGATTTCGTCCCCCGAGTTTTCGCTTTCCGAAAGTATCACCGGGTCGTCAATCGCGTTTGCAATCCGTTGTGCAATGACACGTGCCCGTTCTCGAAGCCTCCTACTTCTCCTAAGATTATGCGCTGGTTCGTCAACCGGCTCAGTAATATTAGGCGCGGGAGTTGAGGACATTAACCTGCAAACGAAAATTTCACACAATGAATATTTTATTACTATATAATAATTCTGCCCCTTTTTTTTTTCAGCTGAATAGAAGCAGAAAATTATTATAAAAGGGCTGAAAATTTTATAAAAATCCGAAAAATAGCCCGAAATTTTATAAAAATTCAACAAAATAAATAAATGAATCGACTAATACAAAAATGGCTTTAGGGTGCCGAAAACCCAAAGAATAAGCGAATAAATGAACCCGGATCAAATAAACAAATGAAACAAAAATACCGCAAAAATGAATAAATCGAATAAAACAAGAAATATTAACAAATAAATAAACAAATAAAAAATCAAGAAATTATACACAAATATTAACAAGTATATACACCGATAACATAATAACTCGGGTCGTTCCTAAAACTCGCCAAGTCCCCGGCAACGGCGCCAAAAACTTGACGTGTGCGTATATATACATAATATTTTGCAATGAATTACACACGATTGGGTTTTAAATTTATAAAAGTGATTATTACTTTTACATCAAAACACACACGAAAGAGGCAAGTGTACCCCGTCATATATGTAATAAAGTATCGGTAAGAACCAAGTATCGATCCAAGGAAATGGGCGGAGAACTAGTACTAGACCTTTGTCACTAAACTACCGGTAAAAACATAGGTTTTGTTGATTTAAACTAAACTAAAGTAACATAACCAAATACATAATAAAAACATACTAGATAGTAGATAAAAAGCCTTGCTAAATACACAACCACAGCATGTCAACTAAGTCAGTTTTGGCACTAGAAGCATTCGGTCAATTTTCCAATTTAAGACAATTAGTATCCCTTTCGGGAATCCTAACATGACAATCATTCGGAAAGCTAAAACGATAAACACACTTTAACCACCTAAAATTGTTCTTTAATGCACAATTGATAAATGTCTACAAAAATCTCTTAAAAATAAGTTAGTCAGCCGTTAGGATTGTTCTAACCTCACTTAAACACGGAAAGCGACACCGATAAACACAATGCAACCACCGAGATAAGCATAAACTAGATTAAATCACAACCAAGTTCATTTTACAAATCTTACACAATAATTCACTAAGATAGCAATTTTGGCCTAAACTACTAACTAAGCTAACAAATCATGGCAAGAATTTATAACGACACCATCTAACCCGTTTAGGCCCTTACGTGAAGGCAAGCTCTCTTGATTAACAATAATTACATTTTATTAAATCACTAACCATTTCTAGTATCATGATGCATACATTTAAACCAAGTTAAACTAGTTAACCAAATTCAAAGTTTACTAATACAAGATTAATTAAGCTTCATTTTTCAACTATGTTAACTAACCAAGCACCAATCATCCAATATAATTACTTATAATCAAGAATTCAATATCAATAACAAGGTTGCAAACTAATCATCAAAGATAATCATAGAAAATACTTCAAATATCATTACAAACAAAGTTTAACATACTAATGGCTATAATCTAGCAAGGGATTGTTGTGTTTTTGCCCAAGGGCTACAAAAATACATAAATCATAATCTAAGTACTTGAAAGATTAACAAAAACTTGGAAAGATTAGAAAATCAAACCATAAACAAGTACTAGACTAAGGATCCGGGTAGTAATCGAGCTAATCGGGATAATGTGGCTTGAATCCGGGTGAAAGCTAATGCCTCCGGAGCCTTAAAATCGCATGAGAGCTCTCCAAAAATCAAGAATGTCGAGCAGAAAGTTTCTGCTGAGTTTTTATACTTTTTTTGCTGTTGCACGGTCGTTCCCCATATGGAACGACCGTTCACTTTATTGAATTATTGAAGATGGGTCGCCATACTGCATACGTCACCGGATCGTTGACCAGATCTGAAGTTGCACGGTCGTTCTTCGGGACGGAACGACCGTTCAACTCCGAGCTATACATGTTGCACGTCAGGTCGCACCGACCGTTCAGTTCCGAGATGATCTTCGATGTCGGAGATGCACGGTCGTGCATCAGGTGGAACGACCGTTCCACAGGCCCAGTTCTGAATTCTTAACAGAATGTCCGCAGATTTGTCATTTTGTCCGGAAAGTCTTCATTTTTGCTATCATCTTGTCTGAAATGCAGTTTTAGGCCTGTAAACACAAATGTAGATAAATAAGTATCCGAACGACGGTTTTACGGCCAAAAACGCATAAAATAGGGGTAAAACGGGGGACTAAAATATGTGTAAATTAGAGTGTATCAGCCACGTGGCGGCCCAGAGTTCAGCCAGGTTTCACCTTTACACTGCCCGCGTAAGAGTTGGGGAGGGGTTTACGCGGCCCGCCTCAACCCAAAAATCATATTTTTAATTAAATTTAACAATATTTAAGGTATTCGGGGCCCGTTTTCACGTATGGGGTGTATTTATGGACATATTGGGATATTTTTTAAAATATATTAGGGTGTCGAAAATAATTCGAGGGTGTCGGTTTATTTAGGATTGTTACATTATCCCCACCTTGTTTTAGAGCTCGTCCTCGAGATCTACTGGAACAAGTGCGGATATTTCTTTTGCATTTCTGATTCAAGCTCCCATGTGTACTCGGTTCCTCTTTTGGAGTCCCACTTCACTTTGACCAGAACTAATCTCTTGTGCTTGAGATTCTTGACTTTCCTGTCTTCAATCTGTAGAGGCCTTTCTACAAACTTGAGTTGTTCATTTCTTGAGGTTAGATACATGAAATAGGCATTTCTTAAGAGGCATTATAAGTGATTCATCAACTAGGCATTTCTTGAGGTTAGATACATGAAATACATCATGTATTCCTGCCATTTTCTCTGGCAGTTGTAGCTGATAGGCTACAGGTCCTATTTTTCTAATAATCTTAAAAGGTCTAATATACCTGGGACTTAGCTTTCCTCTTTTGATGAATCTTACTACTCCTTTCCAAGGAGAAACTTTCAACAACACTTTATCTCCTACTTGAAATTCCAATGGTTTGCGTCGGTTATCAGCATAGCTTTTCTGTCGATCATGTGCTACTTTTAGTCGTTCCCTGACTTGAATAATCTTGTCGGTTGTCTCCTGTACTATCTCAGGTCCAGATAGTTGCTTTTCCCCACTTTCTGCCCAACAGACTGGGGTTCGGCACTTTCGTCCATAAAGTGCTTCGAATGGTGTAGCGTTGATACTTGTGTGATAACTATTATTATAAGAAAATTCTATTAAAGGTAAGTGATTGTCCCAATTACTTCCGAAATCAATTACACAAGCTCTAAGCATGTCCTCCATTGTCTGAATTGTCCTTTCACGTTGTCCGTCCGTTTGAGGATGATAAGTTGTGCTTAGATTTAACTTGGTTCCCATTGCTTTTTGGAAACTTGACCAAAAATGAGAAGTAAAACGGCTATCCCTATCAGAAACGATTGATAAAGGTATTCCATGTAATGAAACTATTTCATTTACATATAATTTAGCTAACTGTTCCATACTGAAAGTTTCTTTCATTGGTAGGAAATGAGCTGACTTGGTTAGCCTATCTACAATCACCCAGATTGTATTATTGCCTTTTCTTGGTTTGGGTAATTTAGTAACAAAATCCATTGTTATCAATTCCCATTTCCATACTGGCATTTCTAGCTGTTGCAATAGACCTGAGGGTTTCTGGTGTTCAGCTTTGACTTGTGAACAGGTTAAACATTTAGAAACATAGGCTGCTATGTCCTTTTTCATTCCTATCCACCAAAAATTCCTTCTTAAATCCTGATACATTTTATCACTTCCTGGATGCATTGTATACTTAGATTTATGGGCTTCTTGTAATATACGATGACGAGGTTTCCTAATTTAGGTATCCACATTCTATTTTTATGGAATCTCCAAATTCCATATGTTCCTTGTTCTAATTCCTTAATCATACCTTTTAGTTTTTTAGTATCATCCTTGATTACTGATTCTTGTGCTTTTCTAATTTGATCATTTAAATCTACTTGTAGATTTAATTTAAGAGAACATACCCTTTTTGGCTTTTCGTGATACTTCCGGCTTAAAGCATCTGCCACTACATTTGTTTTTCCTTCATGATACTGGATATCACAATCATAATCACTAAGCATTTCCATCCAGCGTCTTTGTCTCATATTCAACTCTTTTTGTCCGAAAACATACCTTAAACTTTTATGATCTGTGAATATGGTAAACTTACAACCATAAAGGTAATGTCTCCAAATTTTAAGGGCAAAAATTATTGCTCCTAATTCTAGATCATGGGTTGGGTAATTTTCTTCGTGATTCTTAAGTTGTCGAGACGCATATGCTATAACCTTTTGGCCTTGCATCAACACACATCCGTAACCTAACTTAGAAGCGTCACAATAAACTACTAAATCTTCAGTTCCTTCTGGTAACGCTAATATGGGTGCATGGGTTAATCTTTGCTTAAGAATTCTAAAGGCTTCTTCTTACTTTGGTCCCCATTCAAACTTAATGGATTTACAGGTTAACTTAGTTAAAGGAATAGCTATTTTAGAAAAATCTCGAATAAATCTTCTATAATAACCGGCCAATCGTAAGAAACTTCTAACCTCGATTGGTGACTCAGGGGTTTTCCATTTAGTTATCACCATTTTTGTTGGATCCACATGAATTCCTTCATGATTGACTAAATGTCCAAGAAATTGTACTTGCTCTAACCAAAACTCGCACTTAGAAAACGTAGCATAAAGCTTTTTCTTTCTTAATAGACTTAAAAGTGCATGCAAATGCTTTGCATGATCGTCTTTACTCTTAGAGTAAATTAGAATATCAACAATAAAAACAATTATGAATTTATCCAAATATGGCTTACATATTCGGTTCATCATGTCCATAAATGCGGCTGGGGCATTGGTTAGACCGAATGGCATGACAGTAAATTCATAATGACCATACCTTGTTCTAAATGCAGTTTTAGGAATGTCCTCTTCCTGTACCTTTAATTGATGATATCCTGACCTTAAATCGATTTTAGAGAAAAATCGAGTTCCTTGCAATTGATCAAACAGATCATCGATTCTTGGTAATGGATACCGATTCTTAATTGTGACCTTGTTTAATTCACGGTATTCAATGCACATACGCAGCGTAGCTAATACGTATCCAGGGGTTATAATTCTTACAAAGGAGCAGAACTTCGCTATTTAGGGGGGTATAATACCCGAATATAGCTTCTACTATGTGGAAATTCGTAAGAAAGAAAAGAAATTGAGCGACTGAAACAGATATCCCGAGCTCCCATTATATAGGGCCTCATCACGGTTTTCTCGCGGCCCGCGTAAAACAAGGAAAGGGCCTTACGCGGCCCGCGTCAACTATAGTCAACGCGTAGGTGATCCGGGTCATCAAGTAGGCTTGCCGGGTGTTGGGCCACGTGGAGGCCCAGAGTTCAGCCAGGTTTCACCTTTACACGGCCCGCGTTAGGGTTGGGGAGGGGTTTACGCGGCCCGCCTCAACCCAAATATCATATTTTTAATTAAATTTAATAATATTTAAGGTATTCGGGGCCCGTTTTCACGTATAGGGTGTATTTTTGGAAATATTGGGATATTTTTTAAAATATATTAGGGTGTCAGAAATAATTCGAGGGTGTCGGTTTATTGGGGAAAGTTCTTGTACAAATAATCTTGACATACTAAACATACAAATTGAAGGAAAACTCAAAAAGACAAGGTGACATTTTTGTAATTATCAATAACTATCAAAGTTACTCTACAAATATACCTAAAAAACCTAAAAAAAACCTAACCCCCCCCCCCCCCCAACCCCCAAAAACCTAAAAAAAACTAACAATTTTTTTTTTAATATTTTTTACTAAACCACCCCCAAAAATCGCTACTTTTAGTAGCAGCAAAAAAAAAACAATTTTTTTTTGCTAACAAAATGTAGCGATTTTTTATAAAAAAATATTAAAAAAATTGTGTTTTTTAGGTATTTTTAGTTGAGTTCACATTTGTATAGTTACTTAGATAGTTGGTGGTAATTACAAAAATGTCACATTGTCTTTTTGACTTTTCCTTCAATTTGTATGTTTAGTAGGTTAAGTTTATTTGTATTTGATCTTTTGCCTCGGTTTATTTAGGATTGTTACATATAATTAGATCAACTTCATATACCATCGATAGTTGAAAGAATATTGATCATTCTTCTTCTTCTTCTTCTTCTTCAATTTCGTTAAAAACAAATTCGCCTCTACAAACCATTAGGACCATTGCTCTGTTTTCTCTTCGAATCACCATCAATTGATCTATGTGAATCGCCGTAAAATTGGCCTCTGAAAATCGCCATATGCAAATCGCAATCAATTGTGTTCTAATTTCTGCAATTAATGTTCAATAAATTCAATCAAATGCGTTTTCCAAAAACTGTAATGAAACACAATATTAAAATGTTACGTTTGATGTCGAGCGTGTGTGAAGGGATGTCGAATTCGAGCGTGAGTGAAGGGTTGCAATATCAGAATGAGTTTGAACAACGAAGAACGATATTAGGAGATAGTAACGGGATATCAATTTCGTTTTAGTTGACGGACGTTTAAGATTTGGAGATTTGAATGATGTGGCGGTTGAAGAAATAAAAAGGATATTGGAGAACTGAAAGATGTGCCGGTTTGGGAAAAGATGCAACACATACATTTTAGTAGGAAAGGAACGTTCAGGAAATAATAGTATTATTATACAATAAATATCAGTAGTGATAAGAAACAAACTAGAATTCGTATTGAATCTACAATCTTCTTCACGTGTAAACTATATTCAAGTCTATTGATACAAATGTACATATGAGTATATGTATTAACTGTCAAATGGACATCTATATGATAACTGCCAAAACGGTTATGGGGGTGGTTTGTATATCTGATTTATAACACTCCCCCTCAGATATACATTATCATTATTCATTATACACTATTAACAACATACTCCAGGATGATGTTAAATCGGTACTTCAGGACCTATAAGATAAACCGATACTGCTGGACTAGTTCTGCTGCCTCGTTAAAAACCTTACTAAGAAAACCCAATGGGACAAAACTTAGTCAAGGAAAAGAGTACAGCGTGTATAATGCTCCCCCTCAATTTAACTAACATCTTTCAATCTTCGAAGCCCGATCTTATGTGATAAATACTCAAAACTGCTTCTGGGTAGTGATTTTGTGAAGAGATCAGCTAGATTTTCACTTGACTTAATCTGACGAACATCGATTTCTCCTTCTTTTTGTAGGTCATATGTTGAGAAGAACTTTGGTGAGATGTGCTTTGTTCTGTCGCCTTTGATGTAGCCTTCTTTTATTTGAGCTATGCAAGCAGCGTTGTCTTCATAGATAATCGTAGGGTCCTTCTTGATTTGTTCCAATCCGCATGCTTCTTGTATATGATTAATCATTGATCTCAACCACACGCATTCTCGACCAACATCATATAATGCTATCAGTTCAGCATGATTGGATGATGTTGTTGTAAGTGTTTGCTTAATCGATTTCCAAGAAATTGCTGTGCCACCGTATGTGAATACATAACCTGTCTGAGATTTTGCTTTGTGAGGATCTGATAGATATCCGGCATCAGCATACCCAACAAGCTGGGACTTTTGATCCTTTTGATAGAAAAGACCTAAGTCTTGTGTCCCGCAAATATACCGGAATATATGTTTTACACCATTCCAGTGTCTACGTGTTGGATTTGAACTGTATCTCGCTAGTACATGAACTGCAAATGCAATGTCAGGTCTTGTGTTATTTGCGAGGTACATAAGGGCACCGATCGCACTTAAGTACGGTACTTCTGGACCAAGTACTTCTTCGCCTTTTTCTTGAGGGAGATAAGGATCCTTGTGTGGATCTAGCGGTCGGACAACCATAGGTACGCTAAACGGATGTGCATTATCCATATTGAAACGTACTAACATCTTCTGGATGTAGTTTGATTGATGGACAGATGTACCATTGTACAGATACTCAAATTGTAGTCCGATGCATAATTTTGTCATACCAAGATCTTTCATTTCAAATTCATTCTTTAACAACTGAGCAGCTTTCTCTATCTCTTCAGGAGATCCGATGATGTTGATATCATCAACATAGACTGCTATTATAGTGAAATTTGAGAGTGATCTTTTAATAAAGACACATGGACTGATTACATCAGACTTGTATCCTTCTTTTTCGAGATATTCACTAAGTCAATTGTACCACATACGACCAGATTGTTTGAGACCATATAAAGATCTCTGGAGCTTTATAGAACACATATCTCGAGGTGTTGATTTTAATGCTTCAGGCAATTTTAATCCTTTAGGGATTTTCATGTAGATGTCATTTTCAAGTGTCCCGTATAAGTATGCGGTGACGACATCCATTAGCCTCATATGAAGTCCTTCAGAGATTGTGAGGCCGATTAGGAACCTAAGGGTTATCGCATCCACTACAGGGGAATACGTTTCCTCATAATCAACTCCTGTGATTTGGGAAAACCCTTGTGCTACAAGTCGAGCCTTATATCGTACAATCTCATTCTTTTCATTTCTCTTTATTGCAACCACCCATTTATAACCTACTGGTTTGACGTCTATGGGTGTTCGGACTACAGGTCCGAAAACATTTCGCTTTTCGAGCGAATTTAATTCGGCATTTATGGCTTCTTGCCATCTTGGCCAATCATTTCTGTGCATGCACTCTTCTAAAGTTTTAGGTACGTAATCATTTTCATTGATTACATCCGTTGCTATAGCATATGCGAATATATCATCAACACGTGTTTAATTCCGGTTCCACATTGTACTATCTTGTACATAATTAATAGAGATCTCATTTTCGTTCGGTACCGGTGTTTCTTCTGAAACTTCATTTTCCTCTGGAATTATAGTTGTCTCTTCCGGGACATTTGCCTCTACCGGGGTTTCATTTATAATCTTTTGTGAGTTTTCACTAACTGCGTTACTTTGCTCTTTTCGTTTTCGTGGGTTTTTGTCTTTGGAACCGATTGGCCTCCCACGCTTTCGTTGTATAGTAATCGCTTCTGGGATTACTTCAATTCGAGCAGGTGCATTTGATGCTGGTACATGTGACTTTTTCACTCTATTCGTGTCTGTGAATGCATCTGGTAATTCATTCGCTATTCTTTGCAAATGTGTAATCTTTTGGACTTCATATTCACATTGACCACTTCGGGGGTCGAGATTTGATAGCGATGATGCATTCCACGTTATTTCTTGTGTTACCAGTCTTTCTTTGTTCTTATCTCCCCCTAAGACTGGGAACATCGTTTCATCAAAATGACAGTCAACATACCGTGCTGTAAACATGTCTCCCGTCATTGGTTCTAAATATTTAATTATGGACGGGGAGTTAAAACCAATATAGATACCCAGTCTTCTTTGGGGTCCCATTGTAGTACGTTGTGGTGGCGGTATTGGTACGTATACCACACAACCAAAAATTCTAAGATGGGACAAACTTGGTTCTCGTCCGGAGACCAGTTGCAATGGGGAGTATTGTAACAACTCTCATCAAAAGTTATATTTATTTAATCAAATTGTCCAATAGGAAACCCTAATTGAGAAACCCAAGTGATTCTGTATAATCCCTAAAATTTTCAGAACATTTGGAATCAGGATTAGGGCCCCTAAAACTAAGGGGGGGGGGGTAAACCCTATTCGGTAATATCTTAATAGTTTGCTGTCGAAAATTCGAAATAATACGAAACCAACTCAGCAAGCCTACTAGGACACAAGGCTACCCTAGGGTAGATGGGTACCCCAGGCGAGTCGCGACAGAAACCGGGACATCTTCCGCGACACGCGGGAGATGTCAATTTCAGGTATAAATACAGGGGCTTGGGACTTGATTTCTGGCTTCAGTTCGACGTTAAAACTCTTTACGTACACAAAGTTAGACACTGTTTACTACAAAAACACACACTGATCACGAAGTGCTGCCACAATTCAGGGTAATAACTCGATCGCTGCTACGATTCAATGTCCGATCGATTAAACTATCCAATGGATGTTTAAGTGCTGCCCACATTAGGGTTTATGCTTTGTCATTCGTCGTTAAATCGATGGATGTTTAAGTATCGCACTTTGTCATTCGTTGTGAAGGTTGTAATCTCGTGAGTTATCGTAAATGTTGTATTAAGTTACTAACCTAGTTTGTGTGCCTGATTATTTAAACTAGGTTATCAAGGCTAATCAGTAGGATAAGCTCTGTTAAATCTGCAATGTGAGTCATTCTCTTTTTATCAAATCTATTTACAAAAGCATGTTTATTTCAAAGTTATAATTACGGGGATTAAGTCTTTGTAATCACCAAATTACAGCCGGTATGTGGGGTTTTGTATACATTACTTGATAATCGTCACCATTGGGGTAGCCAATGGGGGATATGACCATAGTCACAGATCCGGTCGAGTGACAAATACCGTGGGTAGTTGGTTTGATATCAGAAACATTGTAATCGCTCTTAATACTGTAAATTATAACAAACAACTCGTTTTAGAAATTAGAATGATTCACACAGTATTTCCCGCTGACAAAACCTTTTTCAAACATGTTTCAGGTGATCTGTTGTGATCCAGGAAAAGTGTCGTGAAGCACTATCAGCTTAAGGAAGTGGCTCAGTATAAAATAAAGAAACATGTTTTGTAAAATAAAAGATTTCTTTGTGAAATCTTAATATTGTAAATTATCGGGTTTTATCCCGAATTGTGAAATAAAATAATCGAGAAATATTTCAGTTTTAAAAATATCTTGAAGAAACTTCCGCTGTTAATTAAATACCACGGGATTTCTGTCCCGCGACTCCTGAAACGGGTCAAACCGGGTCGGAGGCCGTGATAGAAATAAGGTGGTATCAGAGCCACTGATTTAAGCCTATTAAGTATTTAGAAATACTTAATTTTACTGATTGCCAATTATGTGGTTATGTGTTTTATTAACTGATTATTTGTTAATTACAGTATGGGTAAACAAAAGTTGTCAAACATCTATCTTATACTAGATAGGTCATCCAACGAGAAGGGAAGTTCATCCCAAACAAAACCTTATGTAATTCCTGAAGAAGGAATATTTGTCCGTAAGGTACATTACGAGGAACCACTTTCTCCTAATAAAAGAAGTTTGATTATTAGGAAAAGTCAGGAGGAAATAAGGAAAAACCGAGAGAAGAAAGTTAAACAAGAAACCCAGGACTTAATCAATAAATCACCTTGGGAGGAAAAATTAGATGAGAAATGGGCAAATCTTTATATGCTAGCCACAGTAGCAGAAAATGCAAATCTTTAAATACTCAAAAGTTTTAGCACTTTTATTTTCCAGAAACCTTATTTAGTAAATAAATAAGTTACAGTAAATCGTAGTATAATTTACTTGTCAGTTGTTTTATGTATGCAATAATATTTATGGGTTATCTGTAAAATTTTGTTATTTTAACATTTGGTATGTATTTTGCATATATGCTAAACAGCATGAATGAGATATCAGAAGGTTTAGAAAATCTTAACCTCTATCCCGTTAAGATAGAAGTTTCCAAGGAATTCACCGGTTACTTCGCTGATAAAGAAGAACCCATGGAATTTCAATCCAAACCACTGGTAAAACCTAAACCCAAGAAAAGAAGCAGATTTGTGGGCTGGAGGCGTGTACGAAGGAAAAAGCCAGCAACAAGAAAGGTTACTACAACTGAAGAACCAAAAGACAAAGGAAAAGGGGTAGAAATTGAGGAAAATATTAATCAAGTAGAGATAGAAGCTGAGAAGATTTTTAAGCAAACAGAAAGAGAAGTCGGAGAAAGTTCTAGACAGAAACAGAAAATGACTCCCTGGGAAGTTTTAGATCATAAACTAGTAATGAGTGACCTCATCGGACCTGCCGATGGAAACCTTTAACCAGCTAATCCAAACCTTATATTTACTGAAGAAGATCTTTTCAGCTACCCACTAGAAGTTCCAATCCCAATCAATCTGGAACCTGCTATTCCAGACCCTATTGTCCAATCTCAACCACTACCAGTAGAATTAGATGAATGGTGGACAACTGATTGGCAATACCAAAATCTTTTAAACAACCCTGATACATTTTTCCCACAAGTTGACCCAGAACCTCCACTATATCCAACTATGAGCCCGGAGAATCTAACTGAACTTCGTCTTTGGGGCGAAGAGTTAATTGATGCAGGAAATAGGATTAGGGATATTGGAGAAAGGGTTACTTGGAAGTATGACGAAAGGGAGCGTCGTTTTTAAGAAATTAGCTGACCAAATAATGGGAGTTTGCAGGAATATGTGTTAATAAATAATCATAATAACCAGTATGTGTAATAACTTAACAATAAAACGTTGTATGATAATCGTGTGTACGAGGCATAATATAATATATAGAAATGAAACCTGTGAAATCGATAATTTTTGGTTATACATGTTAATGTGATTATGTGCAAACTGTTTTATTATATTTATAATTATACTAATTACTTATATAAAATTAATTATCAGATGGCAAACATTGGTAATGAACCAGTAAATGAGGTTAATCAGTCTGAGCAACATCCAGGAGATCAATATATGACTAGGCAAGATATCGAAAATATTGTTGCTCAAGGGATAGCCAATGCTATTCCAGCCATCGTTGCTGCTGTAAAGAATCCAATCGAACCGCAACAAATCGTTCCTAGTAAACGTATTTCTGAAGATAACTTCAGCAATAGTGTAAACGGAGGCAATGATCATGTTAACCATAATGGGGAACCACATCAAGCTCCATTACCTAAGAAAATGAAAACTGCAACGCCTGGTTGCACTTTCAAAGAATTCCTTGCTTGTAAACCCACTGAATTTGCAGGCAATGAAGGAGCAACTGCATCACTACGTTGGTTAGAGAAAACCGAAGCAGTCATTGCAATAAGTAAATGTGCTAAAGATGATCAGGTCATGTACGCATCAAATCTCTTCAAGGAAGGAGCACTCGAATGGTGGAACACTGTGTTACAATCAAAAGGAAGAATAATAGTTTATGCCATGACTTGGGAAGAATTTAAGGGTTTTGTAGAAAGAAAATTCTGTCCCGAGTATGAAAAGGAACAGATGACAAATAAGTTTCTAAATCATCGGATGATGGGTATAGATTGTCGCGGTTATACTTCGACATTCTTTGAATATGCTAGAGTGGTACCAACACTGGCTTCACCAGAACCGGTACTCATTTCTCGCTACATTTGGGGACTGATTAGTGAAATCCGCAACATTGTTAAAGCTGCGAGACCTCGCACTATTGACGATGCTGTGGAATTAGCTAATACCCTAACTGACGAACTGGTACGTACACAAGATGAAAACAAGAAGAAAGAATTGGCTCAGAAAATTACCCAAGGATTTCGTATGGGTAACAGTAGTAATTTCAAGAGAAGAGGAACTGGGCAATTCTCAACTCCGTCATTCTGCCGAAAATGCAAGAAGAAACATTATGGAAGATGCGACATAACCTGCAATTTTTGTAAAGTGGTAGGACATCGTGAAGAAAACTGCAGAAAGAAAACAATAGTTTGCTATAACTGTGGAGAAAATGGACATTATAAAACAGAATGTCCTAAATTAATCAAACCAGCAGACAACAAAACTAAGGCGACCGGCGGAACTATTAAGAAGAATGCTAGGGCATTTCAGCTAACCACTCAAGAAGCAGAACTCATCCCAGATGTGATAGCGGGTACGTTGTTAGTTCACAACATTTACGCCAAAGTATTATTTGACTCTGGTGCAAACCAAAGTTTTATAAATACTTCATTCTGCCAAGCTCTTAATTTACCTTTAACCAATATTAGGCAGATTTTTACAGTTGAAACGGCAGACGGAAATTCAGTTAAAATAGATAAAGTTTTGCAGGAGGAAAATATAGAACTTTTAGGACATAAATTCTCTACAAAACTGTTGCCGATGAATTTAGCTGAATTTGATGTTGTATTAGGAATGGATTGGTTAGTAGCCAACCATGCTAGAATCCTTTGTGATCAGAATTCCATAGAAATTCAATCACCCACCGGAGAAGTGATTAGGATTACAGGAGATAAACCACGTAAACCCATGAAGTTCATATCAGTAATGAAAGTTGCTAATTATGAACGAAAACAAGGAATAGTGTATATGATTTCGGTAATCATTAGTACTAAGGGAAAAGATCTTAAGGAAATACCAGTAGTCTCAGAATACCCAGATGTATTTCCAGAAGAATTACCAGGGTTACCACCAAATAGGGAAGTAGAGTTTAGGATTCATCTAATTCCAGGAACTACACCGATAGCCAAGGCACCTTATCGGTTAGCACCCACAGAAATGTTAGAACTAAAAACACAATTAGATGAATTACTAAGTAAAGGATTCATACAACCTAGTTCATCCCCATGGGGAGCACCAGTGCTATTTGTTAAGAAAAAGGATGGTTCAATGAGAATGTGTATCGATTATAGAGAACTGAATAAGGTTACAATTAAGAGTCGATACCCATTACCTAGGATTGATGATCTGTTTGATCAACTTCAGGGGGCTAGATATTTTTCTAATATAGATTTACGCTCCGGATATCATCAATTGAAGGTATAAGAAGAAGACATACCTAAAAATGCTTTTAGAACTAGGTATGGTCATTATGAGTTTACAGCCATGCCTTTTGGGTTAACAAATGCACCTGCTGCATTCATGGACATGATGAATAGGATCTGTAAACCATATTTGGATAAATTTGTAATTGTCTTCATAGACGATATACTTATTTATTCCAAAAGTCAGATAGAGCATTGTGAACACCTTCATGCACTCTTAACTTTGTTAAGAAAAGAAAAGCTTTATGCCAAATTCTCGAAGTGTGAATTTTGGTTACAAGAAGTGCAATTCTTAGGACACATGGTGAATCATGAAGGTATTCACGTAGATCCTGCTAAGATAGAAGCAATTACCAATTGGAAGGTTCCACAAACAGCAATGGAAATTAGAAGTTTTATAGGTTTAGCTGGGTATTATAGACGGTTTATTAAGGATTTTTCCAAAATAGCAGTACCATTAACTAAGCTAACCTGTAAAGCGGTTAAGTTTGAATGGGGACCAAAGCAAGAAGAATCCTTTAGAATATTAAAACAGAAATTAACAAATGCACCAATCTTAGCCTTACCAGAAGGAACTGAAGATTTTGAGGTATATTGTGATGCTTCAAAACTAGGATATGGATGTGTGCTTATGCAACGCGAAAAGGTGATTGCATATGCTTCAAGGCAATTGAAAAAGAACGAAGAAAACTATACGACTCGTGATTTAGAATTAGGAGCCGTAATTTTTGCCCTTAAGATTTGGAGACATTATCTTTACGGAAGTAAATTTACTGTCTACACAGACCACAAAAGTTTAAGATATATATTTGGGCAAAAAAAGTTAAACATGAGGCAAAGGAGATGGATGGAAATCCTAAGTGACTACGACTGTGATATTCAGTATCATGAAGGAAAGGCAAATGTAGTTGCAGATGCCTTAAGTCGTAAGTATTATGAGAAACAACGACGGGTTCGTGCTCTCAGATTAAATCTACAATTAGATTTAATGGAACAATTGAAGAAGGTTCAAACTACAGCAATCAAGGATGATGATGAAGGAATGAAAGGAAAAATAAAGGAATTAGAACAAGGAGCAGATGGAATTTGGAGATTCCACAAAAGTAGAATTTGGGTACCTAAGCAGGGAGACTTAAGACCTAAGATTTTAGAAGAAGCCCATAAATCTAGGTATACTATGCACCCAGGAAACAATAAGATGTACCAAGATTTAAGAAAGAACTTTTGGTGGATAGGAATGAAAAAGGATATAGCACGATATTTTTCTAAATGTCTCACTTGTTCACAAGTTAAGGCAGAACATCAGAAACCCTCAGGTCTACTACAACAATTAGAAATGCCTGTATGGAAATGGGAACTTATAACAATGGATTTTGTTACTAAGTTACCCAAAACCAGAAAAGGTAATGATGCGATTTGGGTAATTGTGGATCGATTAACCAAATCAGCTCACTTTTTACCAATGAAAGAAACCTTTAGTATGGAAAGGTTGGCAAAATTGTATGTAGATGAAGTTGTATCCTTACATGGAGTTCCACTCTCCATTGTTTCGGATAGGGATAGTCGTTTTACTTCTCATTTCTGGAAAAGTTTCCAACAAGCTATGGGAACTCGATTAAATCTGAGCACTGCATATCATCCCCAAACAGACGGACAAAGTGAAAGAACAATCCAAACTCTAGAAGACATGCTTCGAGCATGTGTAATAGATTTTGGTGGAAATTGGGATGATCATTTACCATTAATTGAATTCTCCTATAACAATAGCTATCATTCAAGTATTGAAACCACCCCATTTGAAGCACTGTATGGAAGAAAGTGCAGAACTCCAGTCTGTTGGGCAGAAATAGGAGAAAGTCAATTATCAGGTCCTGAAATAGTGCAAGAGACGACTGATAAGATTACTCAAATCAAGGAAAGACTGAAGATGGCTCGTGATCGTCAAAAGAGTTATGCAGACAATAGATGCAAGCCGTTAGAATTCCAAGTTGGAGACAAAGTACTATTGAATGTTTCTCCTTGGAAAGGAGTAGTTAGATTCGGAAAGAAAGGAAAGCTAAGTCCAAGGTACGTAGGACCATTTTCAGTGATCCAATGTATAGGATCAGTTGCTTATCGTTTACAACTACCAGAAGAATTAGCAGGAGTACATGATGTATTTCATGTATCCAATCTCAAGAAATGCTTATCAGATGAATCACTGGTAGTACCTCTTCGAGATATAAAGGTAAACGAAAAGTTGAAATTTGTTGAGAAACCTCTTCAAATTGAGGATCGAAAGATCAAATTTCTCAAACACAAACGACTAGTTTTAGTCAAAGTCAGATGGGATTCAAAGAGAGGAGCTGAATACACTTGGGAGCTGGAATCAGAAATGAAGCGAAAGTATCCTCACTTATTCCAGTAAATCTCGAGGACGAGATTTTTATTAAGGTGGGGAGAATGTAACAACTCTCATCAAAAGTTATATTTATTTAATCAAATTGTCCAATAGGAAACCCTAATTGAGAAACCCAAGTGATTCTGTATAATCCCTAAAATTTTCAGAACATTTGGAATCAGGATTAGGGCCCCTAAAACTAAGGGGGGGTAAACCCTATTCGGTAATATCTTAATAGTTTGTTGTCGAAAATTCGAAATAATACGAAACCATCTCAGCAAGCCTACTAGGACACAACGCTACCCTAGGGTAGATGGGTACCCCAGGTGAGTCCCGACAGAAACCGGGACATCTTCCACGACACGCGGGAGATGTCAATTTCAGGTATAAATACAGGGGCTTGGGACTTGATTTCTGGCTTCAGTTCGACGTTAAAACTCTTTACGTACACAAAGTTAGACACTGTTTACTACAAAAACACACACTGATCACGAAGTGCTGCCACAATTCAGGGTAATAACTCGATCGCTGCTACGATTCAATGTCCGATCGATTAAACTATCCAATGGATGTTTAAGTGCTGCCCACATTAGGGTTTATGCTTTGTCATTCGTCGTTAAATCGATGGATGTTTAAGTATCGCACTTTGTCATTCGTTGTGAAGGTTGTAATCTCGTGAGTTATCGTAAATGCTGTATTAAGTTACTAACCTAGTTTGTGTGCCTGATTATTTAAACTAGGTTATCAAGGCTAATCAGTAGGATAAGCTCTGTTAAATCTGCAATGTGAGTCATTCTCTTTTTATCAAATCTATTTACAAAAGCATGTTTATTTCAAAGTTATAATTACGGGGATTAAGTCTTTGTAATCACCAAATTACAGCCGGTATGTGGGGTTTTGTATACATTACTTGATAATCATCACCATTGGGGCAGCCAATGGGGGATATGACCATAGTCACAGATCCGGTCGAGTGACAAATACCGTGGGTAGTTGGTTTGATATCAGAAACATTGTAATCGCTCTTAATACTGTAAATTATAACAAACAAGTCATTTTAGAAATTAGAATGATTCACTCAGTATTTCCCGCTGACAAAACCTTTTTCAAACATGTTTCAGGTGATCTGTTGTGATCCAGGAAAAGTGCCGTGAAGCACTATCAGCTTAAGGAAGTGGCTCAGTATAAAATAAAGAAACATGTTTTGTAAAATAAAAGATTTCTTTGTGAAATCTTAATATTGTAAATTATCGGGTTTTATCCCGAATTGTGAAATAAAATAATCGGGAAATATTTCAGTTTTAAAAAGATCTTGAAGAAACTTCCGCTGTTAAATAAATACCACGGGATTTCTGTCCCGCGGCTCCTGAAACGGGTCAAACCGGGTCGGGGGCCGTGACAAGTATTCATGATCAGCAGTTGGTCTCAATCTAATCAATGCAGCAGCATGCAAAATAGCATGTCCCCATGCAGAAGATGGTAGTTTACATCTCATTAAAAGTGGTATAGCGATTATTTGTAATCTTTTAATCAAAGATTCAGCTAAACCGTTTTGTGTGTGAACATGAGGTACTGAATGTTCAACGTTGATCCCGATTGACATACAATAGTCATTAAACGCTTGAGATGTGAACTCTCCCGCATTATCCATCCGGATGTTTTTAATTTGATTGTCGGGGAAATTGGCTCTCAATTGTATGATTTGAGCTAAAAGCCGGGCAAATGCTACATTTCGAGTAGATAAAAGGCTCACATGTGACCACCTTGAGGATGCGTCAATTAAGACCAAAAAATAGCGGAATGGTCCACACGGAGGATGAATAGGCCCACAAATATCCCCTTGGATTCTTTCTAAAAATGATGGGGTTTCATGTATCAATTTAGTTTGTGAAGGCCGAGTTATAAGTTTGTCCAGAGAGCATGCTGCACATGATAAGTCTTGTGGTAGCAAAACTTTTAAGTTTTTGAGAGGGTGCCCAGTGGCACTTTTGATTATTCGTCTCATCATTATGCTACCAGGGTGACCTAGACGGTCATGCTATATATTAAATGTGTCTTTATCTAATAGCTTTTGGTTACTCACCATGTATGATTCGATAGGATTGATATTAGTACAATATAATCCAGAGGATAAGGCTTCTAATTGTTCGACAATTGTTTCTTGGCCATTTTTGTCTGAAGTAATATGAAGATATTCAATATTATTTTCAGATGTTGTTTTTAGGTGGTAACCGTTTTTTCGAATATCTTTAAAGCTAAGTAAATTTCTTCTGGATTTACTAGAAAATAATGCATTATCAATAGTTAATTGGGTACCCGAAGATAATGTTATGTGTGCTCTACTGGAGCCTTCGATAAGGTTACTGACACCAGATATAGTACCAATCGGTGTCTCTGCCGGAGACAACTTAGAGAAAAATTTCATATCTTTGAGAATAGTATTAGTACTACCGCTATCTACCAGACATTCATCACCAATAATAGCTCTACTGGAGCTAGCATACATATTTCTTCAGGAAATTAAAATAAAAAAGTTAATGCAAAGAAGTAAATGAAACATTGCAAGAGTTTCAAACCAAACCAAATACAAACGTCACAGTGTGAAAAGTAAAGCATAAAAGGTACATTAAATATGTTTAAACATCACGAACATTTTCAATGAAATCACATGCATCCAAATGAACGTCTGATATCGTGGCTGGAGGTGCATCCTCAATCAGATTGGTTTCAGCATTCTTTCCTTTTTCTTTCATCATGCGTTGATATGCCTCAACGAGGTGTTTAGGGGTGCGACATGTGCGGGACCAATGATTTGACATCCCACATCTATAACAAATGTTGTTTTGGTTCCCGCTACTTTTCCTTTTTGAAGGTTGCCCCGTATTATGTCGACTCGATTCACCACCGCTATTTTTAGTGTTCTGGGACTCTCGATGCCATGTGTATCCCCGTCCTCGACCACGACCACGACCTCTGCTGGGGCCGCGGCCTCTACCTCTACCTCTACCTCGTCCGCTTTGAGAAATTGGCCACATTCGCTTCAGGGAATGGGCTTGCACCAGCGGGTCGTGATTGATGATTTTGTAGTAGGAGCTTGTTGTTTTGCTCCGCGACCAGAAGACATGATATCAATTCAGAATACTTAGTAAATTGACGTTCCCTGTATTGCTGCGACAGGAGCATATTTGAGGCATGGAACGTTGAGAAAGTTTTTTCAAGCATGTCTTCATCGGTAATTTTCTCACCACATAATTTAAGTTCAGAGGTAATGCGGAACAAGGCAGAGTTATACTCACTAACAATTTTAAAATCCTGTAGTCGTAAATAAAGCCATTCATAGCGGGCTTTGGGGAGTAAGACCAACTTCTGGTGGTCAAAACGTTCTTTTATATTTGTCCATAGTTCAAGGGGGTCCTCAACAGTTAGATATTCCCGCTTTAGATCTTCGTGAAGATGATGGCGGAGGAATATCATAGCTTTCGCTTTATCTTGAGGTGTACTTTGATTACCATCAATAATTGTCTCCCCCAAATTATTTGCCGTCAAATGAATTTTAGCATCAAGAGTCCATGGTAGGTAATTGTTACCCGAGATGTCGAATGCGGTGAATTCAAGTTTTGATAAGTTCGACATTTTTATCTACAAGGAAAGATTCATGCATTTAAAATGAGCCAACGTATAATATAAGGAGAACTTCAGGTTCATTTTTAGTTAGAACTTCAAGTTCTAAAGTTGAATGTATTTTTTTTTAATGTGAAAATTCCAAAATAAAGTTAAATAAAATAACTTAATTTTTCTTTTAGGTAGGACTCAGTGGAAATTATTATATTGTATAATTTAGTTTAAGAAAAAAAATCTTTAAATCATCTAACTGATGAAAAAGGTTGACCGAAGAAAGGAGATATGCAATTTCTTGTTTCAAGATAATATAAAATAAAATATAAATTTTGCCCACAGGAAATCAAAACCATAACCTGACCTGGTATTTCACATCCCAAAAAAAAAAACCTTTATTTATTAGTTCCTTTTAGATCGTGGGGTATGGTGGGGCTTGGGTTGGGCATTTGGTGACATGTGTGGGGTATGGGGCGGGGGTTTGGGCGTGGGTTGGGGTAAAACGCCCAAGTGACCACCCCGGGTGGGCTTGGGTTTGGACGTGGCCCCTTGGGGCTTTGCTTTCAAGCCGGGCGTGGGGCTGGCTCCGTGCGGCGGTGGCGGCCGTCATAAGCCGGTCAGATGATGTTCCAATTAGGTCCGATAGTTCTCTTCGGTGGTGAAGGTAAAGCGATCCGACTTTCCGACGATAATCTACGGTATTGGCACTGTTGCCGTTGTCCGTGTTGTTGTCGCCATAAGTAATTCGGTGAACGGTCGTTTCCGGTGAACGACGGTCTCCGGTGAACGACGGTTTCGGTGGTGTGCAGCGTCGGTTAACGAAGAAGACGATCCGACGAAATCGATGAACAACAAGAGAGGGTAACCGCTCAAGAAAAAAAACCGTTATCTCCGGCGATGGTTAAGCAGCCGGAGCGTCGTCGCTACCGGTGAATCGCCGGACTGGTCGGTGGCGGTTGAGGACAATCGCCGGAAAAAGTTTTCAGGTAAGAGATTTTATGTGTTATGGATTGATTCTTCTGTTTTGTTCGGTTACTTCTGTATGTTGATGATTCCGTTTTGAATAACAGGGCAGTCCTAATTTGTTCTAATGTTCAAGAGGAAAACCTATGTCTTGTGATCCAAAGAATCAAATTAGAAGTCCAATTTGAAAATATTTGAACAAAAAAATTGTTGTTTGTATGCCATCGTTGAAAAAAAAAATTCTTATAACAAACTGGAATTTCCATTCAAACTTCAGTGTCATTTCCACTATATGTAAATTCGAAATTTGTGATTCATTATTGGATACACAAGGCTATACGGATAACATGGAAGCATTTTGAATATAGTGTGGAGATTTTGATGGCGTACCCGGATTATGATGAACCGACCGAGATTATCTGGAACCAAAATGGTGTTAGTGAATTCCTGATGTTGAAGATCGCCGGTAATTTTTTTTTCGTGAAGAGTCCGTTCGTGCTGATAACGTGATAAGAAACAAACTAGAATTTGTATTGAATTTGCAATCTTCTTCACGTGTAAACTATATTCAAGTCTATTGATACAAATGTACATATGAGTATATGTATTAACTGTCAAATGGACATCTATATGATAACTGCCAAAACGGTTATGGGGGTGGTTTGTATATCTGATTTATAACAAGTAGGAAATATAATTAATTTTGAAGTGGGGATACGCTACGCATGATGTTGGTATTTTTTTTTTAAATGGAAGGGTGCGTTACACGCAGGGGCGGAACCAGAGGGGGGTCAAGAGGGTCCGTTGACCCTCCGGTCACTGCAACTTTTTGAATTTTTATTTATAAATTTTGATTTTTTGAAGAACAAACTTAGAGATGGACCCCCTAATTTGAACCAGTATAGAATATAAGCTTATGATGACCCCCTAGCTATATCGTTCTGGTTCCGTCACTGTTACACGTTTTGTCTTTTCTGCCTAACCCAGTTAATTTTTTTGTTAATTTTAATCATGTGCCCCACACATGAGGGTATTTTCGTCAATTTATCTTTCCAGAGACTAATTGTGTAAATAAGACGAAAATCCAACCATTTAAAAAAAGATTTTTAGAATATAAAAAAAATATATAATTTCTCACATATCTTTTCTGCCATAGTTTTAGACGGTGTCATAATAATCATTAAATTTTCAAGTTTATTTAATTGAATCGGTGGTATTTCTTGATTTCATCTAGTAATTTATCATGTCAATTTCCTGATCTATCGTCTAATTAATATTAACTAGGCTTAATTCCCCGCGTTTGCGGGGTGAAGACGTAAAACCATGCCTGCCAATGTTGTGGGGTTAGAGGTGTAAAAACCGTGCTAAGTAGCAACCAAACGACAATCAAAACCAAGAAAAAAATGTAATGTAAAACCACAAATTTTTAACACCAAGTGACTCACGTTATGTAAAAAAGTAGATGAAGTCGAATTTATACCGACACGTTTAGAAAGTCGAGGGGGTGAAAAAACCCCAAGAGACCAAGTGCGACCACCAAATACCTTACTAAGTAGCAACCGATCGACAACCAAATCCAGAAAAAAGTAAAAAAAAAACCCAAGTTTTGTTACAAAATAAAAAAACAAAAAGTTTAGAAAAGTCGTAAAAAGACAAAAGAAGATGATACTATTCATGTTACAAATTAATATATATAAATAACTAGTAGATGCCCCGCCCGCGTTGCGGGGCGATGACCGAATAATTATCAATCAATTAAAAAAAGACTACTGTAATTTTGCTATGGAAAAAAACGATGATAAGACCGTAATTTTGGGCTCAGACCGTAATGTTAGGCAGCTAGAGTTATGCGCCGCCTGCAACGCGGGCGCTAAACCGAGTATTTCTTAGGTTAATAACATGTACGCAATTATGTCGGTTAGTTATACATGCTACCTATAACACGATATAAAAAAAAATACATCAAGTTAACCAATTAAAGAAAACAGTACCATAGTTATGACAATTTTTTTTTTTAACTAAAACGATGACAAGCGTGTAATTTAGAGTTGGGGGTAAAACAATAATTTGTCAGGACCAATTAGCGAGTGCTAGGCAGCTGTTTGGCATGAATAAAAACAAAATTAAGTTAAAAAGGTAAAATAAAACACTAACATGGTTTTGCAAAAGAAAAAAAACGATGGCAAAATTGCAATTTTTAGCAGAGGTAAAATCGTAATTTTAAAATGGAGCTAAAATAATATTTTGAACTGAGGGCAAAACCTTATTTTTTTTAAATGGGGCAAAATCGTAATATTTTAGCTGCGGGTAAGATCGTAATTTTTAGCTGGGGGCCAAATCGTAATTTTAAACTGTGAACCAAATCGTAATTTGGCAGGACTCTAGCTGAGGGCAAAACCATAATTTTATTTTAAACTGGGGGCAAAAATGTATTTTTTACTGAGGGCAAAATCGTAAATTTAAGCAAGGGGCAAAAAGAAAAATTTTATTTTAAATCGAAGACGAAATCGTAATTTTACATCTGGAATAAAATTGTAATTTGACATTAGCTATAAATTACTATTATATGAAAAAAAAAAAAACACAAATGTCAAAGTGGCAGCCAAATTGACGAACCACATCAGGGTGAGAGGGGCACTCCCCTAAGAGGGGAGTCCCCTCTCTTACGCACCACCAATCAGCATATGCCACGTCAACTCCCCTAACACCCCAATTTGATGGCGTCACTCCCCTCTTAACTCCCTTGTTTTTTTATTAAAAAAAAACAAAATGGTTTGATTGGTTGGAAAATGGGGCCCACCATCTCTCTCCCTCCCTGCTCGCGGTGAACAACCACCGAATGTGGTCCCCGATTTCCCTCCCCGAATGGTTGGCAGCACCCCCCTAATCGGCAAAGTCGGTCCCCGAATGGAGTCCCCGACGGTGCCCCGAGCACCCTCAAAAAACTATTACCGCATGACGTAATCAACTACTAAATGTATATGTTGAAAATTTGTAGTGCAGGTGGGTGCAAAAATGTTTGGTGGTTAGTTTTTATGGGCCCTCACTTTCGTCCTCAAACCGAACATCTTATCTGTTCACTAAAAGACTCGAAGTTTCTATCAATCTTAGGGTGAGGGGGGCACCCTCGGTGACCCCGTGCGGGGACCGACTTTGCCGATCGGGAGAGTGCTGCCATCCATGCGGGGACTCAAATGGGGGAGCCAAATCGGGGAGGAGGCACCGAAGAGGGGAGGAGAGAAAAGGTGGGGCCACCATTCAATCAACCAATGAAAACTTTTTTTTTAATAAAAAAACAAGTCACCTACGAGGGGAGTGCCGCCATCAAATTGGGGTGTGAGGGGAGTTTAAGAGGGGAATTGACGTGACATAGCCTGATTGGGTGTGCGTAAGAGAGGGGACTCCCCTCTTAGGGGAGTGCCCCCCTCACTCTTACACTATTTATTTTGGTTTCAGTTGACCATCATCCAAAACATCAACCAATAGTGAAATCTTGTTGGGTTGTAACAGTTTAGCTATGCAATCAGAGTGGTTTGACCATTGACTTTCTTCAATGTCTCAAATTTTGTTTGGTTGTTTTATTTGTTAATTCTTTTATATATAAACGGGTGAAAAGACTAAAATACCATTTTGTGATCTGAATTGACAAAGAAAATTAACTGGGTTAGGCCTAAAGAACATAACGTGTAAGATTTTCAAACAATAACTACAAAACTCATCAATTTTAAAGACAAAGAATACCGCCTGAAATTTGATATAAAAACAAGGACAACAGTTGTAATTCGCTCTTGTTTTAAATTGATTTTGCATTCTCTTTCAAGGACCTACTCAACATCCACAACAGTCTCGGGGTTCTTCGTAGCAAGAAAAAACTGATTCAAACGATAATACTAGTAACTGTTTGGATCATTTGGAAGACCCGAAATGAGCTAATTTTTGCGGGTAAGCGTGTACACTTGGATCGCATTGTTGGTGAAGTCCAGGCCACTCCTTTTCTATGGGTTAAAAATCAGGCGAAACAACATAATTTGGTGTGGGAGAATTGGCTTTCGTTTAGTGTTTAAATGCAAGCCCTGTAATGATAACCTAGGCGACTAACAAAGGGTGATCTTGTATGTATGTTGTACTAATCATTTTGATTGGTATGTATGCTGTATTGTATATACCTTTGGTGTGAAATGAAAATTTGCCTTCCAAAAAAAACATTGTTTTAAAATTATTAGGGTGTTGGTTTTGGGGGTACATCATCAAGTTTGAAGCGATTTGACATTTAGGATTCTTGTTTTGTTTAAGGTTTTATCATTCTATAAGGGTAAGAGGGGCACTCCCCTAAGGCTAGAGGGTGTGGGATAACCCCCTTGGGGGGTTATAAAGGACACCTCAGCGCCACCTAGGCGCCACATCAGCCACGGGGCTTTATAACCCCCCCACCCCCCATTTAATTTGCTGGGTGTGGAATGGAGCCCCCTCATCATTACCTAATTATTTGTTATTTTAAAAATCATTTAATTTTCATATATTAATTTATACCACATAATTTATATATTTTAAATAAAATGCCATAATTGAAATAATATAAATAAAATGTCACAATTTAAATAAAAACCATACAATGCCAGAGTTTAATTTTGAGATAGAGATGTGTTTATATGGTGTAAGGTTTATATATACATATATATATATAGATAAAAAGTTTAATTTTTTTAAACGTTTACAAACGGTCATATTGACCTTTCTGTCTCGATCCACGCAATTGCATGCCGTTACCATGTTGGCGAGGGGTCTATAGCGCCCCGACTTAATCTCCGGGGTGTGGGTGTATAGCGCCGGGGGCGCTATAGGCGGTGACCTGGCGAGGATGGCGCCCCCCACACCCTCCGGCTGTAACATCCGCCAATTTTAGAGCTATAGGATTGACGACTCGCCGCCCGTAACTTGTGGTTATGTCATGAGCATCTTGCGTCTCTTTTGGTTTGATATGTTAGACACATGCCATGTTTTTACGTTTATCTTGAATCACATGCTTGCTATGAGGAATTGTTCAAAACTTATCATTTGTTATGTACGTACCAAACTTGTATACTCGCCTTTGCTTTTGCATTGAACTTTATTTTAAACATGTTACAGGTTGAGGATGATGATGCTATGAAATGAAGTAGCGTTGATGCCTAGATACACATATAGACGTTTAGGTCAAATACATTGTATAAATGCCATATTTGTTGTCGTATTGTTCTTTTTGTATTCAACATGTTGTATCTCAAATTTCATGTATTGTAACATTTATTTATAAAAGAAATCAATTTATCTTTAAATTCTATTGTCACAATTTAGCGTTATGTGTGATGAGCAATCTTTCTTCGTCTCACTCCGATGTTTCCGCCATCGGTTGGGGTGTGACAGATTGGTATCAGAGCCATAACTATAGGGAATTAGGAAAAGTAGGAATGCTTTTACCTAGTCTATAGTTTTAGAGTCTTATTCGTATATTTTGCTCGAACTACTACATGATACTTTATTTGTTTCTCATTTATGCTATTTTAGACATATGTATCACTCGTGAGAAATATTCAACATGTTATTCTTATGCATTAATGCTTGTCCTATTATGTGTTAATACTTGCTTCATTGTTCGATTCTTTACGTGTTACTCTAAACATATTTCTCTATGTGTTAATACATGTTTTATCATTTCGTTATCCAAGCACCATTCTTGATATGCTTTCTTGTGTGTTTATACTTGTTTATGTATTTCCTTTGACATCCACTTCCCTCATGCGTTTTACTTTTATTCTAAATCCGACAACACTCATATTACAAAAAATGAGATGACTACACCAAAATAGGCGTGAAACCCACAATTTGGTGAATGACTCTCGATCCTTCTACTTTTCTTTTTACACGAAATTCACCACCAAGTTAGGAGTGAAATCCACACCTTGATGGAGAAATTCAAATTTCAAATTCTAGTGGACCCTCGCCAAAGTGTCGAAATTAACTTTTGACCCGACGAGTACCAACCACACTTAGGATACTAAATCGCCAAGTTAGGGGTGAAACCCGCACCTTGTCGACTAGTTCCACTCCTTGATTTTCATTAATCCCGCCAAGTCTCGAAATTTCAATTGAATTGGGGACATGTAGTAACTGGAAGGGTAAATACCGTCAACCGACTTGTCGGCGAGAGTATTTCACCTATTAGGCCAAAGCATGCTCCTCAAGTTCGAAAGACTTTTCGACTACTTTGGTTAGTCAAAGGTTCCGTTTTGGAACCATCCGAATTTTAATCAAACGTGTTTTACTATTTATTTTACGTGATGCAATCTTTCAAATTCGAATTTACTTTCGATATTTTCTCCTCACACACACAACATATTGAATCTTTTCCATACATTCATACATATGCATGATTTCATGTAATTTAAATTCATATTCATGTAATTGTGACGACAAGTGGAGACATATCCTCGAGATAGGAGTGATTTCCTTACCTTGACGATTAACTCCACTCCCCTTTTCTTAAAACGACCTCACCAACAAGTTCGGGGTGATTCCCTTACCTAGGTGATCGTTACCAAAACGCCTCTTCAAAATATCTTATTATGCAAACTCAATCATGTTTATATCTAAATTATTGATCATTATTCAAAATACATACGTGTACGATTTCAAAATACATTGTTTTGTCAAGCATACTTTCTATCCTACAACCTATTTTTTTTTACCTAACTCACATACACGGATTCTTAACTTAACTTAAACGTTTTACCACACAAATTTCCAAACCTTACGAAATGCTACCTATCACTTTAATCGGTCAAACAAACCTCTTGCCCATGAACTTCATATTCGACTTAATCACTAAAACGCACTCATGATATATATCACCAAACTAAAGACTTACATTCTCAATCGGAGGATCAAACCAACCTTTCTTTTACACCTATAAGATCTTATGGATGTTATATGATCGTTTTACCAAAGATTCTTTTCACATCAACAAATCATTTGTTAGAACTTTTAACAATCTCAAAGTCCTTTTGCTAAAATTCTTTTCTAAGAATCCTCGTTTTCATAAGAACCTCCTAAATTCATAACTTCTTGTTTGATGAAATGAAATTACTTTTGATTGAAAACCTTTTTACACCGATTTGCAAAACACGTGGGCAAGAAGACTTCTTGGAGACCGGCCATCTTTGGATTTCGTAAACTTTTTTTAAAACAAAAGTAGCATTTCCATTCATTTCAAAATGCATTATGCTTAACCAATGAGTACCTTATATCCTTTTACATATGCAACTATATTCTACATTTCAAACCAAGCTCAATCAAATTTTGATACGATAAACTCAACGTTTCGTTTAAACAACTATACACACATTTCATCCTACACGTTTTAGTCGTGGCATCGCGACAAATTCATTTATATCATTCGTATTTACATGCTCAACCTCTTGAGCACTTCTACTTGCTTAACTTAGTTATGTTTAAATTAATAGTATATACACAATCATTAGTATTTGTACTCGCACTCATATTCATAACAATATGATGTGCGATAAAGTGTCGTATATATTAGGTGTATATTTTAAGCCCTTTTTTAACACTTATTTTAGCCAAGTTTTAAATTTATAAAACACGATATTTCACTAACACTAAACACACATATGGGTAAGTGCACCCATCGTTGAGTGTAGTATAGCGTTGGTAAGATACCGAGGTCGTCCAAGGACACAAGAGCTTTTAGTACCGGTTTATCCTCAACGTCTAACCAAAATAAAAGTTTAGAAAAATGTTTTAAACTAAGAAAAATAAAACTAACTAAAATGCTGAAAATAAAAATAAAAACAGATAGACAAGATGAATCACTTGGTTCCGACTCGTATCTAGTATAACCTTTGATTATTTCCGCACTTTTGCACATAATTAAGAGATTATCTTAGTTATTGTAGTAGGCCCCTCTTTTGAAGGCGACGTTACCCTCACCCCAGTAGTTTGAGTCAGCAGGGATACAATCCTAAAAGGGTGGATTATTGGAAGATAATGAATTAAGTTATTAATGCAATATTGTGGTAGGCCCCGCTTTTGGCGGTGACGTTACCCTCGGCTAAGTAGTCTGAGTCAGCAGGGATACAGTCCTAAATAGCCGGGTTATAGTATTAATAGTAGTTAACTTATGAGGGGATCAAAGAGTTTGGACCCCCGCCATCCAATACCGTGAAGTATTGAAGGAGGTCCTACTAAATTTGACCCAGGTCCATTGCAGGACCTCTAAACGCTGAACAATGGCAAGACCTTTACCAAACCGTTCCCTTAACCCCCTACCAGGTAGCCAACATATCTCCATATAGACCGTGGAGATATGAATGGTGAAAATCCTTTATTTTATATAGACAGTAAAATAATGCCAAGACACCACGGACAAACGATAAGGAAAGATCACCTTCAACATAAGTAACTAGTTATTAAAGTCATTAATACAAAACCAAATAAAAAGTGCAAAAGATTAGAAATAAAAAGTATTATACTAGACACTTTGTCTTCACCAAGTGATGTAAGAGACTTAGGCAAACATGGCCTAGATTGTCAAGAACTCTTACGATCAATCTTGGATCCCGAGACGACTCACACACTCTACGATGGACAATGGATGATGGTGGTGGATGATGGTGTTGTGATGGTGGTGGGTGGTGGATGAAGTATGAGAGAGGTGGTGTGCCAAGGGATGAGATGAAATGAATCCAAGCACTCCTATTTATAGGCTGAACAGAGAGCTGGACACGGCCCCGTGTCCGTCTGACACTCTCTCTCCTCATTAATTGTAATTCGCAATTACAATAAATGCGCCTGCTGTACTTTCGACACGCCCCCGTGTCCGCTGAGCACGGCCCCGTGATGGGCAATAGAAGCTTCTATAGGTTTGTCTTTTCTGTTGCTTCTTGGGCACGGCCCCGTGCTGGCTGAGCACGGGGCGTGTTCAGTCTTCTGTTTTCTCTATTTTGCTTTGGAAGGTGCCGTTGAGGGTTCGGGCAGTCCACTAATGTTCCTTTTCTTGTATTTATGTTGGATTTAGCTGTCTTTTTGCTTCTTTTGCGTTTTTGAGCTCATTTAATCCTGAAAATACAAAAGGAAGACAAAAACACTCTTTTTCCAATATTAGCACTAAAAAAGGGTTAGTTTTATGCCTCAATTGATGTAATTTATATGTTGCATTTTACACACATCAAATATCCCCACACTTGAACTTTTGCTTGTCCTCAAGCAAAACTCTTTAATATGTGGCTTACACTCCCAAATGGAATAAGTAGAAGAGAAGGTTTTGGGCTTGTCGTAGAGTGTCGGGATTTCCAAGATCTTTTTGGGTTTTATTTTTATTTATTTACACTCCTATTCGTAATGATTTATTTAGAACTGTTCATAAAAGAAATTACTTATTTGGGCATAACATGCCTTTTTAAAATTCTATTTATATACAAGTTCACATACCTCGCGGGGAAATCACTCACACTCGGCCGAAGGTGTATTTTTAGTGAATCACTCGAGAGCGGCACGGAACTTATTCCTACCATAGGCTTGCCAAGAAATCAATCCTCCTCCTTTTTAACTTTTATACCTTTGTAGATATCAAGAGGACTTTGTGGGTTAAGGGTTGGCTAGGGTTAAAGGTAGGTGGTTGGGTTAGTGGTTAGTAGAAAAAGGGCTAAAAGCGTAACAAGTGTCGGTTTTCGTATTTTTGCAACCTTTTATTTTGATGAAGCTTTTATTCAAACTAAGTTATTTTTGATTAACTTGTTTGTTTATTTTCTTTTTGCTTCATCATTATTACAATTTTTTTTTTCACGAAGAACCGAACTTGTTACTAAAATAAAGGGTTAAAAATGAAAAAGGTTTTGGTGGATGAAAGGGTTTTTTTTTTGTTTGGGTGATGAAACGAAAAGGTATAGGCTCAAAGGGGCTAACTAGGGGGATTTTTGGGTAGGTGGTAAAGGAAAAAGAAAAATAACGGTGTAGAAATGAAAAGGGTTAGTCCTAATGCCTCCATCATTTACTTACTCGGGTTTAAGTTGATAAGGACCGGGAATGTATTGTCATGGCAAGTTCTAGAGTCGTAAGAACCAAGCGGCTATTCACACAAGAAACGAAAAATGAGCATTTAGTCAAATGATATGAAATTGTGTGCTCAATTAAAGGCTCAAAACTCACTTTTGTGGGAATGGGTTTTTATGTGATCAAGTATATAATCAAATTTTAAATAAGTTTGCTATGCCTTTTCATAATTTTCTTATGTTGGTTCTTTTTATCACTACGCTATCGGTTGTAAATTTGTAAAAATATAACCTTTTTGAGAACTTGAATTTCCCGAGTTAAACCTAGACAAGTAAAAAAAATGAAATTTTTGAAAAAATTTGGGGTGATTAGCGGTTCCAATAGAGTTTTGTGTAAGGCTTGTATTTAGGACTTGCAAAATTCAAGGTTTTAGCATCCCCCCCCCCCCCCCACACTTAAATTACACATTGTCCTCAATGTGTCCCAAAAATAAATTTTTAGGTTGATTAGATGTGTAAAATAGTGTTTAAAAAGCAAAAATTTGTGTTACTGGGCACTGAACACGGCCCCGTGTTATCCGGGCACGGCCCCGTGTTTAAGTGCCAGTAACAAAATTGAAGTAAGAGAAACAGAAGTCTGGACACGGGGGCGTGTTGGGTGAACACGGCCCGTGTCCAGGTACCTGAACTGGGCGTTTTTCTGCAGGTGGTTCGGCACGGGGCCTTGTTGGTTGAGCACGGCTCGTGTTGAACCTTCTGAAATGGAGAAAATTGTCGGGTTGCCTCGTTCTTGTGCATGGGATCATTTTTCTCGTTCCCCCTTTTCATCCTTTACCACCATGAGTGTGTTTTATTCCTGAAAATTAAACTAACTAGAAAACATAAAAACTAATCTAAATTAAACTAAGGATAGTTCCGCGGAATGCCTCCGTGGTGCGCCACGTTTATAAGGGTCCTTGGCTAGACCCACCTTATCGGGTGGTTCTAGCTCATCTTCAATTAGGGGGTCGTCATTGCCGAATGGATATTTCATTGATCGCTCAAGATCGACACTTCTTTTAAATGCCCCTAATTGAAGAGGTAGATTGTTGAACTTCCGGTTTTTCAAAGCTTCGTGAGTTTTTACAAATGGTCGTCCCAACACTAGAGGAGCGTCATCGAGGATGACAAAGTCGGTGGGGATTACCAATTGATTTGTTTGAACCAATACATCCTCAACTATACCGATTGATTTTATTTTTTTCCGATTGGATAGAAAAATGGGTATTTGAAGTGGAGAAAAATCACTAATACTTAATTTTTCGAAAATGTAGTTAGGCATTATGTTAACACAAAGATCTTTATCAATTGTGACATTACTAATAAACGAATTTTGAAAGAAACATGGAACCGGTGTAATGTTAATTTCAAATGGGTCTTCTTTTATTAGTGAGGTTTGATCATCAGTTAACTTAACACTTACCGTTTCGTCAATTTTCGTGTTAGTGTTTAACTCTTTTAAAAACTTAGCATGAGTGGGTACTAAACAATGATTTTCAAAAGAAGGTGACAAGAGATTAATTTCTTCAAAATTAGACTCTTCTTGGATTTTAACGTTGTCGGACTCACCTTTTTCGTTGTTTAACTCACGTGTCGGTTTTTCACTTATTTGTTCTTCCATTTTTACACTTTCAGTTATCTCTTCCCTTTTTAATTCTTCTCTTGCGCGGGACTCCTCTTCCCTTGCGCGAGCTTCTTTTATACATCGATCGATAACTTTAATGTGTTCTAATATCCTATCGGTCACTTCGGTTATAGAAAAAGAATCATTATTTTCTAAGCTTGAATCCGGTTGTTCGACCCTTTGTTCCTCATAATACCCATATGAAGTTGATGGTTCGCACCATTGTTCTTCATTGTAAGCATATGATGGATAAGGTTCGTAATTTTGTTCTTCATAATACTCATATGAGGTGGGTTGTTCACGCCATGGTTCCTCATAGTAAGCATACGAAGGTGGTGGCTCATATCTTGGTTCCTCAAAGTATGAGTATGAGGGCTCATACCTTGGTTCATCAAAATATGAGTATGAGGGAGGAGGTTCATACCTTTGGTCTTCATAGGATGTGTATGAAGTTGATGGCTCGTACCTGGGCTCCTCATAGTAGGTGTATGAATTGGATGGTTGATATGAGTGATTATTTTGAATCGAGCGTGCATTACGACAATTAGTGCAATAATTACCCCTATAATCATCCTCATCATAGGTGTAGTTGTAACCTCCTGAGTATTGATCCATAAGAATCACTCAGCAGACCACAACCGAGTCTCGAGATCAGAAAACAAAAATAAAAACTGAAACAGAGGCTGGACACAGCCCCGTGTTCAGTGAGCACGGCCCCGTGTTCAGGATCTGTATCTGGGCGTTTTAATTAAATTTACTGATTTCGTTGAGCACGGGGCGTGTTCAGTGAGCACGGCCCGTGTTCAAGCTTCTGTTACGGGGTGTTTTTATGAAAATGCTGGACACGGCCCCGTGTTCAGTGAACACGGCCCCGTGTACAGGTTACTGTAAATGCAAATCTAAACTAAAATGCAGAAAAATGTGGGCCCGTTTTGAAAAGGTTTTGAAAAACTGATTAGGCCGTCGATTTTAAGCTTTCCTAAAATCCTTGTGGCCCCGGCAACGGCGCCAAAAACTTGATGTGCGATAAAGTGTCGTATATATTAGGTGTATATTTTAAGCCCTTTTTTAACACTTATTTTAGCCAAGTTTTAAATTTATAAAACACGATATTTCACTAACACTAAACACACATATGGGCAAGTGCACCCATCGTTGAGTGTAGTATAGCGTTGGTAAGATACCGAGGTCGTCCAAGGACACAAGAGCTTTTAGTACCGGTTTATTCTCAACGTCTAACCAAAATAAAAGTTTAGAAAAATGTTTTAAACTAAGAAAAATAAAACTAACTAAAATGCTGAAAATAAAAATAAAAATAAAAACAGATAGACAAGATGAATCACTTGGTTCCGACTCGTATCTAGTATAACCTTTGATTATTTCCGCACTTTTGCACATAATTAAGAGATTATCTTAGTTATTGTAGTAGGCCCCTCTTTTGAAGGCGACGTTACCCTCACCCCAGTAGTTTGAGTCAGCAGGGATACAATCCTAAAAGGGTGGATTATTGGAAGATAATGAATTAAGTTATTAATGCAATATTGTGGTAGGCCCCGCTTTTGGCGGTGACGTTACCCTCGGCTAAGTAGTCTGAGTCAGCAGGGATACAGTCCTAAATAGCCGGGTTATAGTATTAATAGTAGTTAACTTATGAGGGGATCAAAGAGTTTGGACCCCCGCCATCCAATACCGTGAAGTATTGAAGGAGGTCCTACTAAATTTGACCCAGGTCCATTGCAGGACCTCTAAACGCTGAACAATGGCAAGACCTTTACCAAACCGTTCCCTTAACCCCCTACCAGGTAGCCAACATATCTCCATATAGACCGTGGAGATATGAATGGTGAAAATCCTTTATTTTATATAGACAGTAAAATAATGCCAAGACACCACGGACAAACGATAAGGAAAGATCACCTTCAACATAAGTAACTAATTATTAAAGTCATTAATACAAAACCAAATAAAAAGTGCAAAAGATTAGAAATAAAAAGTATTATACTAGACACTTTGTCTTCACCAAGTGATGTAAGAGACTTAGGCAAACATGGCCTTGATTGTCAAGAACTCTTACGATCAATCTTGGATCCCGAGACGACTCACACACTCTACGATGGACAATGGATGATGGTGGTGGATGATGGTGTTGTGATGGTGGTGGGTGGTGGATGAAGTGTGAGAGAGGTGGTGTACCAAGGGATGAGATGAAATGAATCCAAGCACTCCTATTTATAGGCTGAACAGAGAGCTGGACACGGCCCCGTGTCCGTCTGACACTCTCTCTCCTCATTAATTGTAATTCGCAATTACAATAAATGCGCCTGCTGTACTTTCGACACGCCCCTGTGTCCGCTGAGCACGGCCCCGTGATGGGCAATAGAAGCTTCTATAGGTTTGTCTTTTCTGCTGCTTCTTGGGCACGGCCTCGTGCTGGCTGAGCACGGGGCGTGTTCAGTCTTCTGTTTTCTCTATTTTGCTTTGGAAGGTGCCGTTGAGGGTTCGGGCAGTCCACTAATGTTCCTTTTCTTGTATTTATGTTGGATTTAGCTGTTTTTTGCTTCTTTTGCGTTTTTGAGCTCATTTAATCCTGAAAATACAAAAGGAAGACAAAAACACTCTTTTTCCAATATTAGCACTAAAAAAGGGTTAGTTTTATGCCTCAATTGATGTAATTTATATGTTGCATTTTACACACATCACAATACTTTTTAGGTTTATACTTATACTCGTATTCACGTCTATACTCATACGTTCCATGCTTTTACTTATACTCATACGTATCATGCTTATACACGTACTACTTATACGTTTTATGCTTGAACTTATACACATACTACTTATGCATTTTTATGTTTATGCTCATACGTACAAGCGTATTCATACTTAAACTTATGCTTGTGCTTTCATTCACACACATGATTCATATATTCGTACCTATACGCAAGCGTGATCCGAAGGATTCGCTTGCGTGGGTCCCAAACCTACTTCAGCATGGACTTGCTTACATACTAGATTCTTACACGCACACATTCTTATTTTAAAGTATACCCACCCAAATTCATACACAACTAGTACAAGCTACGCGGATCATGCGACGATCAATATAATCACGGGTGCACACGGGATTATAGTGATAGGCGTATGAGAACCATAGAGTGTACTACTGTGTATGGCAAGACACGGAACGTAACATGACGCCGGATACGGAACGAACGTAATGTGGTTAAAACATGGTGGATACGCCGCTGGTACTTCCTATATATAAGTGTTTTCACCACGTTACCAAATTCGTAAAACGTGTCATGAGAAATTCAGTGTTTTACAGACTTATTTAGACCTAATACCAACTTTATACAACTCACAAACGCATTATGTCTGATTATCCATGACGAGACTTCATCCTTAACACACTACGTTCATTTACCCAACACTTATGCTATTCTTATACTTGCACTCTTTAAGAGTCATTCGTTCATTCTATACTCGTATTATTCTCCGTATCCTTTTAGTTCATACAAACCTCGTTCGCAATTAAGCTTGTTTAAACATTCGAGTCCTAACTTACCTCGTTACCTATAAAATAGTCTTCCTATTCTGGATTCTTGTGTAACTATACTTAGTATACCTTTAATGCTTTATTTAAAGTACCAAACCTTCTCGTTTCACTTAATAAACAATCTTCTACAAATGTGATTTAGTTACCACGTCCCATCAAAATACCAACCTTTTGCCAACACCTCCTTTCTTAATGCGTCACTTTTTATTATACGTCACTTTTTTAAATACGTCGCCAATTTAAGTTACTCAAACTTGTTTAGCCACACTTCACCTGTATACGCACCTACATGTTTTCAACTATGTCAGATACCTCAAATTATTTTAGACAATGAACTCACTCCCAACCTTACCTTGTCACTCTCCAAAGTTTTGTGCCTTTTAAAATGTTTCAAAATTTCAAGTCTCAAATTTTTACTAAAACTCTTCAAGTCTACCTCTTGAATAAATTTCGGGACGAAATTTCCTAAAGGAGGGGAGACTGTAACGCCCCGCGTTTTCATACTTTCTATATTTAGAAACCAACGTTTGTAAAACTATTTTTGGAAACTTCGTAGTCTTGTAATCGTTCTCTCATTAAGAGCGATGTAAAATCCGAGACTTGGATTATGAATAAAACTCGTATTTTGATAATTACATGATACACATACTGTATGTAGGCTCACACACCCAATTTCATGGAATAATTGATACTTATTCGTAATTTTTGGAAACAATGTGTTAAACTTGTAAATACATGAAACTTACGCATAAAACGTGTTTTGAACGTAAACGTGTTGATGCAGATTTTGTGTCCGATGCTTGTCGAATAGATTAGTTTTATTTTACGCTGAATTTGTAATAGTTAGTGAAACGGTCTATCGAACGTGTATAGACCCGCTCGTTTGAAGTGGTCAAACGAGAGGGTTATTCGGTTGACCGTGTGTGTTTGCAAGACAAGGGGTGTGACTATAAATAGAAAACCCTTGTCATTTGCAACACAAGGAGAGTTTAGGAGGTTTGAGACCTCACCGGGAGAGATCACCACTTGGTCTCTCCCCGGATGTGTACTCCTTTGGTATTAGTTCGGTTATCTTGTAATCGGGCCGATTTGTAATGTTATACTACCGGATTAATACAAAGAAGTTGTTTGTTTATATCTAATCTCTCCCGTCTTGAACCGATCTCACAAGAATCACGGTTTCGGGCACGAAACTCGGTCCTACAATTGGTATCAGAGCCATGGTGCCCGATTTAGTAAACCTAACCGTTTACTAAGTCACATGTGCTCTAGATCTGTGATTTTAGTGATTTTTGTTCAAGAAGAAAAGTTGGGTGAAAATGAGAAAAACTCAGATCTGGACCCGAATATTCAGATCTGTGCTGAAACAAGTGTTCCGTTTTATGTTTTTCACCTATATAATCAAGTTATTATCATCAAAAATAAAAAATACAACGTTTTTGTCAAATCTGCAAATTAAACAGAGTCTGTGTTCTTGATGTTCTTGGCAGCTTCATATTTCGAAAGATGTAAGGGTGCTCGAAAGATCAAACAGATTTCGAAGGATCATCTTTACCCTCAACAACTTCGAAAGATCCAGCATATTTCGAAAGATCAGACAGTTTCGAAGGATCCAGAATCGAAAGATCAGACAGTTTCGAAGAATCCAGAATCAAAAGATCAGATTTCGAAGGATCACCCTCATCCTCAACAACTTCGAAAGATCAGACAGATGTTGTGTATCGAAGGATCCAGCATATATCTTATGTTTCGAAGGATCCAGATGTTTCGAAGGATCCAGAAAAAAAAATGATGCTGGATGTTTGATGTTGATTGTTCTTCTCGGCTGATGTTTGGTTGGTGGAATCGAACAGATGAAGAAGGGAAGGAGTTTAGGGGTGTTGTTGAGATTGTTCATCGAAGATGACTGCTAAGTTGCTGCTGATTGTTGATTTGTTCGGCTGCTGATTGTTCGATTGAACAAGAAGAAGGAGACGGCTGGGATTTTTATTTGGGGTATGATTGTCGGCTGAATGGAACTGGGTATCGATGATTGAAGGTAGAAGATGAAGGTTTAAGGTGTTAGTGGCAGGTGCAAGTGACAAACAAGAAAGAAGAAGATGAGGCAGATTTTGTTAGTGGGTGATTAAAATTAGGGTTGTTGAAGTGGGCCGAAATTTTGGATCATTGGGCTTCTAATATTTATAGACATCAAATAATATTTGGGCTTCTAGTGATTGGTAATGTGTATATGGACCAGAATTTATCGGGTATATGGACCAGAATGGATCGGTTATATCAGCTTTGGGCCACGAACTATAGAGCTTGGATTATTAGAGGTCGGGTATTTGCGGATTTGAGTTAAACGGTGCTTCTAAATTTCAACGTCGATTTTGAACGGGTTTGGGCGCGTGCGGGATGATGCGGCATGTTGTTAAAAAAAAAAAAAAAGATGATGATATTTTGAAGAATGTGGGGTAGTCACGGTTACCGATGCAAATGTCAAAAATGGTGACGCGACTATTATGGGCCAAAAACAAAACGGTATGTTCACTTCCGCACGTCAATGTTTATGATTGTTATCGGTTATTCGAAAATGTTCGAAAGCATTTTGTTTATTGTCATATTCTCGCATTTGAAGACGAACGTATGAACCTAGAATGTCAATACCGGTCCTAACGAGTTCACAAAGTCTTTGGAGGGATACAAGTCGGATCCTACGGGGTACTAGGCGAAATTTCCTTATCAACTAGAATATGCAACGAAGAAATCTTTTTGTTTATTGTCATATTCTCGCATTTGGTAACGAATGAATGAACCTAGAATGTCAATACCGGTCCTAACGAGTTCACAAAGTCTTTGGAGGGATACAAGTCGGATCCAACGGGGTACTAGGGGACGTTCTTATTCAACTAGCATATGCAAAGAAGAAATTCGTTTTCGTGATTTTTCGAAAAACCAAGAACATTCAACGAAGATTGACGACAGTTCCGCTCAGTGGAGGGAATTGGTGAACATTTGACGACAGTTTCTTTGAAGTGGAGAGAATCTGTTAAAGTTTAGAAATCTTACCAAAGAAATAGGGGGAATAAAACGTATGTTGAATTTCTTCGGTAAATTTCTAAACGCAATCACAGGTGGTAGAGTTTGTGATTTTCTGGTGATACAAACGGTTCGGCGTGGAATGTTTTGCACATACACATATTTGAGGATTTTAATTAATTCTCCAGCCAGCGTGAAGGGTTTTGCACGGAAAAATACAGGTTTCTAAAGTCTACAGTAGTTACAAAAGCGCTGTTCACTGAAGACCTGGGGAATCTTTATGAAAGCTGATAGTTCAAGACTGAAGACCTGCAGGATTCGGTTTTGGGTTTGATGTTTCTTTGGGATTTTACAGGGATCTGGGGGTAACTCAATTCGTTGAGTTTGCAAACGATGTACTTGGTCTAGCTGACTTCCTGAGTACTGATGCTGAAGATCCGTAGTGCATTACGTGGTCAACTTCACAAAGGCGAGACAATGAGATCTGGATGTAGTTCAACTAAGCATGCTGGTTGAGCTTGCAAGGGATACACTTGGTCTAGCTGACTTTCCTGAGTGTTGATGCTGAAGATTAAAGTGCATTACTTGGTCGATTCCACAAAGACGGTTTACAGAAGACAGTTCACCAGAAATCTCTATCAATGTAGTATGCTTGTATGAAATAGAGTTCTTATGACAAGATCAAGACTTGATGCAGTTCTTAAAGATTGGAACCCTTATCAAATGCCGGTTGGAGTATTGGAAGATCAGCGGAAGATCGGTCAATTGAGGAAATTGCACAACACCCAACACGGATACGCGTACTTTAAGGGGGAAATATTTTACAAGGAGCGTCAAGATACTACTTACCTGGATCATCGGTCAAGGGGGAATTTGTTAACACAGAGAAGATGAATACTTGACTGAAGATCGATTGCAGTTGCATTTTCAGCATTCGACAGCAACGGACAAGGGGGAATTTGTTGATGCAGATTTTGTGTCCGATGCTTGTCGAATAGATTAGTTTTATTTTACGCTGAATTTGTAATAGTTAGTGAAACGGTCTATCGAACGTGTATAGACCCGCTCGTTTGAAGTGGTCAAACGAGAGGGTTATTCGGTTGACCGTGTGTGTTTGCAAGACAAGGGGTGTGACTATAAATAGAAAACCCTTGTCATTTGCAACACAAGGAGAGTTTAGGAGGTTTGAGACCTCACCGGGAGAGATCACCACTTGGTCTCTCCCCGGATGTGTACTCCTTTGGTATTAGTTCGGTTATCTTGTAATCGGGCCGATTTGTAATGTTATACTACCGGATTAATGCAAAGAAGTTGTTTGTTTATATCTAATCTCTCCCGTCTTGAACCGATCTCACAAGAATCACGGTTTCGGTCACGAAACTCGGTCCTACAAAACGACACTTGATTTTGATGCTTATACACATAATTATACTTGGTTTATACTCCTCGTACTTGGATTTATCTTAAAATATGCTTTTGTGGCAAGAATGATCCTTAAAAACCCTAAAATCATCAAATACACAACTCTAGGGGCCAAATTGTATTTTTTTTTAAACTTATACACGAATCAGAAGTGGCGGCGGCCCGCTTCAGCTTACTTGATATCTCATGCGGGCCGCATGGCCTTCATGTTCGCAGAAAAACACAGCAGCTTTAATCAGACGCGAATTTGGCACGAATCCCATCATTCTAACACTCCCCAATCACCATTTATCCACCTCTAAACACCTCCAATCACCTCTAATCTCTTCCACTATAAATACACACCCTCTCCAAGCATTTTGACACTTTCACAACTCTCTACAACTCACAAATTCACTCTCAAATCAGTTGCAAATATGCATTTTCGGACAGATTCATACACCTTTACAAAAGAGAGCATAACTTGCTCATTTCTTAATGAAATCACTTGATTCTTCTTCCTATTTGCTTGGATAATCATGGGGTTTGATTCCTTGGTTTCTCCATGGAGAAATCAGACCTGGAATTGCTCCGAAATTGTCCATAAACTTTCTGTTTTGTTACATGTTCTTCAAAAGCTTGTCTAAACTCATCCAACTTGTGTCTAACACATCTCATACCTATGTCCCAATGCTTACAACCTCTCTTATGGTTGGTTAAGCTTAAAAACAAGGTTGAGACACTATAAATCAGAGGTTAAAACCTCAAATACTTCTGTTTTGTTAGGGTATTTGACCCACAAATCATGTCAAGCTTAGATCTTGATGAATGAGTGATTATGGAACAACTTGGGTTGTCCTACATACAATCCTCACATGATTTGATGATTTCTCTTTAGTTAGGTTGTTTATGTTATTGTGCAAATCCTAGTTCGTGACCCTCCTTGGTTGTTTTTTTTACATCAAGTGAAGTGGTGAACATTCAAGGGGTTCCTAAATGGAAGCATGTTCTTCCTACCCCATACATGACATCTATGATAACTCGAGGTGCCTAAACGAAGATCCTAATCTTCTACCTCCTACTTGAATTATTGGACTAAATAATATGTAATACTTAACTTAGATATATATACACTCATTCGAACCTTTGATGTTGAACTTGTGTTTATATGTTAAAGTAGTAGAACATCATATAAGACTTAAACCTTGTTGTGATTCTTATGGGTGTTCAACTCATGAAAACATTATCATAACCCTTGTGGTTACCAAGTGTCATACAAGTGTTAAGTGTTGAAGATGATTATTTTCACATGTTATTCTCATATCTTATTTTTATGTTGTTTTAAATACCGAATCTCGACTCTAAGCATACTTGAACTTTAACCCTTACACATTCAATCTTTTAACCTCATCAACTCGTCAATAATTGGATAATTGGAAAACATATGCAAACTTTGTGAGTATACTCGTATTTCCCCCTTTTTACTTTTATCACTTTTGGGGTGTAACATGTTTACTTATCAAAAACTTACACATGAACATTTTGCTTAAACACAAAATTATCCATTATATATGAATACTTTGATACATCTTGATGCTTGTTAATACTCATATTCCAAAAAAAAATGGAAACTTATCATCAAGATAGGGGTGATTCCCTAACCTTGATGATTAGCTCCGCTCACTTTCCAACTTCACCAATGAGCTTGGGGTGACACCCTTACCTCAGAGGTAGTTACCAACTTTTCTTCGTTCTCAATGAAATTTTATGATTAAACGTCCCTTTTCAAAAAAAAATTGAATTTATTTCACGTGCATGCTAATATGTTATATTGGATTCGTGTTACTTGGGTGAAACTTTATGTGATAAACTTGTCATTAACTTCGTAAGAAGCCACACCTTAACATACACGATGGGTTGACCTGTGTATTCACATGCCAGGGATACGTTAATCTTGTTAACTAAGTATGTCATGTGGATTGTTCTAAATTTTTATGCAAATACGTTAATCTTAGATTTCGAGGACGAAATCTCCTAAAGTAGGGAGACTGTAACATCCGCCAATTTTAGAGCTATAGGATTGATGACCCGCCACCCGTAACTTCTGGTTATGTCATGAGCATCTTGCGTCTCTTTTGGTTTGATATGTTAGACACATGCCATGTTTTTACGTTTATCTTGAATCACATGCTTGCTATGAGGAATTGTTCAAAACTTATCATTTGTTATGTACGTACCAAACTTGTATACTCGCCTTTGCTTTTGCATTGAACTTTATTTTAAACATGTTACAGGTTGAGGATGATGATGCTATGAAATGAAGTAGCGTTGATGCCTAGATACACATATAGACGTTTAGGTCAAATACATTGTATAAATGCCATATTTGTTGTCGTATGGTTCTTTTTGTATTCAACATGTTGTATCTCAAATTTCATGTATTGTAACATTTATTTATAAAAGAAATCAACTTATCTTTAAATTTTATTGTCACAATTTAGCGTTATGTGTGATGAGCAATCTTTCTTCGTCTCACTCCGATGTTTTCGCCATCGGTTGGGGTGTGACACCGGCCTAAGAGGGGAGTCCCCTCTCTTACGCATAACCAATTCTTGTGTGTCACGTCAACTCCCCTCTTAAACTCCCCTAACACCCTAAATTGATGGCGGCACTCCCCTCTTAGGGGACTTGGTTTTTTTTTATTTGTTGTAATTATGCATGTTTATAAAAAAATATTAATAAAAATTAAATAAAATTTAACAAAAGACATTTCAAAGTAGAAAATAAAAATAAAAATTAAATTTAAACTAGAAAATTAAAATTACATTCAAACTAGAAAATAAAAATTACATTAAAACTAGAAAATAATAATTTTAGAAATCGCACGGCCACCCGTACTTGTTAGTGATGTCGCGTTTTCGGGCGAGGATGAACGGCAACATATTTGGCGGAGCATCGTCGTGCGGCTTGATGAATGTTTCCATATCTCGATCGTAATTGTAGTTTTTCATCGTCTCGCGTTGTTCCGATATGAGCTCGAGAGCCTGCGACTCTCTTTTCTTCCTCAATTCAATCGCCTCCAATTCAATCGCGTGCTTCTTTTCTTTCATGGCGGTGTACTCTTTGAATTGTTCCGCCAACTCGGCCGAGCTTCCCTCGGACGATGTCGCTTGACGCTTGTCTCCCCGTTGTGCTCTTTGTGGCGAGGGGTCTTCGTTCATATCGGGTATGGAAGGGTCCACCTCAACGGGCTTTCTTTTATGTCCCGAACCTTCCCCTTCCTCACCCAACAATGGGACTTGGGCCCATTTGTCGTGTTTTCGAACGACCTCCCACGCCTCGACATGTTGAAAACCGTTCGGAAATCTCTCTTTAAATTCTTTTAAAGTGACTTTCATCACGTCGAGATCCTTGACTCCGCTTCCTCGTGTGCGATCCTACATATTATAAAATAATAAGTGTTAAAAAAATATGAACTTAGTAAAGAAAATTAAAAAATATACAATGTTAAAAAATATAATTTTTACCGCTTGTTGGTATTGGCCGTTGAAAAAGTTTATTTTCGTCATCATCGGGCCCCATTTAGACCGTACTTGATGCACGGTCCGGTTACTTCCACCGAGGGTGGCATTAAAATGATCTAAAATCTTACGCCAAAAACTATTGTGGTTTTGTTGATTGCCCTTCTTTTTGTTGGTAGAGCAATGTACCCACGCCTTCGCCAACGCCTCTTCTTGGACCTTTGTCCATTTTTCGCTCGCCATTTTTCCCTTTTTATCCCGAGCGTCATCTTCTTCGTTGCCGGCGTCTTCATCCACATTATATTCATCGTCCTCGTCCTCGTACTCGTCGCCCAAATTTTGAGTTTCGGGCACTACCTCCTCGTCCTCGTCGTCGTGAATAGGTAGAGGACGTTCAACATTTCCTCGTGTAGATGGAACTTGTGGGGAACGAAAAGCATATGGGTCGAAGGCGGGGGATTGAGGTGGATCCATTGATAACAAATTTTGAAAATAGCCGAAATTGGGTTGAAGGTTGGTTGCTTGGGTGTTGTAAAAGGAGGGGTGTGAAGGTTGTTGGAAAAAAAAACGGGGGTTGTGAAGTGTATCCGAAAGGGGGTTGTGGTTGTGCACTTGCACCGCTCGAACCACCACGAGACGGTTGCGAGCCCCGTCCCTTAGTTTTTTTCTTGGCTTCGCGGGGTTGGTTCTCCATTGCTCGGTTTGAAGTGGGTGTGGTTTGAGAGTATAAAAAATGAGTGAAGTGAGTGTGGTTGGAGGGTATAAAAAATGTGTGAAATTGTTGTGGTTTGAGAGTATAAAAAATGAGTGAATGGTGTGGTTATTTATATATGTTTTAAAAAGTGATTTCTTTTTTTTTAAATTCGACCGTTAATAATCGATCGTTCCTCAAGATTCGTGCCCATTCAACGCGGTGAATACACACCGATTCCCTTCCCCGAATCGGGTCCCCGCGTTGATGGCGGCGGTGTTCCCGATCGGGGTTAGGGGTCACCGCATGCACTCCCCGAGTGTGCCCCGGATGCCCTAATAACTAAAACAAAGGCAGTATTATTGGCACACCTTAAATCCTTATGTCGACATTTTTAATACGGGTTGTATGGGCCTATATAGGTCGTATAGCTTTTTAAATTTCCAATAAAGACTGATGTGTTAGATTTTGTCTAGTGGGCTGGACCTATACGGATCATATTGAATTGAATGAGTTTTTTTTTACAAATTTTTTTATACATTTATCTATAGTTTTAACAAAGTTTTCTAAAAGAATTCTTTATTTAAAAAAAATACTTTTTTTATTACGTAGTATAGGTTTGGTACATATTTATTATACACATATGTAAAAAAATTATTAGATAGTATCTTCGTTATAATACAAGGTCTTTATTATACTATAGTTTAGTATACATCACTATAGTTATACTATAGATCTATACAAGTCGTATAAAAACCTTAGACGACAAAGTTTTGTATAATGTATGTTAGTGTAGTATGTCTATCGCCTCCGTCATCTCAAGACCGTAGCAGAAATAGATTAAGTTTTGTGCTTATAGTGTTATATTTTAGTAAAAGGCAAGGTGGCATTTGTGTAAATAATGAGATATCTCATTATGTCCCTTGGCCTATAAATAGAGAACTTAGGGTTCTCATTTAGAACTTTTGGAAAACTTTTGACACTTTTGCTCATTTGCTACATTTGAGAGCTCTAGTTCTAGAGAGAGAAACTAGAGAGAGAAAGTGTCTAGGTGATTCATGGTTCCTGTAAGGATTTCAGATCTTTGAATAGAATCACAGTTAGATTTACTGTTCGTGTGTTTCGGTCTCACTCGTGCACGGATTCCGCACGTCTTACGAGTCATTACGCAATCGTTCGGAGTCAAACCGGTCCTAACAAGTGGTATCAGAGCAGGAGCTCGGTTGCGAGGATCAAACGCAAGATTTCGTTCAAGATTTGATCAGATTCAGAGCCTAAATCATCCAGATTTGTCAAATTTCTCATATTTTCTTGTTCTTCACGTTTAATCTGATTTTTGTCAATTTGAACAGGTTTTTACGGACGAAAATTGCTGAATTTTGGATATGTTGAGCGAAAGTACCTGATCTATAAGCCTACAAAGTTTCATATCCTAATTCAAAGCCGTTTGGGAGAATTCGAGAATTTTGTGGTTCGAAAAAGTTGTAAACTGTTGTTGTTGTTCTTGATGTCACACGCACGCATGACCTATCCGTGCGGATAAGTCATACGCACGTATTACCATCCGCGTTAACTGATTGTTGACCTATACGTGCGGATAAGTCGCCCGCACAGACAACTTATCCGGGTTGACCTTTGTTGACCTATGCGGACGGTTAAGTAATACGCACGGATAGTAATACGTGTCACAATACCGCACGGATAAACAAGTCACTTGGTCAATATATTCAGCCTGTCAGTCAACATATTCGGTGAGCATGTGAAACTAGGTAAAGGTGTCATCAAGTGTTGCTTCATTTAATAATCATATCACGTGATCTAGTCGACAAGCTTTAATTGAAATTCAGTTGTCACGAGATTAATATCCGGATTGTCAGCACCGTTTATAGATACAAGAGATTTGCATGTGAAGTTGTTGTTTGCACGTAATCATAGTGAGTGCATGTGATAGATAACAGGTTGTAAGTGAGATTGTCGGTTATTAATTGTGGTCTAAAGGTCAACTTCATACGCACGGATAGCCCACCCGTGCGTATAGCATCATTCCCACCCGCACGGATTATTTTCAGCCATACGTGTTGACTTGTTGACTTGCCACACGCACGGACAACTTGTCCGTGCGGATAACATCCCCACCCGTGCGTACAACATCTCCCGGATCCCCACCCGTGCGTATCACCACCCGTGCGTATAACATCTTCCGGATCCTCATCCGCGCGTATTACAATCTGGGTTGACTGATTATTTGACCATCCGGAGGGACACTTGTCTGCACTAATTACATTGCACGTCAACAATCCATATCATAGCTTTACACCTGTTCATCTCATTTACTCAACATCTTTGCACTACATGTGAAACATTAAATACAATCGGTGCAATTAATAAGTATTTCACGTGATTTCATGTCTCAAGTGTAAGTAGCCCATGTGAAACATTGAAAGGCACCGACCCATTTGATTTGCGGCCCAATGAGAATTTAGATAACATCAAGATTGTCGGCTACTGATTTTCATAAGAATTTAAGATTTGTATCTGATCATTAATATTGCATGTGATACACTGATTGTTTGCATGTGAAGTAATCTGTTTGTCGTTCAAGTTCAATTGAGTAAATCAAGGTTGCATGAGAGTTTAATCATTACAAACAATTTGTTATTAGTGATATATTTTTAATTAGGTCGAACAGAAAATTTGTCGAGTAGTGTTATATTTTAAATACTACACGATCAAAAAATAAGTTGACTTGTGTTGACTCACTTGATTGGATATCCGTCCTATTCATTTGTTTGATATTGATTAAACTCACTGTGTTTGATTTGTTTGTTTGTCTCAAAGTTGTTTGAAGATGTCAAGCAGTAAGGTTGATCATGATAGTAGCAGTGAAAAAGCCCTCGCTTCTAAAGTTTGTACGTTTACGATCAGTGGGAGTAATTTTATAGAACAGCACTGGTATTTCTGTTATACATGTGATCTGACCGATTCAAAAGGTTGTTGTTCTGTTTGTGCAGATGTATGTCATCGAGGACATCGTGTTGTCTACTCTCGATCAAGTAGGTTTTTTTGTGACTGTGGAGCAGGGAGTGTACAGGACAGGATTTGTCAGTGCCTGAAGTCTAGGAAATTCACTGGAGATGATGAGGATCAGATGCCTGAAGCAGATTCTAGTAATGCTGATGATCATGATGATGAAGTTGTAACTGGTAATCAGTTGGCAGTAAATGATGATCAAGAAGCTAAAAACATGCCAATATTTGATCATGGCGATTCAGATTCTGAGGTGGAGCAGATTTCAAGTCAAACAAAATGTGAAGTTGTGATAACTGAAGAAGTTGTACAAGAAAATGTTACTGAAAAACAGCAGAGTTTTGAGGAAGTAATTTCAAAGAAAGAAGAATCTGAAAAGTCTGTATCTGAGAAATCTGAACCAGTGATTAAGAAAGAGATTGTTCAGAAAGAGAAGAAACAGATTGAAGATATTCAGACTTTGAAAGCTGAAAAGAAAGCTGATGATGAACATATTTTGGAATTGCGCTTGAACTGTGAAAAACTGAAAACTGAAAATGTCAAACTGTTGAGTGATGTGGACAGTTTGACATTGGAAAACAAAGGTTTGAAAGAAAAAGAAAAAGATTTTCCAAATCAAATCAAGATTTTAGAAGATGAGAGAGATATTTTTGGTAAAGATAATCTTGAAAAACAAATTGAAATCAATTCTCATCTTGCTAAAATCATTCAGCTTGAAAAAGAAGCTGAAAAAGCTCGGATTAAAATCAAAGAGCTTGAAGTGAAATTGAAAGGTTTTGAGAATTTTACATCACATGTTTCTCCAAAACCGATCAATTATGTTCCAATAAGTGACAATGTCACAAATTTTGACAAAGTCAAAATTGAAGATTGTGATGACAAAGCTGATGATGAAATAGAAAAGGAAAAGAAAAGAAAAATATTTTTAGATTTACAAGAAAAATTTAAAAATACTGTTTTGCAATCTACTGAAACAGGTGAATGCTCAAAGCAAAAACCTGTTAAGAAGAGTGTAGAACAGAAACAAAAAGTTAAAAATTCAAAAAATTTTAAAAAAGAAAATAAAAGCTTATCAGTTCAGTCATCCAATCATTATAAAAAATCACAAAAATTTGTAAATGAAAATTCACAAAATGTTGGTAATAAGTGGTGCAGGTTTGACCACAGTGCTCAAAAGACAAATCCAGCAATGAAGAGGAGAAATGATTATCACCAAGCCAAACAATGTTATGATCTAAAGGTTTGGACTGAAAAAAGTGGATGGTACGATAACAGAGTGTGCTACACCTGTGGTGTTAGAGGACACATTGCTGTTAACTGCCAGAATTGGAATTATGAGACAAGAAAATGCTATAATTGTCAAATCAGAGGTCATATTGCCAGAGATTGCTCAAGGAGATCAAATGACAGATCGAGGGTTGAATCTCAAAGAACGATAAAGAAACCAGAAAATGTCAAGCCCAAAGAACAGAAGGTTCTAGAACAGAAAGTGAAACTTTCGCAGGGGCAGAGAGACAGACTGAGGAAGAAGAGGAAGAAGGCGAGAGAGTATTTGGAGAAGATTTTGTCTTCAGGTTCACCAGTTGGTTCGAATAAAAGTTCTGATGAATCGATTCACTCGACGGCAAAGTCAAGAAAATCGAATTCTTCAGATGCAAATCTGAGGACAAACAAGAAGAAAAAGAAAGTTATTGGCGATGAATCTGGCTCATCCAAGTCAGACAAGCCAAGTTCGGGCAATGAATCTGATTCCACAAAATCAGAGGAGCCACAAGTTGAGGTAAAAAAGGAAGAGACAGTTCCTTTAATGAATGAAGAGAATTTTCCACCATTACGAGCCGCAAACCTAAAATCAAAAGGTGTTGATGCTGGAAAAATGTTTAATAGCAATGTTAAACATATTTTTAGCAAGATGGCTGATGGAAAGGTAAAAGGGGCAAAAGAATTTTATGAAGAAAAGAGAAATGTTCAAAACACACCCAAGACTGGTCAGGCTTGGGTACATAAATCTGTTGGTTGAATTCCTGACTTGCCGGAGCTTCCAGGTTGGTAAGTGTGAAGCAGGTATCGGCATCATTCTTGAGAAATTCACAGGATGGTAACTGTGATATTTCGTCTTACAAATGGTTAATCAAGGACATTAAGTTGTACTTGATTTTCTACAAGTGATAGTGGTGTTTGACCTTATAATGTTAAATTTTTCAAAAATGGTTAAAAGAAAACAAGGTGATGAGATGACCCCAAACCCACAAGTGATGGGTAAACAAACTAATTTTTCTGGAAAAACCATTCTGATTAAAACAAACTTAAGTGTTTTGAAATCATTATGGGAAAATAGTTTGTTGTAAGGGGGAGTTTTGATTGAATACGCCGAAACCCTCACGGCTGAACAAACATGATTACTTTCACAAGATTGAAAAACGGTTTTCAAACTGTAGAAAATCAATGGGTTGTAAATCATGGGGGTACGTTATATTTTTCTGCAAATCAGTGCATGTGAAGCAGAAAATGGATGGCAAGACAAAGCTATCAGTATTGGTTGTCAATTTTTCTTTAAATGATTTTGCATTTTAGGGGGAGTAATATTGTTAGAAAATCCAAAAACATTAGAAAATTTGAAAAAGTAAAAAACATGATAAAATGCAAAAATTGAGTTTTTGTGTAAAAAGAGGAAATGATAGTACATCAGTAGACAGTTACAGTATGCTAAAGAAATGTAATGTTTATATAGCGTTAAACAGTCTCACTGATGATATGCCGATAGATTTTTATACATTAGTAAACTTTTTCGGGATATAAACCTAAATTCAAACTTGCTTATTTCGTGGGGAACACTACTTGGATATATAGGTAACCCCTGAAATCTTGTTTGAAAGGTCTCATAATCTGATATACTAGGTCTTTATACTCAATGATGTCTGGGGTATTATTCCGGGACTTCTGCTGAATGGAAGTTCTGACCTAGTCCTCGAATAATACTTTCTGCAAATGCTTGAAACATAGCATAAATCCTCAGCATGCCGATGAAACAATAAAATTGATAGTCGCTGCTGTTGTAGCTAAAAGATCCTCTAAAAGGGGACATTCCGTAAAGTCGAAGCTGATATCTCTCTGCGTATACGGAAGTATCGATCTGAGATCCCTCGGCCCTCTCATACCTAATTTATGTACAGATATCATTGTAGTATACTCACCTGTAAGACTGATTATTGGGATTCTGGATACGGGAGTATATTCAAGAGGTGGGACACATGAATGAGTCAAGTTCTTAAAACACCTAATTCGTATCCTGAATCAGTTGAACTTTGTATGAAAATTTAAATGGATCAGTATATCGACAATCTAAGTGAATTGTTTAATTCTTAATGTGTAACTAAGCTCAACGGTACTTGTGACTTGTCAGAAACTGATATGATCCTCTAACGCGAACTCAAACAAAAATATTGTCTGTAAATATGTTTGTACATATTTCGTTACTGCTTTATATTTCAGAAAAATACAAAAAGATTTTTGATTCTGCTTTATTTTCGACAACCGATGTCTGAAGCTGAGTTTCAAAATCTGAGTATGCTGATTGTGTTTCTGAAAATAAAACAAGTTCATTAATTTGAAACTTGATGTTTTAAAATCAAAAATCAAAAACAGTTTGTGATATCTCCAAGGTCATTAATTTGGACTTGGATGATTAACTGTGAGGGATTTGGATGCTTATACTGTTAAAATCTGTAAAAGAGCTAGTTTCCGATCCAATTCTTAAATACTGCCAAATCTTTGAAGATAGTTGATAGGGGGAGAGTATCAAGTATTCCTGGATATATTTCATATTATTATATCTTAGTCCCAGGATCTTGATTTAGAAAGTTTAATAGAGCCAGGTTACGATACCTGGACAATCGAAAATGCTTTCATTGTAAAATATTTTAGCAAAAGTTGAGAGAGCCAGGTTTTCAATCCTGGAAATCTAAACGTTGTTTCTAAAAGAATTCTTTATTTAAAAAAATACTTTTTTTATTACGTAGTATAGGTTTGGTACATATTTATTATACACATATGTAAAAAAATTATTAGATAGTATCTTCGTTATAATACAAGGTCTTTATTATACTATAGTTTAGTATACATCACTATAGTTATACTATAGATCTATACAAGTCGTATAAAAACCTTAGACGACACAGTTTTGTATAATGTATGTTAGTGTAGTATGTCTATCGCCTCCGTCATCTCAAGACCGTAGCAGAAATAGATTAAGTTTTGTGCTTATAGTGTTATATTTTAGTAAAAGGCAAGGTGGCATTTGTGTAAATAATGAGATATCTCATTATGTCCCTTGGCCTATAAATAGAGAACTTTGGGTTCTCATTTAAAACTTTTGGAAAACTTTTGACACTTTTGCTCATTTGCTACATTTGAGAGCTCTAGTTCTAGAGAGAGAAACTAGAGAGAGAAAGTGTCTAGGTGATTCACGGTTCCTGTAACGATTTCAGATCTTTGAATAGAATCACAGTTAGTTTTACTGTTTGTGTGTTTCGGTCTCACTCGTGCACGGATTCCGCACGTCGTACAAGTCGTTACGCAATCGAATCGGAGACGAATCCGGACCTACAATGTATTTTATGTGTACTATCTAGGTTTATTTGTATAATGTATTTCAAGTGTTTTTTGTTTCTATAATGATACAATACACAATAATACGACAAGTACAGACAAAGTACGCCTTAATACGACACATACAAACAATCTACACCCTAATTCGACACATACAGACAATAAAGGTCACAATACCGAACATCACAGATACGGCAAGTATTGACAATATACGCCATAATACAACACATATAGACACTATACATCATTATACGACATGTAACGACAAAATACGTCAAGTTAGAAAAGAATCGATGGGGCCAGTTAGAAAAAAACTAATTAGGTTATAACCCAGTTAGAAAAGGATTAATGAGGCCAAATTCTTACAAGTTGGGATTGTCAGAGGGAATTTTTTAAGTTGGGATTAATGTCGGCCAATAGGTGAACGTTAGAATTATTAAAATCCAATAACTCAAAAATGAACATAATGTTTAAGAATAAGAGAAGGAGAAATGCATGATGAATAAACATGTGAACCATACATGTAGCTTGTGGTGGCTTTGCAGCGTGGATGGGGCTGATACTCGAGACCTAGCCCACATTGTGAGATTGAGCGCATATCCACTTACTTGAGGCTAGGACTCTGGTCGTTGAGACTTTTAGGTCGTAATATTTGCTAATCGTTGATTGTAAGGGACTGAGAGTGGCCATGAGTGCAATTGACAGGAAACGAGGGCGATTATATATGTTTAACTATTTTTTTTTAGTAAAAATCAAAACCATGTTTATGACTACCAAAAATGAAAATAAAAAAAGGTTTGTTCAGTTCACACAACAGGTTCCATGTTCCAAACAAGGCGAACCACTAAATCAGCACAACTAAACCAGGAACCAAACTGTTTGGATCTCAAACTGGCCGACTTGCTTCAGTAGGGAGAATGAGAATTCATTCTGTTTTAACAATTTATGAAAGAAAATCCATGTATGTGGCATGCGACATGGAGCCTACGCTTTATGGTTGCTATCAACAATATTCAGAATGTGCACTACTATAAACTTAAATCTGATCAAAACCTCACTGATTAAGTCACTCGATCTGACAATGAAAAGCAAAAACATTACTCATGCTTTGCATTTATTTATCTAATGCCTTGACATACGACAGTAGTACACCACCCCCATCAAAAGCATGGTTTTCAAACATGGTTTACATTTGTTATTCACTTCCAATCAACTCAACGGCTCGTAAATGACGTCCTTCACAATACCAAGAATAGCGTCTCCAGTAAACCCATCATCCTTTGCATAAAAAAGATTCAACACGTTACACATGTTCCAAAACGCGTCTTTACAAGCTCTAGGAACAATGCTTCCCTTTTCTTCCGTAACTAACTTCATCATCTCTCTCCTCTTGTTCTTTATCATCGTCATCATCTCCTTTACCACCTCTTCTTCCACATTCCCACTTTCCTCGTTACTCAGTTGCAACGCTACAACATTTAGTTTTCCTTCCTTATATTCTCTCTGCGTTAATATTTAATAAAACCCATTATTACTATACTACCCTTTTTCGTTTTTTTAATAGAAAATAAATTACCTTGAAGCTATGTATATCATTCAGAAGCCGACCCAAAGTGCTCATTAGCTCGTATAGATAATGATACTCGGAGCTTTCGACAATCTCCTCTGACAACTTGGGCCCCACAAAGTAAATAGCGGGTAGTACAATTGGACCTAATGCAAACGACACGTAAGCATTTTCCATATATTCATTTATTGTTGGTACATACGCGTCTCTTGTCCATATAGCTTCCCTCAACATACTATTCATCAGATCCAACCACTATAGAAACAAAAAAAAATATATAAAAATAAATGACCACGGAACACCTTTTTTATATAAGAGTAAAGTACACGGATGGTCCCTATGTTTTACCGAAATTTGGATTTGGTACCTAGCTTTTCAAAAGTACACAGATGGTCCCTGTGGTTTGCACTTTGTAACGCATTTAGTCCCCAACTTTTTCCAAAAGTACATGGATGGTCCCTGTGGTTTGCACTTTGTAACACATTTAGTCGTTTACTTGGACATGCTAAAACCTTTAGATTTTTTGGCTGGGGACTAAAAGCGTTACAAAGTGTGAACCACAGGGACTATCCATGTACTTTTAGAAAGTTAGAGGCCAAATCCAAAATTTAGGCAAACCACATGGACCATCTGTGTATTATACTCTTTATATAAAGCAGAAAAGATTAGATATCTTACAGTTTGAATAACATGGCTCGTTACATCTCGTTCTTGCCATTTGAAAGCTGTGTCTCCAATCCAACAGATTGCATCTTTTAATGCTAAAAATAAAATTCGAACTTGCTCCGAACAGCAATCATTGTCAACGTCTACATTCCATCTGCAGTTTATAAAACAAAATCCTTTAAAAATTCAAAATGATTAAGAAAATCACGTAAATATGGAACAAGATTATACTTTTCAACACACTGAATCAGATTGGCCAATTCGTCGATAGTACCACCTACGTCAAAAAAGTCATCAACTACTGTAGTAAGGATGCCGTTTTTGGCCCATGAAATACGTGCGTCCGATAATTCAGGAGATGAAAGTGTTGCGGCAACAGAGAAGTAACAGTAGACTGTCTTTTGCCTAGCAAACTTGAGCTGGTCCAATTTGTTATCTACCACCCACCTGGTGCCACGTCATCACTTCTTCGTTAATCAAAATATAAAGAGTAAAATGTCATTTTCGTGTCAGTTTTGCAACTTTCGTCCAAAGGTTTGTTTTTCAAAATCTGGATCCAAAAGGTCAAAACCTCATGATGAAAATGGCATTTTACTCAAATATAAATAAAAAAAATAACTTTTGATACAAACCTTTCAAGACCTTTTAATTCTTCACGGTAAATAGATTGGCAGGAGTTATAATCTTCAACTGCGAACCTTATGTAATCCTTGTTGCCAATATTCGATGATCTGGCGTTAATCAGAGAAAAATACTCAGAGCTGTCACTGCTTAATACTTTAAATATTTACACGTGAAATTAAAAACTCACCGATATGTAGTTTTCAAAATTCTTGTATCGTCAACATTGTAGCGATCTATATTTCGTCTAGTGTTTATGCGTTCTAAACCGGTATTGAATGGGAACTTAAGAGCATTCTCCACCTGATTAAATTAACCATTCAGATATGTTGGTTACACAGACATGAAAAAACAGACGTAATTATGACTCAAAGTCAAAATCACAACCTCTTTGTGAATAAATTTAGAGAGCCGGTTTGAATCAGTGGATATTATCCGTCTAAGAATATCACCCGACCTCAAGATTTGTTCTCCGAAAGATAATTCCTCTGGGTATAAAACCTGTGATGCATTATACACTTCAACAGCTGCATATTCGTCTTTGAAAGCTCCTTCGTTAGTAATTTCAGCCAACGGATCTACGCCACATGTCAAGTCACAAAATGAAAAATATAACAAAAATATAATAAAATAAAATAAATGACTTATAATATGTTTTTTGTTTATATACCTGAGGATACTTCATACCCGTTGATCCTTAATAACCGAAAGGCTAAAGCACAAGTTACAACATCCATGAATATTTGCTCATCTCGCTCCAACCAACATCTAGATTCGACCAAATGATTTGCATTAACCTTCCATATGTTTTGATTTAATAAAATGAATATTTTACCTGTATGTTTCGTCTAAAACATTTTTAACTTCCACGCTGAAATGGCGTGCGATTCCTAATCTTTCAAGCGTATCAACCATGGAAAGCCGGATATATAAATCAAGAGGATAAACTGTCGGGACTGGGATTCACCACTTAGATTTGTTAGCACAATGTAGGATTTCTTCATAGGATATCGATAAATAACTAAGTAAGAAACGCGTACCTGCATTACCAAACTTGTCCAAAAGTGAAGTTAGATAATTAAGACAACCAGTATCTTGATGATTAATAAAAGCAGCTGCTGTTGCTGACGGTGAGTTGACAACCGAACCGTTTTTCAGCTGATATTTCTTCACCATATGCCAATCATATAAGTTACCGAGTCCTTCTGAAATATACGCCAGATATGCTTCCATCTCATTTGAATGACATCTATATGATAATCATATAAGTTAGAAAAAGCTCATTGGGAGAAAATAAGTTAAAATATGGGACTGTCACAAAACAATTCGTTAGTTGGGACTGTTGCCGGGCAATAGTGAATAGTTGGGATTATCTAAATTCAGTTTCCGTGAAAAAAAAACCTTTTTAGCTCCAGATCTCTCTCATGCAGCATTAAAGTAAAATCTGTTTGTTTTGAACGTTGGTTTATGTTCAACTGTTGCGCATACTCCAGCATACCAGGAAATATGATGTCAAAACCAAAGGGAGATGGTTGACTTTTGTCAGTAGCGGAAGCAAGATTCGACTCAATAAAACGTAAACCTGCAACAAGAGTCGACTTACTATTTAATGAATGAACAATAATACTTGAAAGACAGCAAGCAAGAAGGCAGCAAAAAAACGCATACCTTTATTAATTTGGTCATCCCCAACATTCCATCTTTTTAATGCAACAATACATGCTAATGTTGAAGAGAGGGAATCCTTAAGTAACGGGTGAGTACGATTGTGATTAAGGAGACCCCATGAACCATCATCGAGCTGGTTATCAACTAACCAGTTAAGACACTCGGGGAAACAAGGGGATTTGGGTGAGCTTGGAGAAGGGACCATGGCTACCCAGGCTGTGTCGTATGAAGAAACCGAAAGGTCCACATTGTTGAACAGTTTACGGATTCTTTCTTTGGTTGTATCAATGGCCTGCATATAAATTCAGTTTATTATTATTATAAATACAAAAATAAGTGACTGCAATAAGTTATACCAGATTGGTGGGATTAGCTTGTCCAACATGAGAAGGTGCTGCTCAAACACATAACTTTGAATCAATACAAGAAATAAAGAAGAGCAACATGTAGACAAAGTGCAAAAGGATGCAGATTTGTACCTGTTTGAATAGCTGACAGAGCCCACGATCGATTCGGTTTGGTTGACAGAGGGCCAGTCATGCTTTGTGTAATTGTAATGTTCATTGATGTTTCGTTTAGTATAATTCGTTTATTATTTCCTGCTTCAGTTGGCTGCAAGAAACGTCCATTTGAAAAACAAAAAAAACAAAAAATCAATATGAGTATTAGATCAGTTTCTCCGGTAGGCCGGTTTTTTTCCTACGGGTTTACCTTTTTCGGTGTCAACTGAATTAGAGATATAAGCAAGTGTGTTGAGTTGTTGACTAAATGTCGGATTACAAACCAGTTTACTTCGATATATATACTAAAAAAAACTCGTGTTCATATATTATATATTAAAAAAAAAAAACTCATGTTCATATATTTTAGTAGGAATTAATCCCATCTAGTGCGACTATTTTAATCCTTACCGTCGTCAAAAGTGGAAATTCAGTGGGTTTTAGTGGTCTTGGTATACCAAAGGAAGCAAAATTATAAAAACGATAGTGGTAATCAGGGGCGGACCTAAGACTTGACGTGGGTGGGTGGACGCCCCCTTGAAAGAAAAATAATTAGTGTATTATTTATTGGCGAATTTTCCTCTATAATATTCCTTTATTCCTCTTCCATATTATTGCATACAGGGCTGTAAACGAACTGAACGAACACGAACAAGACCTTGTTCATGTTCGTTCGTTAAGGAAATAAATTGTTTACCAACGGTTCATGAACACTTACCAAACGAGATTTTATGTCCGTGTCCGTTCATTAAGGAAATGAGCGTGTTCACGAACGGTTCACGAACACAAACGAACAGAAATAAATTTGGCAAACGCGACGAAGGATAAAGATAGATGGCCCAGAGAGTAGCACTCGAACTTGAATCCCTTATTGTGGAACGGATGTCGATCGTATTCGCTGATGTATAAAATGAGAAATGAAAGGGAAATGATGCATAAACAAGGTGAAAGAGGGTTTCCTAGTTTAATTGTTAGGGTAATAAAATTAATAAAAGTTTAATAATATAAAGCACATATAAAATATATGTAAGTACAAAGATCTTCAATTAAAACACAAACACACGAACATAAACGAACGCAAATCAACGAATGTTCACGGACACCGGCCTTACCGAACGAACTTAAACGAACTTCCCGCCGAACGGTTCACGAACTGTTCGTTGAACGTTCGGTTTGTTTACAGCCCTAATTGCATAGATAATTTCTCCTTGGATGAAGGCCCTCATTACTTATTTCCTTTATTACGTACAAGTCATCTTTGTATTTATATTATTGCCTTATACCAGTTTGATTATCAATCAATAAACAATTCAACCTTGACGTTGATATCATCGACTTGTTCATGGTATCAGAGCAGGCTCAAAACCCTGCTCTAATCAAAACCCTTGTTCCAATAAAAATCATGGCCCCTGTTCCCAGAAGGCAAGAAGAAAACGACAACCGGGAAACAATGAAACGCGATACGCTGGTAGGAAAGGATGCTCTGCGTGGTGATGTTATTGAACATTGCACTTTCTGTGGGAGAGATGGTCACAACAAAGAAGGCTGCTTCAAAAGAATCGTTTATCCTGATTGGTGGCCAGGAAACAAAAGAAAACGTGAAAGTGCCAACGCCGCCAACTTCGCAGGAAAATAGGAAGAAGAGGATGAGTGGGTAATGGACTCGGGGGCCACCGATCACATTACTCACGATCCGGATTTTCTTACTAATAAAAATGAAAACAGGTTCGAAGCACCGATCATCGTCGCCGGTGGAAACAAATTTCCTGTTAAAGGAAGAGGAGTTGGCACCTTAAAGGGGGACATTGAAATTAAAATGTCCTTTATGTTCCTGATCTCAAATGCAATTTATTGTCCGTGAAACAATTAACTAAAAGCTTGTAATGAGCAGTTACATTCTTTCCTGATTTTTGTGTTATGCAGAAACTCCACACGGGGAGCTTGATTGGTGCGGGTAGATGCAAGAAGGGACTATATCGGATGGGGATGATCAAGAATAAAAGAAAGGCTATGATTGTTACTAAGGACGTCTGGCACAAAAGACCGGGACATGCTTCCGCTGCAAAACTCCATGAGATTAGTTTCCTTAAAAACATTGTTTTTAACAAGTTGTGTGATGCTTGTTCTAAGGCTAAGGACACAAGACTTCCTTTCCCCATTAGCATTACCAAAACAACTTATTGTTTTGATTTATTGCATTGCGACATTTGGGGTAAGTACCGTACACCCTCATTCACAGGAGCAAGTTATTTTTTTACCATTGTGGATGATTTTAGTAGAGCTGTTTGGGTATTTATTTTAAAATATAAACATGAGGCCAATGGGTGTCTTAAAGATTTTCATAAAATGGTTCAAACTCAATTTGGAAAGAATGTCAAGAAAGTTAGATGTGACAATGGAGGCGAATTTACCTCCAATGACATGATGACCTTTTACAAAGAAAATGGGATGGTTCTTGAAACAACATGCCCATACACGCCTCAACAAAATGGAGTCGTTGAAAGGAAACACCGTCATCTCCTTGAAACGGTTCAAGCTCTTCGGTTTGAGGCAAATTTACCCAAAAGGTTTTGGGGGGAATGTGTTTTAACGGCCACCTATATAATTAACCGGCTAACCTCTAGTGTTAATGATAATAAAACGCCTTATGAGTTGCTTTACAACCAAAAACCCAACTATGATTTCATGAGGGTCCTTGGTTGCCTAGCATACTATTGGAACACCGACACTAAAGGGGATAAGTTCGAGGAGCGGGGGAGACCCGGGATTTTCTTAGGGTACCCACCATTCACAAAGGGGTATACAATCTATGACTTTGAAAGTAAAAAAATGATAGTCTCAAGAGATGTTTGATGTCATGAGAATCACTTTCCTTTCAAGGCCATTCAAGTCCCTCAAAACAACGATCCTTTTGAACTTGAGATCCCACCTATTGATTCCAATGAAAACCAAAACCCAATTGGGCCTGCTCAAAATGACGGCCTATTAACCGAAGATGAAGGAGAAGCGACTAATGGCCATCCTTTAACCCAACATGAATCTACTTCGAGTGGGCATCTGCCTCAACATGAACCCATTTCGAGTGAGCCTCTGCCTCAACAAGAACCCACTTTGAGTGGGCCTTTTCCCCATCAAGAGCCCACTTCAAGTGGGCCTTTGCCTCAACAGGAACCCAACTTTGAAACCGTTGGGCCTCAAAACATGCACCCTGATCATGATTCAATTGAAGGACGGGGCAAACTAACCAGATTTCCATCCACTCGTCTCGAAGGCTTCGAAGTCAAGCTTCCTCCATCTATAGTCCGTGTGTCTCCATCATCTAATCAAGACTCCTTAAAGGTACACCCCTTGTCCAATTTTATTTCCTATAAAAATTTTTCAAAGGCTCACAAAGCTTTTTTGACGGCCATTAATTCACATGATAAGCCGAGAAACTTTGCGCAAGCTGTACAGGACGAGAGAGGGAAAGAAGCTCTGAAAAAGGAGATCCACGCTCTTGAAGAAAATGGTACGTGGACACTTGAAAATTTACCGGAAGGGAAACGTGCCATAGATTCCAAATGGGTCTATAAAGGATTCACACAACAAGAAGGCATTGATTATCACGACACCTTTGCTCTTGTCGCCAAGTTTGAGACGGTTAGGACTCAATTGACCATCGCTACAAAACGGAATTGAATAATTAATCAAATGGATGTCAATAACTCCTTCTTCAATGGGGACTTGCATGAGGAAGTTTACATGTAGATTCCACAGGGGTTTTCTAAGGAAGGGGAAACTAGAGTTTAGAGGTTGAGGAAATCTCTTTACGGCCTAAAGCAAGCTTCACGGAATTGGTATCAAAAATTCACATCCTCTTTACTCGACTTGGGCTTTCAACAATGGAAGGTAGATTATTCATTATTCATTCGTAAACAAGGCAACAACATTGTGACGATTTTAATATACGTGGATGACGTCATTATGGTTGGTAACAACAAGGAGATGATTCAAGAAATGAAGAATGAATTAAATCGCCGATTTAGCATCAAGGACCTTGGGGATCTTAAATATTTCCTTGGAATTGAGGTAGGTCGTACTTCAAGGGGGCTCGTTCTGAGCCAAAGAAAGTACACTCTTGACATTCTCGAAGATTATGGCTTCCAAGGATGTCGACCGAGCACATTTCCTATGGAACCAAACTTGAAACTAGACAAAGGAACTACAAAACCAAAAATAGATGGTGGTAGATATCGCAGGATCGTGGGTCGATTACTTTATCTACAAGCCACCAGACCCGACATCACATATCTTGTTAATGTTCTAAGCCACTTTGACTCGGATCCTAAACAACCTCACCTCGATGCGGTTCATCGTGTTCTCCGCTATCTCAAAGCAACTCCAGGCCAAGGAATTCTTTTGTCACGGGAAAATAGCTATAAGCTAGTTGGGTATTGTGATGCAGATTGGCTTGGCTGCCCCTTTTCTAGACGCTCTCGAACCGGGTACTTACTTTTATTAGGAGGTTCTCCAATCTCATGGAAAACTAAGAAACAGTCTGTTGTTTCTCGTTCCTCTGCCGAAGCCGAGTACCGATCAACGGCTTCTACCACCAGTGAGATTTAATGGTTGTGATGGCTCCTACAGGAGCTCGACATTCCTTTGTGTTGGGATTGAACCCTATCAGAGGAACAGATAATGTAAAGCCAAAACTGGATCAAAGCAATGGATCCAGAATAAGCAGACGTTTACAGTTGGTTCATGCAAATCTCTCCCCTTGAAAGTGGTTTCATATCTGCTGACCTCCTATCTGCTGATCATACTAAGTGCTGACCTACAACTGCTGCTTTATATCTACTGACCAAAGTCAAAGACTGATGGAAGACCAAAGCTCTGTTGACTCTATCTACTGCCTTGGGTCAAGTACTGCTGATCCGGACAAGCACTGCTGGGTTCACAGCAGTGGAAGGATGCAGCAGCAGTTTAAGTGTCTTTTATGTAATGTAATGTAATAGCAGTAGTTTAGTACATAAGTGTTTATAGATCAGTAGTTAGAGTTTGTTAGGAGGTTAGATGTCACTTTCATGGTGACGTCAGCTAAGATGCTCAGTGGTTTGCAAGTGCTTATAAATAGTTCAGTACTTTGTACTGTTCTATCAGTTCTTTTGATCAATCGTCTTCTTTGCACGAACAAACCACTGAGCTCTGGCTGAGGGGGAGTTTGCATTCTTACATCAATCATTGTAATCGTTGTTGAAACAAATTCAATCATTCGGTTCTTTGTGAAAAGATGTTTGATAAAAGTATTACTCTCGTTTGATTGTATGCAAAGTTTGCTTTCATCTTATTTCCGCTGCACAACTCTTTCATTTCCATCTTAATTACAAACGTAAAATACAATCAAAAAGAAACTCAGATCCAACACTTTGGATGGTACCACACCACTTTTTTGCGACAATCAAGCTGCTCGTCACATTGCCAATAATCTCGTTTTTCATGAACGCACAAAGCATGTGGAGATGGATTATTACTGTGCCCACGAAAGGGTAGAAACCAAAGAGATACATCCCTTCCACATCGAATCAAGTATGCAAATTGCTAATTTATTCATGAAAGTTCTGGGGGCTCCTCAACTCAAATTTCTCCTTGACAAGTTGGGCGTTATTGACTTACGCGCTCCAACTTGAGGGGAGTATTGGCGAATATTCCTCTATAATATTCCTTTATTCCTCTTCCATATTATTGCATTGATAAGTTCTTCTTGGATGAAGACCCTTACTACTTATTTCCTTTATTACGTACATGTCATCTTTGTATTTATATTATTGCCGTGTACCAGTTTGATTATCAATCAATAAACAATTCAACCTTGACTTTGATATCATCGACTTGTTCATTATTATTGTTAAAATCCCAAGCGCACCCCATAAAATTTTGTGATCCCCCAATAAAATCTGGTATGCCACAAATGAGGACGACGGGATAAGTGTTCATCGGATTTTTTTTTTTTTTTTTTTTTTTTTTTTTGTATGGTAGGATAGTTACATGTGTAGAAAAGATGAGTTGTGGAAAGAAGATGAGAACATAGTGGGTAAATACTTAAAAGGAGGTGGGGCATTTTAGTAATTACACATCTCAGAATTGTCTTGTACTAACAAAAAAATTATATGATTTTATTTTACTAGAACTTTACTTTTACTAATTTATTTTATTTAGTTTAAAAATATTTAGATGTTAATTTTGTTTATTCTTTTATGTATTACTTTTTTTTTATATAAGAAAAAACTTTTATATACACTCTATATGTGTATATTGATCGTGGTTTCATCATAGGTAGACAACAATATGTACTTTTAGAAACCCTTAACAAATGATGCCTGGCGTAGTAAAAGAGTACTCTAGTTTACATATTTAAATTATAACACTATTTTAAAAATTTGTAATTTAATTGTTTTTTACCCGTTTAAAATATTATCTAAATTATTGTTAAGTTTTATTTTATTATGGTAAAAAAGCACTCTAGTTTACATATTTGAATTATAAAATTCTTTTTCAAATTTATAATTTACTTGTTTTTACCCGTTTAAATAATTATCGAAATTATTTGTTAAGTTTTATTTTATTATGGTATGTTGTATTATGTGCTGCTTGTTCGATATTTATTTGTTTATTACTTCGGATATTTTAATTTGTTATACAACATATTTTGTTGGGGTCTAGAATATTAAAGCATAACAATGGATGTTAGTTAAAAGAAAGTTGTGATCCGATCTCATCCAAACCGAACTGGAAAAGTACTATATGATAGACGCAAAACCCTAAAATTTCCGCTCCCCGTGAAAAAAAATTTGGATCCGCCACTGGTGGTACTATGCCCAAAGTGTTCAGTTTATTTGTTTAGTACGGTTTTTATTTTTATTTTTAACGGGAACAATTCAAAGACCCCTGGGAATTTAGTATAAGAAGGGTAACACTCAAGAATCCCTAGACAAAACCCCCCAAACTACTATATATACATCTAAAGGGTCAGTCATGCTTTGTGTAATATTCATTGATAGTTTCTTTTAGCAAAATATACATCCAAAGGGTCAGTCATGCTTTGTGTAATATTCATTGATAGTTTCTTTTAGCAAAATTCTTCTTTTTCCTGTTTCTATCGGCTATAAAAAAACGTCGATTTAGAAAGAAAAAAATAAAAAAAACTCTCAATATAAGTATTAGATGAGTTTCTCCCGTAGCAGACCGGGATTTTTTTCTATGGGTTCACCTTTTGTCGGTGGTCACCTTTCTCACAACCAAACGGTCTGGTCGGGTCGGGTCAAATTTCTCACAACCAAACGTTAACAAATAGAAATTTCACCTCAAATTAGAGTTTCTCAACCCAGCTTTTAGTTATGAGTAAAAAATCAACTTAAGGGTTCGAATTCGATAAACTCTGCATCAAGAACCATTTTGTGAAAGCAATTTTCAAAGCATTTTACCTCGAAGTTGCCACCAAACTTGTTAGGCCCTTGAAGGTTTATGGATTAGTAGCTAAGTGATTTAGAGGGCTTAGGAATTAGTGGATATTAGAGTGGGCTTATTTGGGAATTATGGGCCTAGGGTTGGGGGGGGGGGACCCTTACTATAAATAGTAAATGATGGTTAGGGGTTTAAGGTTGGTTGATTAGTTTTTGAATCTTGTATTAGACAAGCTCAATTCTATGTAAGATTAAGCTTTCAATTCAACAATTTACTCTACTTGTTCTTGATTTCTTGAAGATCATCAAGTTTGGATTCCGCCCATCCTTGATGATTGTTTGATATCATTGTTTGATCCGGATTTTCGGGACTTACAATTGGTATCAGAGCCATTTTGATATCAAACACTCAAGAAACATTTGAATTTTTGTTGAAGATCTTCATCGTGTTCTTCGGATTCTTCATCGTGTTCTTCGCGTTCTTCAAAAATCATCATATTTTGCTTTGGTGATTTGGTTAAAAGGTGTTAAAATCTTCAAAATCTCTAAAAATATTATAATTATATCAACATCTGTTGCTGTCTTTTCGTAATACTCATAGAATCTTCATAGTCATCATTTGTCAATCATCATCTTTTCATCATCATTCATCAACTGTTTTTGAACATCTTCATTTGACATCATCATACATCAGCCAACAACAGCATCGGACATCAACATTATCATTTCTTTCCATTCGAGATATTCATCCTAAATCATTCGACATCATCCGAGATATTCATCCTGAATCATTCGACATCATCCGAGACGTCATTTTGTGTTTTGATTTTCATCCGGGATGCATTTTCATGATCTGAGATTCATCAAACATAATCCGAGATAACCATCTTCCATCCGAGACAACTTCTATCAGATTCATCTTTTAATCCGAGATACAACTTCAGTTTCAATCTTCATTCGAGATAACACAATTTCATCCGAGATTCATCCATCATTTTTGTTCGAGATAATCAGAGACAATCCGAGATCTACTTCTTCTTTATCTGAGATCAACATTCATCAATTAATATCATTCGAACTCATCATCATCTCGGATAACAATCATAACATCATCTGTTATAGTCGAGTTCCGTTGAACATCATCTCATAACAATCATAACATCATCTTTGATATGGATCCAGGCCCTATCGACGAACCACCTGGTGATACAAATCTAGGACCCGACCCGAAGCGTGGCTAGGAAGACTGCCAGATTTGATTCCATCCAACCAATCCTTTTATATTTTTAAGTTATCTCCTTTTGATTTCAATTTTCATCATTCCCTTAATTATGTTATTTCGTTTCCATGTTTATTTCTAGTATTTTCTATTTAAGCAATTGTAAGCAAGGTTGGATGGTTATGAATTAAACAAGAATTCGAGGGAACGTTGCAACTGGATGATTTCATTGAGTGGTTACAAACCGTTGAACGTATCTTCGACCTCCGGGATGTCCCCGAAAAACTTAAGGTAAAACTAGTTGCTATTCGCTTTAAAAAATATGCCTCGTTATGGTAGGAACATGTGCAGAAACAACGGGAACGGGAGGGCAAACACAAAATCGAATCATGGGACAAGATGAAGCGGGTATTACGGTCTAAATTTTTACCCGCCAATCACCGCCAACAATCCTACCTGGATTACCACAATTTTAAACAACATTCTTTATCTGTGGAAGAATGTATTCAGGAATTTGAACGCTTGCGTATGCGTTGTGGTGTTGATGAAGATGAAGAACAAGTTATTGCTCGCTTGTTGGGGGCACTCCGATCAGAAATCTCAGATGTTATTCAATTGCAACAATATTGGTCATTTAATGATGTTTGCAGGTTAGCCTATCTAGTGGAAAAACACGCAATTGCTAAGTCAAAACCTGCCACTCGCACACCACCACCTTCCCGGACCCCGGCGTCGACATCATCACTGCACAAGGGCGGCCCAATCAAAGCCGACCCCCCCGTAGTACCAACGGGTCCGTCGACTTCCACGGGTAATGCTCTTCGTTGTTATAAATGCCAAGGCCTTGGCCACCTTAAAAGAGATTGCCTAAATAAGCAAGTTCTTGCTTTTATTGATGACACTGAACCAACTTATGATACTGACGGAGAGGAAGAGACCGAAGTCCTTTACCCCGATCGGGGTGAAGCCCTTGTTATTCAGCGTCTTCTCAATACTGCGATGGCCGATTTAACCGATGACACGACATGGCTTCGTAACAACATTTTCCGAACAAAGTGTACGTCGAAAGGGAAAATTTGTAACGTTATCATTGACGGGGGCAGTTGTGAAAATATGGTAGCAAGTTCTATGGTGGAAAAACTCAATCTGCCATTACACGATAACCCCGATCCGTACCAACTTACGTGGTTAAAAAGGGTAATCTACTCAAAGTTACTCATCGATGTTTAGTCTCATTCTCCATTGGTAATAAATACACGGATGAAATTTGGTGTGACGTCATACCAATGGACGCATGCCACCTATTATTGGGTCGGCCATGGCAATATGATCGGCGAGTTAAACACGACGGATTCCGCAATACTTACACATTCAAAAAAGATGGTCTTAATATCACGTTGGAACCTTACAACCCACAACAGGAGGAATCACATTCTTTGTTGGTTTCTAAGTCAGAATTCGTGGCTATAACAAAAAAAACTCCCGAACACATAATTTTTGGTTTATTAATTGCCGAGGAAAATCCTGATGTACCTCCCGCTCCACCGGAAGCCCAACCACTATTAGCCGAGTTTCATGATGTTTTTCCGAATGATATTCCAGCAGGTCTTCCTCAAATCCGAGAGATACAACATTGTATTGATTTTTTACCCGGCGCTAGTATTCCCAACAAACCCGCTTATCGTATGAACCCAAAGGAGTTTTCCGAGATACATCGCCAAGTCACAGAATTGTTGGAAAAAGGCCTCATTAGAAAGAGCATAAGCCCTTGTGCCGTCCCGGCCCTCCTCGTGCCCAAGCCGAATGGTAGCTTTCGGATGTGTATTGACAGTCGCGCGGTTAACAAAATCACTATCAAATACCAATTTCCTATTCGGCATTTTGATGACCTACTCGATCATTTACATGGTGCAACAGTCTTCTCCAAATTTGATTTACGTAGTGGATATCACCAGATTCGCATGCGACCGGGAGACGAGTGGAAGACCGCATTCAAGACAAGGGATGGGTTATATGAATGGATGGTGATGCCATATGGGTTGTCTAACGCCCCAAGTACTTTCATGAGGCTCATGAATCATGTCTTTAAGCCCCTTATTGGTTGATGCGTTGTCGTTTATTTCGACGACATATTGGTTTTTAGCAAAAATGTAACGGCTCATTTAGGCCACCTTCGGGATGTTTTCAAAATCCTACGAGAACAAAAACTGTATGCCAACGCGAAGAAATGCCAATTTTTGACAACAGAGGTTTTTTTTTTTTTGGATATTTGGTGTCGGCCAACGGTATACATATGGATGAGTCAAAGGTCTCGGCTATTACCACGTGGCCGTCTCCGACTTCGCTTCACGAGGTTAGAAGTTTTCATGGTCTCGTGTCTTTTTATAGGCGTTTCATTAGAAATTTTAGCACTATTGTCGCCCCTATTACGGAGTGTTTGAAAAGTAGCAAGTTTACATGGCCTCCTGCAGCCAAAAAGTCATTTATTACCCTCAAGGCAGCGGTTACTAATGCGCCAGTCCTTGCCTTACCAAGTTTTGATCATGTGTTTGAAGTCGAGTGTGACGCTTCGGGGGTGGGAATTGGTGGTGTCTTGAGTCAACAGCACCGCCCCATCGCTTTTTTTACTGAAAAATTAAGTGACACCCGGCACCGATATAGCACCTATGATAAAGAATTTTATGCTATTGTTCGAAGTCTCGAATATTGGCGCCATTACCTCCTTCCCAGTGAATTTATTCTGTACTCGGACCATCAAGCTCTCAAGTTTATCCAAGGTCAGGCCAAACTTAACCCCCGGCATGCAAAGTGGGTCGAAACACTTCAAGATTTCACGTTCGTTATCCGACACAAAGCCGGGTCGGCAAATTCGGTTGCTGATGCATTAAGTCGTCGGCCAGCTCTTTTTAATTCTGTCACTTTTGGGATCACCGGGTTTGAGTTGTTTTCTCATCTTTACCAAGACGACCCTGACTTTCATGATATTTGGCAAAAAATAAGGACGCACCGTATCAGTGTTTTGTGCAAAAGGGTGGCTTCCTTTATAAAGGACAACGCTTATGTGTTCCTCAGTCTTCCTTTCGGGAGGCTATTGTTCTTGAATGTCATCAAGGGGCTTTGGGGGATCACTTCGGGCGGTCTAAGACGGTTGCGTTAGTCCAAGATCGTTTTTTTTGCCAAAAATCATATGGGAAGTTTCTAAAATTTTGAAAAGGTGTCGCGTTTGTCACATTGCCAAAACTCACAACACCAACCAAGGTCTGTATACACCATTACCAGCCCCTACACGGCCTTGGGAAGACGTTAGCATCGATTTTGTGGTAGGCTTATCGTTAACACAACGGAAAAAGGATTCAATTATGGTGGGTGTTGATCGTTTCTCAAAGATGGCTCATTTTGTTCTGTGTGTCAAAACCTTTGACGTTTCGCAAGTTGCGTGTCTTTATTTTGCCGAGATTGTACGATTGCATGGCGTTCCCAAGACTATCACTTCTGACCGTGATGTTAAGTTTATTAGCCATTTTTGGCGCACATTATGGAAACGATTGGGAGCAAAGTTGCAATTTAGTAGTTCTCACCATCCGCAAACTGACGGACAAACGGAAGTTACTAATCGAAGTTTGGGAAATTTACTCCGGAGCCTTGTCGGTGACAATCCTAAGTGGGATCTTATTTTGCCTCAAGCAGAGTTCGCGTATAATCGGTCCAACCATAGCTCCACGGGACGAAGTCCGTTTTTTGTTGTGTATGGTCGAAATCCCTTCACTCCTCTTGATCTCGCCCCATTTCCTGAGTTGGAGCATTTCAGTACCAATGGGGATGAGCAAGTAAAACAGATTAAGCTCTTGCATGAACAGGTTCGTGAACAAATTATTAAGCATAACTTACGATACCAAGCGCGGGTTAATAAACATAGACGACATGTGGTATTCAACGAGGGTGATTTAGTTTGGGTTCATTTAAGTCGGGATCGTTTTCCGCCAGGCCGTTTTGGGAAGTTGCGCCCGACGGCTGATGGGCTTTTTCGTGTACTACGACGTATTGGGGATAATGCTTACAAGATCGATCTCTCTGGTCACTACAAGGTTTCTGTCACCTTTAACGTTGCTGATTTAACACCGTATGTTCCCGACGATGAAGGTGACTCGGGGTCGAGTCCTTTTTTAGAGGGGGAGGATGATACGGATCCAGGCCCTATCGACGAACCACCTGGTGATACAAATCCAGGACCCGACCCGAAGCGTGGCTAGGAAGACTGCCAGATTTGATTTCATCCAACCAATCCTTTTATATTTTTAAGTTATCTCCTTTTGATTTCAATTTTCATCATTCCCTTAATTATGTTATTTCGTTTCCATGTTTATTTCTAGTATTTTCTATTTAAGCAATTGTAAGCAAGGTTGGATGGTTATGAATTAAATAAGAATTCCTTTTGAACGTTGTGTTTTTTTTCTAGAGATTGTTTGTTCCACTCGTATACGAATCCGTATCAATCTCCTTCACCGTTGAACATCACACTGTTCAGCATCATATTTCAAGTCGAGTTCGAGATCGAGTTTTCGTGATCCCCGGTCGTCTTTACCACCTCTGGTAACCGTCGTGCTACATCTTTGTTCACCGCTGACCTCCACCGTTCTCCGATAATCGTTATCACCTCCGGCGTCCATCCTGCAACTCGGAAAATCATCACAGTTACCTTCTCCGTTCACCGGCAATCATCAGCTCCACAGTCCATCTCCGTCATTCACTGTTCAAATTAATTATTAGGTAATGATTAGGTAATCATTAATATTAATTAAAAGTTTTATTAATATATATATATATATATATAATTATAATATTAGTTTATTTTAATTTAAAATTATATTAAAAAGGTTGTATATATAAAATATTAATAGTTAAAATTATTATATTTTAATAGTTAAAATTTTTATAGAAAATCTTTAAATATATAAAAAGGGGGGAGGGGTGTTTGTTGTGAGGGTAACGGTTTTGACAGGTTTTTGAGCTGCGGTAAAGGAAACTGGTTCGTACACCCGCGACGTGCTCGAATTACTGTGTGGATTGTTTCTTGCCTTGGCTCGTGTTTGGCGTAACTTGGTTCTACGATAACTTGGTTCAACAATGAATTCTCAAAGCACTGTTTCTCAACGTGAGTTGGTATGGAAACAACTCGATAAGTTCGGATACATTGAGGGTGAAACCGTAGAAGACGTTATCAGAAGATTTACGCAACTGCTTTCTGAAATCGAGAAGAGCGGATTAAATGTGACACTTGGTAGGATTAACAGGGATTTTCTATACGGTTTGCCACGTAACAAGACATGGGACTATCGTGTTGCTATTATTATGGTAAAATGCAATCATTGCACAACGGAAACGAGAGATGTAATCTCCTTAGTCAATGAATACATCCAGGAGGACAAGCAGAGAAGTCAGAATCTCGCAAACACATCTTCATCTATGTCTAACTGTCAGAAGGCCGCTGCTAGTGATCCCAACGGTGCTCAGATTCCATCATCTTCATAGTCACCTGTGGCTGCTACATCATCTGATGTGAATGCCCCACAATCAACAGGATGTCATCCCGATGAAGTGGCTAAACCAGCAACCCAGGCTCAAGTTGAAGAACCAAAATCACTTTCTGAAACACTAAATTCCCTTTTATGCACTGAACACTATAGAAAGAAAGTTGTCTTTCTGAGATCACAAAACTCAGCATTGATCACTGATTACAACAGTGTTACGGGAAAGTACATCAGTCTTCGAGAGAACAATAAATTTCTCTATGAAAAGATTGAAGCACTCAAGAAGGATATAGCTCAGCTGCACAAAGACGTGAATCAACAGCAATGTTGGGTTCACGACTATAAACACAGGCTCACAGTTAAAACATTAGAATGCGACTCTGTGAGAGCTGAGCTGGATCTTCTCACTGGAAAGTACAAGCAAAATGAGTTGAACATAAAGAAGTTTGATACTTCCAGTGACACTGTTTGTAATCTATGCAATGTGCAGCTGGCATTCAATGACAACAAGGGTAAGGGTTTGGGATACAAACAGGTTTCACCACCATATAATCATAATTACTCAAGATTGCCAACTACTGAGCAAGAAATATAAAATTATGATAAAATGATTTATGGTAAACCAAGTGACTATGTTCCATAGGAGCCCTTTAGACCAAAGAATGCCCAACCCGTTGATTTTCAAAAGCCCACGAGTTTTGTTAAAAATGAAAATTGCTCAAATGAATCAGCCGGGGAATCTGAAAAGGAAAATGAAGCAGAAAATGAAACAGAACCAGTGAAAACGTCAATCGAGGAGCCCCAAGAAATTATGTCAAGTTCTGATTCTGATTCTGTAGATAACATTAACTATTTTAGTTCATGTGCAGAATCAGTGACAGTTGAAGAGCAGTCTGCAGTGGATGATGAACCACATTCAACGTTGCTTATGTTGCAGATGATTCAGATGTTACCAAAGGCGATAATTACGCTTGGAACTATGTTATGTCTTGGTATGCTGAGAGTCGGGGTATTCCTATTAAAACTGATGATTTAGGTGCTGTGGTTTTAGATTATGATTGTGATGATAATGTTTTAACAGAAAAATCTGATGTATCGACTGATAAACTTGAGACATCTCTTTCAAGTGACTCAGAAATCAATTCTGATGATTCAGGCAACTGTTCTGGTGTGCCTGAAACACCGAATGATACATCAGAAACTCATGATAAAAACACTACAAGAAAACTGGGTTTTTAGTACGTGCAAAAGCGTCCTAAAATGCTATTTTATAGGACCTTTCATTTAATAGGACCAACGGTAAAAGCGTTTCATGTAAAGGGGTCGTAATAAGTCCCGGAACTAAAAAAGCGTCCTAACATCTCACATAAGACTATGAAACCAATTTTATGGTCGCGTAATATGTCTTTGAACAACCAAAATAGTGCCCTAATATAAACATATTAGACACTTTTACGATGTCCTAACATGTGCTTACATACTTTTAATCTTTTGAAACACTTACAAGCGTCCTTAGAAATTAATTGATAGGACCCTTATGATGTAACATTATAGCTAATTTAGTACCAAGAAAAAGATCCTAATATACCAAATAAGATTATGAAACCAGTTTTATGGTCGCATAATATGTCTATAGACAACTTAAATAGCGTCCTAAAAAGAACATATTAGGACACTTTTACAATGTTCTAATATGTGATTACCTACTTTTAATATTTTGATACACATACAAGCGTCCTTAAAAATTAATTTATAAAACAAATTTTATAAATAGACCATCAACATATAATATTGTACATCAACTAATAAAAGAATCATTATATTTCAAATAAGCATGTTCATAACAAAAACACTAACCATAAATAAGTTATAACATTATCTAACATAAAGTCTTAACATTTAACAAAGAAATTAAAAGCAATTAAAGAAATAAGAAGCATAAAATCTTGAGTCATCATGCGTCCTCAATCATCATGGACTACCTACAGATAAACCATCCATGTATAAGCATTAAGTTCCATGATATTAAAATTATTTGTATCACAAGTTTAACAAATACATACTGAGATGAATGGACAGGGCCATGCGATGGATGCACCAATACAATCTTGAATTGTAGAAAATAAACCATATGGTCTTACCAAGTTTTCATCTTTTTTTATTGGTACTTGAACATTTACCTCACACCATTCTGGTCCAATCTTTGTACCACCAACTAAATCATTTGGGTCCAAGCTCTGGACCCTTCCTCTTGCCACAGTCTCGGTAGAGTTTAGAATGCTTTTGAGGAAAACTTCATCTCCGACCTAGATTTTAGTTTTCAACAAATATTTATTAAACTCTAGTCATAATAGTGCAAAAAATCATTTTACAAAAAAAATAATAAAGTTTTACACTCGCAGGCTAACATTTTTATAGAAAAACTAAATAAAATTGGTTTTTAAAGATTTATATAGAAAAATACCCGTAAACGTTGATGTCCATTGGTTACATTGGGAAAATGTTGTGATGCAAGAGGTTGAACACTGGAACCACCCCTCGACCCTTCCCTTCCATCTCTGATACTTGGGCTCGTAACTGGACCACAGTACTAGTAAGTGTTTCACATTGAGACTTCAATTGGATGTTTTCTCTATGACATGCCGAACGACTTGGTATTACACCCCAAACATCAGCAGCACGAACACCCAGACCATGGTATAGTTCCTTAACTCTTGCCCTCCAGTTCTTCACCTTCCGCCCAAATGATTGCAATATCCAGCCTTGAGCAACTTCAGGAATATCAATTTTTGTCTAAAAATGAAACAGGTTACATGAGAAAACAAATACTTAAGTCATTAACATACATATTTTTAATTATTTACCTTTAAGAGTGCAAGCAAAGGTTGTTTTTTTTTTTTTGGCGGCCTTAACTTTATTCCATGGTTTATAAATCGGACAATACTTTCCACTCCTTGAAAGGGTTCCCATGAAATGGGCCAGTTGACTACTTTTGTCATTAATAGGTTGTCCGTGTGCATTAACTAAAATTGGAATTTTATCCCCTTTTTCTTGGGCCCAAACCTTTGGCATACCCGTTGGTCCTCTCACTCTTTTACGTATATTCCGAACTACAAAAAGTGAACATGATTTACAATCTACATGTATACATTAAAAATACTAAATATATGATATAACATAAAAATGAAGCAATCAAGTAGAACAAATAAACCTGCTTCATTTTCTTGTTGTGAAACTTCATGCTCTTCTTCATTTTCTGGAACTTCACATTCTTCTTCAACCAGTTCATTGTTCTGATTTTCTAAATCAACCACCTTTTCTAAATCTTCCATGTCTTTGTCTCCATCATCTTTAAAACTATCTTGTTCTTCATAAGCTTCATTCATATCTATATCTTTAATATCATCAAATTCAACATCATCTTGTTCTTCATTGATATCTATAGTTACAAAAAAAGTAAGCATAAAAAACAGTTAATTGAATCTAGACTTAATATTAATTAAATATCATACATAAAATATTTGAAAAAACAAATATAGGTACCATGAAAACTCCTGTCACGCTCCCCGTGGTCATCATCGTTGTCAACTGCAAATAACTTTCTATTATATCTTTTCAGGGACTGCGTTGGACGTTGTTTCTGTAAGTCGAGTTGTTAGAGAAGAAACCGAAAGAAATTATATTATCCGTATTTGATATTAGTACCTTTTTAGAGATTTTTGTAGCAGCTTCTTGATAATCTTGCTCAACATCAACATCAGAACCAGGCATATACTCTACATCTATATCTTTCTCGCTGGTATCCATTGATTCCTTTTTCTTTTTCTTTGTTTTGTCACTCTCTGCTAGACTTGTCAAAGATTTAGCAATATTTTTCAATCCCAAAGCTTGTAATTTTTTTTGGTTCTCTTGAATCCTTGACATTCTACTCTTTTCATAAGCATTCATGTCTTTTGGAGTGGTAATGATGTCGCTTCACGGGGTTTAGTTGATGCCACTTAACAGTCGTTGTGCCACCACAAGAGCAGATTTCTCTGACGTAACACACGGTGGGATGAAAACCCGATTGGTGGCTAAATATGTACCAATGCAATGGTTAATTAAACACCCTTTCATAGATATACATATGTATGAAAATTGTCGTGTGTGTTGTATCTATTCTATAACACAGAAAACAAGTTCTGGTTATCTGTGTTCATAGAAAACTTGTTTGGTGAGTAAAATGATTTGAGCAACTAATTCATACAAATGCACAACACATATGTAAAAAAACAATCTAGTGAAATTCAATGGTATTTGAAGTTGCAGTTGAAGACACACCAAAAATGTTCTCTTTAATTGGACACATATCCGCTCTCTACCTAGAAAGTGTTACAAACTTGCAATAAACTGGCCATTGCAATTTTCGCAACTCTATAACTCAATGTAAGTTTATACTTAATTTTAAATGTTTATCCATTTAATATCTAAAATTTCAACAACCCAACCCTTGTAAAGGGTTGTGCTAACGAGCTTAGGCATAAATAAATATCAAATCTATCTAAAAGTGGGTATATTTATTTTACATGCCTAACCTAACACATTTTTTTTAAACATTGTTGCATAATATACAACAACAATCTACTCGTTTGATCAACAATTTAGAACCTATGTGAAGATTTATCAAGGCAGAAAAAACGAGAGTGAAGCGTACCTGTAGAGTGTATGAATTTGGAGAGTGGATAAAGCAAGTGATTAACTCACGGAACATAGTGATAATGTGAAGCGAGCGAGATACCATTGACGAAGAGCAGTTGGCCAGAGGGGGAAGAACACGTGACCGCGAGAGAGATCGATGTGGTCGCCGGGAAGGAGCCGATGATATTTTCTCTATCTTACTAGCCCCCCTTTGCTGGAGAAACCCCAAATCCAAAACTTAGAATAAGATGCCCCCCTTTGCTGGAGAAACCCCAAATCCAAAACTTAGAATAAGATGGAAACCTAAAATTTTTAGGGGTAATTGGTACGAGATTGAGATGTTGGGAGGGAAACTAAAATATACCCAAAAGATAGTTATTATAAGAATATATAAGGAAAACATATGTAAATAATATTAAAACGATGATTAGATGACCTGAATGTAGATGTTTTTTCAAATAACTATTTTTTTGATTTCGCTATAATAAACATAATATTATCAAGAATAAAGAAAATAATGTTTTATTTTATTTCTCATAACTTTCATTTGCATAATTTTTCAACCAAGTGACTAATGCAGTTTGACCATATTGACAATGTTTTTTTTTTTTTTTTTTTAACGACAACCATGTTTGTTCTATGTAAACTATTTTTAAGCAAACTAGACTAGGGTCGTGATAACTCTTGATGGGTCATGTATACCTAAAATAATCATTAAACTCTTAATAGAATATGATGAACTTTATTGAGCCACGTAACATCTTAAATGACTATATAAGGTTGTAGTGACTCATAGCATACCACTATACCATAATGTATAGTAATAGTTCGTATGTATCTTAATGGATCATATTGGGTGACATTCGAGATCGTGAGTAGTGTTAATGGACCATATTGGATCTCATTATTCATGATGACTCTTAATGGACCATTTTAGGTCTCATTATTCATGATGACTCTTAATGGACCACATTAAGCATCATGAATGATTCTTGATGACCATTAATGGAACATTTTGGGTTTCATTATTCATGATGACTCTTAATGGACCATTTTGGGTCTCATTATTCATGATGACTCTTAATGGACCACATTAAGCATCATGAATGATTCTTGATGACCATTAATGGAACATTTTGGGTTTTCATTATTCATGATGACTCTTAATGGCCCATATTGAGCCTTAGTATTCATATTGACCCTTAATGGACCACATTGGGCCTTGTTATTCATGATAACCCTTGGTGGACCATTTTGGGTCTCATTATTCACGATAACTCTTAATTGACTACATTGACCCTTAGCATTCACGTTGACCCGTAATGGAACATTTTAGGCCCCATTATTCATGATGACTCTTAATGGACCACATTGGGTCTCATTATTCATAATGACCCTTAATGGACCATTTTGGGTCTCATTATTCATGACGACTCTTAATGGATTACATTTGGACCTCACTATTTATGATTACTCTTAGTAAATCATGTTGGGCTCTATTAGCTCATATTAGGCCTTAAGTTATATCGGGTTGTAGTGAGTCATACAAGATCATAATGAGTGATAATAGGTCATGTAAGTCTTATTGGGCCATCTAGGCGTTAATAATGACGATGATTCTAATGGGCCATGTTGGGCTCTATTATGTCATAGTGGATCTTAAACTGTTTAATCTGGTTGTAACGAGTCATATTGTAACATAATCAAAGATAATAAATCATATATGCCTTAGTGGGTCATATTGGGCCTTAAAAGGCATTACGACTCTTAATAGACACGTTACACACTATACTCGTCTATAAAATGAAGCTATATTAACCCATATACCCACACGCACACTATATATTGAATCTTGAGTATGCTATTGCTATAGAATACTTTAATTTAGAAATAATAACATGCTAAGCATACGGGCACCCTTTAGTGTGTGGTCGTACACGCACATCAATCTAATCTACTCCTGATGACACTGCACTGATGACTAGACATCATAATTCATATATTTATTTACATAAATTTATAATACATATATACTTAATTAGCTTTTATTTACATACACATAAATTTATAATACATATACACTTAATAAGTTTTTATTTACATACACGTTAATATATATATTTAGTATCTTATTATCAAATTTAAGCTTTTTTGTTTAGTTTATCATTGCTTTATGTTTACAATATATATATATATATATATAGGATTAGGTTCAAGAGTGAACACTAGTATAGCTTGCGAATTGAATGAATTAATCCTGGTCATACACGTGTGTAGATCAATGGCCAGGATTTGATGTTGAAATACATTAGTGTATTTTACGATTTGATGATGAGATCCTGGCCATACACGTGTGCAGATCAATGGCCAGGATTTGTTAACTCAGTTCGCAAATACACAAGTGTTTACTCTAGAACACCACCCTATAGAATTTAAAATTTATAAAATTTATATTATATGATTAATTTGGGTAAAAAAAATAGTTTTTTCATATATTTTAATAGACTAGAAAAAAAAATCAATAATTTCACCCAAAATTAATTTATTCCTTATAGTTTTCCTCTAATTAGTACTTCTCTTTTAAACGGTCAAACTTTCCCTCTCATGCATTTTCACCAAAAAATAATTTTGAAGGGAACTAGAGGAGTTTCGGAGGGAACTAAGAGGGAAAAGTAAATGCATAAAAAAATGTTTAGAGGGAAAAGTAATTAAGTAAAAAAAAGCTTTAGAGGGAAAGTAATCAAATAAAAAAAACTTTAGAGGGAAAACAGAAGAACGAAAAAATTGGGTTTTATTAGGATATTAGCGAAATTAGAAAATAAATTTATATCATGTTTGGGAAATAAAAAATATGCTACGACTACAATTCAGCTCTGGCTAGTTTGGACTTTTAGTTTTATAAAACTGTAAAGTATTTTTTAATAACAATTTATATAAAAAATAAAAACAAACCTTTGGAATCTGATTATGATATTTATGGGATAATATCAAAAGTTTATTAAGTTTTTAAAATTTCTACTCACAGCTAAGGGTAGCAACAAAAAAGATACCCCTTTCATTTTAGAAATCAAGACATCCAAACACCCATGGCATTATAGCCTAGTGGTATCTTGGGGTGGGATAAGGCTTATGACCATTAGGTCATGGGTTCGATTCCCACAAAGGGGGTTTTCCCAGATTTATTGGGTTTCCTCCTGAATTGGTGTATAGGCATTATTGCCTAGTGGAGATGGATATGATCGGGTGGTTCTGCTGGTGGCACGATGATACTCCAGTAGTCCGTCAGTGATCCAAATTTGCCGTTCAAAAAAAAAAAAAGACATCCAAACCAATTTTTGTTTATATTAAATTATTCAGCCTAAACTTTTTTGGTTGTGAGAGTTTATGGGCAAATAAGTAAATTACGTATGACACGATACTACGTATATTTGAATGCAACCTTTTATAGTAAAAGCTGCGTTTAAATTTTGTTAATGCAACATTTCCGACAATGTCCCAAGCTTAAATAAAATTTACAACATTTCAAGTAAAAGGTTATAAATTTTAGTAAAATTCGCAACTTTTTAATTGAAAGGTTGCAAATTTAATCTAATTTTGCAACTTTTTATGAAAAAACTTGCATTAGATCTTTTAATGCAACCTTTATTTTTAACGCAGTTGCATTAGAGTCAAATGCAATTCATTTGAAAAAGGTTACTTCTAAAAAGTTACATTAGGCCTGTTTTCTAGTAATGATAATGATACCACAATGATTAAGCGTCATATAAAGTTTAAAGTTATAAGATCCAAGTGTCAAGTGTCCTATTAAGTTAAGTTCTAATATGACTTCGACTAGAAAGGGTCCTATAACACTTAACATTTATGACTTAACTACAACGTGTCCTATTAAGTTATATTATAATAGGACCCTAGATGATCAACTGTCCTAATACAGTACCACATAATAGGACATTAACAATTAAATGTCTTATAAAGTACTTTATTAGGATCTACACTTTAAGTGTCCTATTAAATTATATGATAATAGAACCCCAAAAAACCATCCATCGTATTAAATAGTTTTTTAGGACACCGGTTTAGTAGAATATATTATAAAAGGACCCCAAAAGTTCATTAGTCCTATTAAATAGTTTTTTAGGACCCTTTTTTACAAGCGTCCCACAGAAAAGGTCCTAAAAAGCCATTTTTGTTGTAGTGAAGATGAGAAATTTGATATTTTTTATTACAATGGTGAAGAAATTATTAAACAGGGGTCATCTGATGAACCTGACATTCAAGTTGCAGATTTTGGTACATCAGATAATGAACGTAGCGCTTCTGAAAATTCTGAATGTGATAAACACTCAGATTCAAGAAGCACAACGCCCGAAGAGAGCCAAACAGTTTCAAACATAGACTGCTCTTCGTGTGAAAAACCAAAATCAGCTGATGTCAAGGACTCAGAGGTTGATGAATCTGAAGAAGAGATATCCGTAGAATCCAATTCTGAAAAAACTCATGAGATCTCGAAGCCTGAAGAAAAGGTATCCACGAAAATCAATTCAACAGTTGATTCAACTGATGAAACTGAAGAAGAGATATCTGTGGAAGCCAATTCTGTATAAACTCCTGAGAACATAGTTTCTGAGGAAAAGGAATCTGTGAAAGTCAATTCAACAGATGATTCAACTCTCGATCCCAAAGGATCAAATTCGGAAGAAAGCATTTCAAATAAAGTAAAGTCTACCGAATCTGCTCATTTAAAGAAAAGACGGTCACGTAAAAACAGAAAACCACGCAAAAAGAAAGTTCAAAAGGAAAACCCAAGCCTCGGGCAAACTGAACCAAAACTGAAGGGTAAAGTTCCGGATACTTACTCTCATGCTGACAACTGTGAGTAGGGTCCATCCAAGATCAAACATGCACGAAAGTAATCAGCACCAAATGAAAAGAAAAGACTTGCTCAGTTCTCGAGGATAACACAAGCAGAACTTAATGTCTTTTTCTCGAAAAGGCAAACGTGTTTTAATTGTGGAATTCCGGGTCACCTTGCAAGAAACTGTGATCATCGTCCCTACCACTCTGGGAACACGTATCATCAGAAGGCTATGCATTCTCACTTTTCCAAAAATCGACCTCCCAAAGCCAAGCCTTCTGACAAAGACTAGAATCTGGCAAAACAGGAAAATCAAAAATTTTCAAATATAAACAGGTTTCAAAGAAAAACAAATTTTTTTCCACCAAATGGAAGTGTTTCAAACACCATAAATTGGAAACCTAAAACTCCTGTTGGATGCCAGTCTCTGTGTTCACAACCATCGACATCCACTTCATCGTCAAAAACCACAAGCGATGTTATGAGCCAGATGATCTTTCGCGAAGTCTTATACACAGATAGTGATGGTCAACTCAGGTCCACTATGGCCTGGGTTCTAGTGTCTAACTGATTCCACTGATTGTGCAGGAACATCTATGGAGGGCTATCGTTAGACTTTAGTTTATTGATAGTGGTTGTTACAGGCACATGATAGGAGACATATCCCAGTTGAATGACATAAAAGTATTCAACGAAGGATGTGTCGACTTCACAAAGGAGAATCCGGAAATTTCACAAGAAAGAGCACGGTCAATGATGGAGTTCTTCCTTTTTCAAACGTCAATTAATTCTCGGAGCTGAAGGACAGCCTGTTGAGCGCATCACAGATGCACGACATAGGAATGGAGGTTCTCTTCACTTAGAGTGACTCGCTATTTCGTTCTTCGACAATTTAGAAGTCGGTTTCTGAACCTGCGATAGCTATCCCTGATGGTGTAGTCCGTAACACTGAAGTCTCCTCAGGACCCTCAAATTCTCAAGGAACTTCTCTGTTCCTGGGAGCAATTCCCTTAATTTGCATTGTAGATCCACCAGTGATTAACATCGCTACTGCAACAAATGAGGGGGAGCAATCTGTTATAATATCTAGAAGTTTCTCAATCTCAAGCTGCTGGTGTGCGATTCCACAGCAAATCAGGGGGCATCAACTCATGTCTATTCAGAAACAAACAAGATGACCCCGACGTGATAGTGAGAAACAAGGCACGATTGGCAGTTCAAAGTTTCGAACAAGTTGAAGGTCTGGATTATGATGAGGTATACGCACCGATCACGTCTGGAGGCCATTCGTAATTTTGGATGATGACAAAGAAGTTCGAAAGGCGCTCGTTGAGAGAAGTGAAAATGTTTTTGGGCTTGCAAGTTCGTCAAAACAGGGATCTGAAGTGTACATCGGCTGGATGCCAACTCTTAGGGGACAGTCTCATCTCATGGCAGTGCAAGAAGCAACAGCTCACATTTGTAGCGGAAGCAAAGTGCGTTGCAGCATCTGCTGCCTACTGCTCTCAGGTTCTTTGGATATAACACCAGCTCAAGGATTACGGTTTGACTTATCTAAACTCTACTACTTATTTTGATAATGATGCCGTTATCCAGATTATCAAAAACCCTGCATTTCATTCGAGATTACTTTGACAGAGGATTGTTTAAACTTAAACATATCCACATTGATGCTATTTTAGCGGATCCTTTTTACAAAAACTGTCAGCGTCTCGAGATTCAATGTGCTTGTGGATCTTTTGAAAATGATGCGTATCACCGACTGAGCGGAAAAAAAATAATAATAAAAAAAAACTAGTGAAAATAATAATAAGTAAATTTGCGCATGAAGTGTAATGCACAAATTTAGGGGGGGAGAGAGACATATATACGCATTGTTTAAGGGGGAGAAAAGGTTGCTGGGAAATGAAATGAATTTTCGTGTTAAAGAACTTGGTTAACACATGTAAGGTTTCAATGCTGAACAGGCTAGGATCCACTGCGATGTGTTGATAGGTCTAACGCTCGAAAAGCAAAAAGATGCCAAGTGATATAAACATAATGGACTGGACATCTCGTGGGTAACAGACCAATGGTGTATGATTTCATGGTCTTAAATCCTGCGTTGATAGATAGCCAACATCTGAGGTTCCGGGTCTTTATGCTGATGAGTCATCCGGGATATCAGGGCTGTCCCTCTGTTGCATCCAGATTATATGCAGACCTGGGCACAGTAAGGATATCTTGCAAAAAGAGCCACAAAAGGGCCAAATCCTAAAAACGGAAGAAAATCTCACTAAAAAGGGAATTTTGTGTGCTATTAAAGCCAAATTCGTACAGTTAAAGGTATCTGTCTCGCCCTCGTCAGAACTTCTCTGGTCTCTCTGCTGTACGGAAGTACTGACCTGTTCACCAGGAAGTCTGGTGTTGAAAAATTTAAGGATGATCTAAGTATACTCACCTGCTACGATGAACTGTTGTGCTTACCTTGATCGCGGGGGTATGCCTTGGAATGGGACACACGGACGTCACAGTATAATTCTACCCTAAGCGTATCACAAGGTTGAAAGTTGAAGGTTGGGCGTTAGATTTAAGAGGACAAGAATATTAACAATCGCGTGGACCAGTCCAAGTAAGCGAAGAGCTGAAAAGTGTTCCTTAATCGGTTCGAAAACGATTTTGATCCCATGATAGGTTCTCCCTATGTTATCCCTCCATTATTATTCTATTATCGATTTATTTTGTTCTGTTACTAATATTTCTATACTCAAAAGGTTGTTCGGTTTGTTGGATCGCTGATTTTGATAAAGATATTTCTGTGTTAAAGAAGCAAATCATTAAAGTAATAGTCTGGCCCACTGTTTCGGATTGGGGCCCACTGCCGCGGATAAAGCGAATCATATCCGGCCCATTGCTCTAAAATATAATTCAGACCATTGTTCCGAGTTGGGGCTTGGCCGTTTGATCTCAGGCCCAATCCGAAACACTATTAATTGGCAATCATTCTCTCTTTCGAGTCATGTTTCGGATTAATCTCATCTTCTGATCATCACGGATTCTCTCATTATCTTTGGACCACTTGTTGAAATTACAAGGTTTGCAGGTTTCTATGCTTTTTGAACCAAAGCCTTTGAATGCCACAGTTGCCAAATAACGTGACGTGCAACATACACGTGTTTGACGAGAAAGCTGAGACACTTGATTCAAATTCAGAATCAGACTCTAGTGAAGAAGAACCTGACTCCGACAGCGAAGTGGAAGTGATTGCGCCTAAGAATGTTGAGGAAACCGTTTGTGAACCAGATTAGACAACATCTGAGATCTTAGTGGCCCTATTCCTAAGTTTGCAGGGTGGTGACGGAAACCCTCCTTTCGTACCTACCACTGGTGATCGAAGTTCCAACTGAAATTGAAGCTACTGCAAATAATGAGACAACGAACCAACATTGATCCTGATATTGTTCCTATTTGCCCTATTCCTGATCCAGAGCCTGCTATGTCCATTGATCCAAAGCTTGCTGCTGCAACAAAGGAAAACTACACACAAGAACCTGACATTGTCTTCAAATTTTATCTTTGAAGCAACTCACTCTCTTCTTGAAAGCTCGAGCGGTGTTAGGTTTGAAGCAGGAAACTCTAGTGATGCTAGGATCATAGAACATGATGAAGCTGCATGATGTTTGGCAACCGAGAAAGGACACGTCGTTGGATGAAGTGATAGTGATGATGATGGAGATGCAAAAGTAGCAAGTTTGCGACGACGAGTGGTTGTATCGGAACATGATGCTGAAATGATGGAAGCTCAGTTTTCATCGCTACAACAGGACTCTGCTTTCCTGTCTTCAGTCACAAGTCTCTGAGCAGAGGTCAAATAATAGATCAAATGTACAAGCAAATTTCTGAAGAGGGAGCAGTAGCAAATGCAGCATCAGACACAGAACGTGGAGCCACCTTGAATGCCTATCTAGCCGCTAATCCAAAAGAAGAAGAGTAGCAAGAAGCATGAAAGGAGACAATGTGACAAGCAAATGATTATGATGAAGAATCAGGATTTGAATCCTCCAGATGAAAACTTCCAGCTCAAAGATCCTACAAAGAGGCCAGATAGATTTGTGATGAAGTTAGGGTCAGGCCACTTCAATAAAGAGGAAAACAAGCATGCGGTCGCTAGCTGGAGATACGACCATGACAAGATTGTGTGGTTGATTCTGATCAAACAAGAGAGAAAGAAGATGGATGTTCCATGAGAAGGAAGTCAATAATAGTTTCCCTTCCATGAAGACTACTAAATCAAAGATCAGAAGAAAAACCTGATGTGCGTGATCCTTTCTCACCAAGAAGATAATTAAAATCAGACATCTGGACTCTGACCGCCAAAGAAGAGGAAATTCCCATCTTTCGAAATCTTGCAAAGAAAATTTTCATGATTTCCAACTTCTGGAAGCATGATACGAAGATAATAGCTAAAGCTGCAGTTGTTTCTTAAAACCTGCCGATTCGCATACCAGACATGTTGGATCAAATGAGTTTTCATGAGGAAGATATTTGGTTCTGAATCATCATCAAAATTTGATGCAATGACAAATATGAAGAATGTGCGAAGTCCTGGATGAGTGTTGTTATAAACATCGTCAGAAATTGCTTGTTTGTTGATCCTAATCCAGTTCTGGGCAGGTCCTCGAGTTTGACGCAACAACTAATCCAGTAAAGCTAGGGGAGATTGTTAGGCCCTTGAAGGTTTATGGATTAGTAGCTAAGTGATTTAGAGGGCTTAGGAATTAGTGGATATTAGAGTGGGCTTATTTGGGAATTATGGGCATAGGGTTTTGGGGGAAACCCCTTACTATAAATAGTAAATGATGGTTGGGAGTTTAAGGTTGGTTGATTAGTTTTTGAATCTTGTATTAGACAAGCTCAATTGTATGCAAGATTAAGCTTTCAATTCAAAAATTTACTCTACTTGTTCTTGATTTCTTGAAGATCATCAAGTTTGGATTCCGCCCATCCTTGATGATTGTTTGATATCGTTGTTTGATCCGGATTTTCGGGACTTACAAAACTTGATCAATTTCCGAACATTTCTCATAGTTTAACAGACTTATAAACCTAAATTATAGGTCAAAAAAACTAGCCCTAATATCAACATTAGATGGGCGAAGGACGGAAATGAAAACTCCAAATTCTTCCACGCCATGATTAATAGTCGGATGGCTAGTAATACTATTCACAGTGTAGATGTGAACGAAGCTTGGATTTCTAAACCTTCTCTGGTTAAGAAAGAGATTTATAGTTTCTTCCGTGATAGGTTCGTGGAGGATTGTGCTAGCCACCCCCATTTGGTCAGTTCCTGTTTTTTGTCAGATTCCATCGTCCGTGGCTGTCGATCTTGAGAAGCGGTTTTCAAAGGAAGAGATATAGGCTGCGGTTTTTGGTTGCGGTGTTGACCGGGCTCCCGGTCCCGACGGATTTAATTTTAGGTTTTTTAAACAGTTCTGGGATTTCTTCGAGGAGGATTTTTCTAAGATTCTGGACTATTTTTTTGATACTGGCAAGTTATGTTTGGGTTGTGGGTCGGCTTTTATTGCTCTAATCCTAAAATTAGGGATCCGGTTAACCTATCCGATTATCGCCCGATCAGTCTGGTAGGGGCTATCAACAAAGTGGTGTCGAAAGTCCTCGTGAATAGACTTAAGCCGGTTGTCAGCAGTGTGATTTCCGATTCCCAATCAACTTTGCTTAGGGGAAGATTTATCTTAGATGGGCCGCTTATCATTAATGAGTTCTTGGTGTGGTCTAGAAAAACCAAGAAACAGGTTTTTTGTTTTAAAATCGACTTTGAGAAAGCTTATGACAACGTCAACTGGGGATTCGTCACAGACATTCTTAATCAGATGGGTTTTGGTTCTAAATTGTGCGGTTGGATTTATGGCATATTGGCTTCGACAGGGCTTCGGTATTGGTGAACGATTCTCCAACCTTTGAGTTCGGGTGCAGCAAAGGTATGAGACAAGGGGATCTGTTATCCCTTTTTCTTTTTGTTGTGGTTATGGAGGTGCTCTCTTGTTTGTTTAACAGGGCTAGCGAGTTAGGCGAATTTCAAGGTATTAAGCTTCCTGTTGATGATCTTTGTGTCTCTCACTTATTCTACGCGGACGACGCCATGATTCTAGGAGAGTGGAATAGAGATAATATAGCGACTGTCATCAGAATTCTACGGTGTTTTCATGCGTGCTCAGGCCTTAAAATTAATCTCAGTAAGTCTAACATTTTCGGCTTTGGTATCAATAGTAATGAGGTAGAGGAAGTGGCGAATTGGATAGGTTGTATGGCCGATTCAGCTCCGTTTAAATACCTTGGATTAACAGTGGGAGCCAATATGAATCGCATCAACAATTGGCGACCGGTCTATGATATTTTCAAAAAAGGGCTCGCGCTTTGGAAGGCTTCGTTACTATCTATAAGCGGGTGAGTTACGCTAATTCGGTCAGTGCTTGAAAGTCTACCTTCATATTTTATGTCTTTGTACAAAGCGCCTGTGAAGGTTATTAAAGATCTGGAAAGCTTAATTAAAAGAGTCTTATGGGGCGGTTCGAGTGAAGTAAGGAAGACACATTGGGTGGCGTGGGATAAGGTGTCGATTCCTAAGAAAGTAGGAGGTTTGGGGATTTGCAAACTTGGGGATGTCAATGTGGCTTTGCTTAGCAAATGGGGTTGGAGTTTCAAAAGCGAGCCAAACAATTTATGGGTCAAAATCATCAAAGCTATCCACTCGGGTCAGATGGGGTGGTCCGTTCTTCCGTGTAGCAAATCGGTCAGAGGGGCTTGGGCTAATATTTGCAACGTTTTGAATAAAACTTTTATCGACAATAAACCGAGCCGAAGTTTCTTTAGAGGTGAGGTCGCTTCCGGTTCCGATATTCTTTTTTGGTTGGATCCTTGGGTCGACGTGATTCCCTTAAAAGAAACTTTTCCCAATCTGTTTCGGTTAGAGGTTGTGAAAAATTGTTCAGTTAAAGATCGGCTGGAAGACGGTGGTTCTTGGCTTTGGAAGCACGATCCGGATACGGCTACCGAGTTAGCCGAAATGGCTAGTCTTGCGGGTATGATTTCTGCAGTTTCTCTTGGGATCGGTAAAGATACATTGAAATGGCTGGGGAATGATACTGGGTCTTTTTTAGTGTCTTTGGTCAAATGCCTTTTGGTTCGCAATAGGCTCGACCCGTTCTTCTTCGTGCTTGATTGGTGTAAGTGGGTTCCAGTCAAATGTAATATTTTTGTTTGGAGATTGGAGCTGAACTGTGTTCCTACCTCTGATGCTCTCGTTTCAAGAGGTATTCTGGTTGAAGTTGGGGAATGTCCTCTTTGCGGTTTTGAAGACGAATCAGCGGAACATCTATTTATCTCCTGTCAATTTGCTTCTTTACTTTGGCAGAAGGTTAGTAGATGGTGCCGTATTCCGTATATTTTCGCTTTCTCGGTCAAAGACCTTCTGGAAATTCACAAGTTTGTTAGATTGTGTCACGGTCCCCGTCCAAGTTTTACCCGGCCCAGGAGCCGCGGGACAGAAATCCGTGGTAATTATTATGTTGGCAGCGGAATTTTAACAGGATCTTTTTAAAACTTTGAAATGTCCAATTTATTTTATTTCATCATTTGGGGATAATACCCATAATTTACAATAAAGGTGGTTTCTCACGGAAATCCCCTGTTTTACAAAAACATGTTTCTTGATTTTATTGAGCCACATCTTCAAGCTTGTAGTGCTACGCGACACTTTTCCTTGACCACAGCAGATCACCTGAAACATGTTTTAAAAAGGTTTTATCAGCAGGGAAATACTAGCGAGTCATTCAAGTTGCACAAAACGACACATTGTTATAATATACAGTATTAAGGGTGATTACATTGTTTTTATCAACCAATTACCCCAAATCGGTATTTGTCACTCGACTGTATCCGTAACTATGGTCAGATCACCCATTGGCTAACTCGTTGTCCAATGGTGACGGGAAACAAGTAATGTATACAAAACCCCACATACCGGCAGTAATTGAAGATTACAAAGACTTAATCCCTGTAATTATAACTAGAAAAACGTTTAGGGCTTTGCAAAGCAATTTGATAAAAAGAGAATGACTCACATTGCAGATTTAGACGGGCAGCGTTTAGAATACTGATTTTAGCCTGATTAACCTAATTCAAATAACAATGCACACGAAAACTAGGTTAGAAACTTAATACAACTTTTACGATAACTCACGAGATTAAAACCCTCACAATGAATGACAAAGTGCAACACTTAAACATCCATCGAATTCACGACGAATGACAAAGTATAGCCTGAGTTTAGGCAACACTTAAACATCCATCGGATAGTCTCAATCGATCGGACATTGAATCGTAGCAGCGATCGAGTTATTATCCTGTTGTCGCGACAAAATTTCGTGCTGTGTGTGTTTTTGAAGTAAACAGAGAATATCTCAACGTACAAAACGAGTTTTTACGTCGAACCAATGCCAAAATTCAAGTGCCAAACCCTTGCATTTATACTGGAAAACGGCGCCCTCGCGTGTCGCGAGGGCCTGTCGCGTGGCGCGAGGGGTACCCCCTAGCATAGGGTAGCCCCGTGTCTTACTAGCTCGGGTGAGTCGACGGTTTGACGAATTTCGATTTTGACAACAAACTGCGAGGATAATAACAATTAGGGAATACCCCCCCTCCCCCCTGAGTTTTAGGGGCCCTGATCCTGATTCTGATTGTTCTGAAAATTTTAGGGGTTATGCAGGATTACTTGGGGGTCTCAATTAGGGTTTCTTATTGGGCAAAAATAAAATAAGAAATAGTAATTTTGATGAGAGTTGTTACAGATTGGGGTCTCTGGAATAGAAGATTTTGCAAGGTATTATTTTTACGTCTTGTTGGTGTCTTTGGTTGGCTAGAAATAAAAAGGCTTTTTCGGGATCCTGGGTTAGCGTGGAAGATGTTTTTAGTGAAGTTAGGTCTTTGGGTTTCTTTTGGCTGAAGTATAGATCGCCCTTTCTGTCTTTAGTGTAGAGCGATTGGTGTAATTTTATAAATTATGTAGCTCTGTTGTTTTGTTGGTCCGTCCCGATCTTCTTGTTCGGTTGGGTCGTTATGAAAGTCTCATTTCAAAAAAAAATATATCAACACCATCAGACCAAATTAGAATGCATCCTGAATATCTGAAAGCTATTTGTATTGCATAGCATCGTTGAGAAATGACCGTAGGCAGTGGCGGACTCAGGATTTTTTTCTAATGGGGTCCAATTTTTAGTGTAAATTTTTTTCACAACCGTACATTATGATTTTTGGGTTGTTCGACGTGCAGGGCGGGGCGAGGAACATAATAAAGGGCGGGGCGAGGAACATAATAAAATACAATATTATGATAAAAATGTATAACACTCAATAAAAATACAATGTCATTCAATATAAAAAATACAGATTTTTAAAGTTGTTCCCTACAGATTTAGATCCTTTAAAAAACGATCCATTGGCCCTAGAATTCTTGCATAGTTAGAAAAATTCAACAATCCTTGCATAATTAGCCCTAAAATTCAATACTACTAGCATAACTAGCCCTAAAACTTTCTTTTCAATAATCTTTGAAGATTAGGATTCAAATTTTCTTTTCATAATCCTTGCATAATTAGCCCTAAATTTCAAGTTTAAACAAAACTAAATCAAAATTATATTCAACAAAGTTATAAATCTAAAAAAAAAGTTGCAAGTATTCAAATAAGAATTAGATGTGATTCTGCGAATGGAAGGAACAAAGCTGTGAAGGCAGAGGTGTTTTGCTATTGTGTTTTTTGGAATAAAAAACACCAAATTAGAATGCATCCTGAATATCTGAAAGCTATTTGTATTGCATAGCATCGTTGAGAAATGACCGTAGGCAGTGGCGGACTCAGGATTTTTTTCTAATGGGGTCCAATTTTTAGTGTAAATTTTTTCACAACCGTACATTATGATTTTTGGGTTGTTCGACGTGCAGGGCGGGGCGAGGAACATAATAAAGGGCGGGGCGAGGAACATAATAAAATACAATATTATGATAAAAATGTATAACACTCAATAAAAATACAATGTCATTCAATATAAAAAATACAGATTTTTAAAGTTGTTCCCTACAGATTTAGATCCTTTAAAAAACGATCCATTGGCCCTAGAATTCTTGCATAGTTAGAAAAATTCAACAATCCTTGCATAATTAGCCCTAAAATTCAATACTACTAGCATAACTAGCCCTAAAACTTTCTTTTCAATAATCTTTGAAGATTAGGATTCAAATTTTCTTTTCATAATCCTTGCATAATTAGCCCTAAATTTCAAGTTTAAACAAAACTAAATCAAAATTATATTCAACAAAGTTATAAATCTAAAAAAAAAGTTGCAAGTATTCAAATAAGAATTAGATGTGATTCTGCGAATGGAAGGAACAAAGCTGTGAAGGCAGAGGTGTTTTGCTATTGTGTTTTTTGGAATAAAAAACACCAAATTAGAATGCATCCTGAATATCTGAAAGCTATTTGTATTGCATAGCATCGTTGAGAAATGACCGTAGGCAGTGGCGGACTCAGGATTTTTTTCTAATGGGGTCCAATTTTTAGTGTAAATTTTTTCACAACCGTACATTATGATTTTTGGGTTGTTCGACGTGCAGGGCGGGGCGAGGAACATAATAAAGGGCGGGGCGAGGAACATAATAAAATACAATATTATGATAAAAATGTATAACACTCAATAAAAATACAATGTCATTCAATATAAAAAATACAGATTTTTAAAGTTGTTCCCTACAGATTTAGATCCTTTAAAAAACGATCCATTGGCCCTAGAATTCTTGCATAGTTAGAAAAATTCAACAATCCTTGCATAATTAGCCCTAAAATTCAATACTACTAGCATAACTAGCCCTAAAACTTTCTTTTCAATAATCTTTGAAGATTAGGATTCAAATTTTCTTTTCATAATCCTTGCATAATTAGCCCTAAATTTCAAGTTTAAACAAAACTAAATCAAAATTATATTCAACAAAGTTATAAATCTAAAAAAAAAGTTGCAAGTATTCAAATAAGAATTAGATGTGATTCTGCGAATGGAAGGAACAAAGCTGTGAAGGCAGAGGTGTTTTGCTATTGTGTTTTTTGGAATAAAAAACACTAAAAACAATCTAGAGAGAGTCGAACCTGTGACCTTGTAAACTAAATACAGAGAATTTACCATTGCACCAACTTAGCTTTGTTACCATGGGGTCCTTCTTATTATTTTTATAGGGTCCTTGGAAAATTTACAATACCGTCTCTACTAACTTTTTAGAAAAGATTGGGGTCCCGGGACCCCGACCCACACCATATGGGTCCGCCCCTGACCGTAGGTAGGTTCTCAACCCCAATATTTAAATATGTATATAAGTTCAGGGGCGGTTCTTAGTGGAGAGGTGGCAGGGCCACGACCCTGGCAAGTTTTTCGGCCGTAGTGCTAATATTTCGCATTTCGATCGAAATTTTGTATATATACTATGTTCGGCCCTGGAAAGTTTTTCGGCCGTAGTGCTAATTTTAGTGCCCGAACCATTTGTGAACACATTATATCCAATGAACACAAACAAGGCCTTTTTCATGTTCGTTTACAGCCCTAGAATCTATGATAAGGGGGCAACACTCAAGAATCCCCTACACAAGAAATCCCCCCTCCCCCACCCAAACTCATATATATATATATATATATATATATATATATATATATATATAGGGTAAGGTTCATTTGAGAACCACCTTTATTGTGAGAACCAATGTAAACACACCAAAAAAAAAACTAAAAAAACCTTACCCCCAACCCCCCCCACCCAAGCTAAAATGCTAAACCCCCTAAAAACCTAAAAGAATCTAAAAAACATACAATTTTTTTTAATATTTTTTACATCAAAATCGCTACTTTTAGTAGCAAAACAATTTTTTTTTTGTTAACCAAAAATTAGCGATTTTGAGGTAAAAAATATTTAAAAAAAATTGTGTGTTTTTAGCTATTTTTAGGTATTTTGGTTGTGTCCACATTGGTTCTCGCAGTTCTCGCAATAAAGTGTGGTTCCTACGAATCCTTTTCCTATATATATATATATATAAGGTAAGGTTCATGCGAGAACCACCTTTATTGCGAGAACCGTGAGAACCAATGTGAACACAACCTAAAATAGCTAAAAAAAAACCTAACCCCCACCACCCCCCCCCCCCCCCCCAAAAAAATAAATAAACCCTCACCCCCAAAGCTAAAATGCTAAAAACTAAACCCCCCAAAAAACCTAAAAAAAAAAAAAACACACAAATTTTTTTATATATTTTTTACATTAAAATCGCTACTTTTAGTAGTCAGAAAATATTTATTTTTTTAGCTACTAAAAGTAGCGATTTTTTTATAAAAAATGTTAAAAAATTTTGTGTTTTTTAGCTATTTTTAGGTATTTTTGGTTGTGTTCACATTGGTTCTCGCGGTTCTCGCAATAAAGGGTGGTTCCTAACGGATCCTTGTCGTGTGTATATATATATATATATAGGGTGAGGTTCTAGAGTGAACACTAGTGTATTTGCGAACTGAGTGAACAAATCCTGGCCATTGATCTACACACGTATATGGCCAGGTTCATCGTAAAATACACTAGTGTATTTCAACATCAAATACTGGCCAGTGATCTACACACGTGTACGGCCAGGATTAGTTCACTCAGTTCGCAAGCTATATTAGTGTTCACTCTTGAACCTAATCCTCTATATATATATATATATATATAGGGGACCGCTAAAATGAGAACCACCTCCAGTTGTAAGAACAGCGAGAACCACTTTCTAGCCATTAGATCAAGTAGATGGATGGATGAGATTAAAGGTATTTAAAAATAATATTAAGTATTTTTTGTCTTATTATGTCTTTAATATTTTAATCCAAAAGGGTATTTAAGTAAAATTACTCTATTTTGTCTTTTTGTGTTTATTGTTTTTTTATTACTTTATTGTATTATTATATTAGATTTTTATTTTTTAAACATAGTTTTTTTATTAAGCATTTTTAAATTCAGATTTATTTACAGATTTTTACGTTTAACGTTTTCCGTTTTTACGACCGGCCTTTTCACGCCCCGTTTTTTGACGCGCCGTTTTTACGCCCGGCTTTTTCACGCGTCGTTTTTCCAACGCGTCATTTTTACGTTAACGTTATTTACGTTTTACGCGCCGGTTTTTTACGTTTTACGCGCCGGTTTTTTACGTTAACGTTTTTTTACGTTTTACGCGCCGGTTTTTTACGTTAACTTTTTTTTACGTTTAACGCGCCGGTTTTTTACGTTAACTTTTTTTACGTTTTACGCGCCGGTTTTTTACGTTTTACGCGCCGGTTTTTTACGTTTTACTAAAAAAATTTACGTTTTACCTAAAACTTTTTACGTTTTACGAAAAACCTTTTACGTTTTACGTAAAACTTTTTACGTTTTACGTTAAAAAGTTTACGGTTTAACTTTTTTTTTACAAAATCTTTTTTACACAAAAACTAACGCACCCAGAAAATCATTACTCGGTAGGTGTCTCAGACAGTTTGCTATCATCATCGACACCTCAAAAAAAATCTAAAAAACCAACAAACAAAAATAAAAAAGAACGAGTGGATTCTTTAAAAAAAACGAAGTTTTGGCTCAGATTTTTCGATAATCAGAGGCTGCAAAGTGGGGTTGCGGGTTCAAAAACCTACCCTCCACCATCCTTGCCGCGCCATCGTCCGTTTTTTTGTTTTACATCATCACCGCCGATTCGAATAAGGCACCAGATTCAACCGATTTAACACATTCAAAAGTAACATGAACATCATTCAAACCCAGAAGGAACATGAACATCATTCAAACTGATTTAAACATTCAAAAGGAACATGAACATCATTCAACCCACATATCAGATCAAAGCCACATATGAAATCAAACCCACATATCAAAAATCAAAGTTCATCAATAAAGCACCAGATTCAAAGCACAAAGATTCAAACCCAACAAAAAACCAGATTCAAAACCAACAACATATTCAAACAGATTCAAACCCAACAAAAACACTTACCAACAAACCATCAAGAAAGTCAAAATCACCAGATTCAACGGAATCAACAGAATCAAAAAGCACCAGATTCACCCACCCCCTTCACCCCCATCATTCGCCACCGCCACCGCCGTCGACACACCGCCACCACCGCCGTCGACACATGTCACACCCCGATATTTCCACGTATTACCGGTGGACCCGGTGGGGAGTATCGTGACGTAGTTGATATCATCATAGTCAAACAACACCATATATAAATGCACAGCGGAAGCAAAAGATAAATATATTACAATCCGAATATAAAGTAATACCAAAGTATTACAACGGAAAGTAAAGGATCCACAGGCGGATCTTAAAACATAAACATTGTTCAACAGACTTTAGACGCCTAGAACTTGCAAGATTCCTTATTAACGCCCTGAGCTTCCAGCCAATTACGTTTAGTACCTGTCACTTAACCTTTTTGGAAAATACGTCAGTTTACACTGGTAAATACAATTAACCGACTCATTTTAAAACATTTATAAAAATTGATTTGAATGCACAAGGCACAACATATCTTTTATAACTTGGGACAATTATATAAAATTAATCTTGTATACAGATTTACATGTTCGTTATATGTTCAGGGCCCGATGTAGAAACCGAGTCAAGCTTAACAGACACGCCACAAGTATAGGCCCACATGAGAGTGAGATACCGTTTCCCTTATGCAAACTGTCAGGTGTATGCCTACACCCCGTGCTTAAGACGTGGCCATTTTATAATACAATGATGTCAAGGATATCCGGGACACGGTCATTAATCCCTAAAGGCTTTTATTTCAAACAATACAGATTAAAGCGGGTTACCTCAATAATTTAATCACAATGCAACTAAACATTCAATACCCAACCAAGCGGTATTATTATAATACCGTATCCCAAGCCCGTATAGGGAAAATAAGTTAAGAGTAGTTACCTGAGCTAGCAATGCAACTTATACTCAGCCGTATATTCTAATCAGCAAGCACAAGTACTTCTACTGGGGCTCTCGATCTGGAACGAAGGTTTTATTAACCTATTAGATTCCTAACGGGTCTTATTTAAGTCGTAACTTAGACCGGTTAGTTTTAAGGAAAGGTTTACGGTTCAAAACGCAAGATTAAGCGAAGACCGGAATAGAGTGTGTTTTAGACCCGACAAGTTTGAAGACTTGTATAATATGGGTAATCTAAACACATTCTGGATTTAGAAATAAAAACGGTAAGGTGTGACCCGTCTCGGCTAATTCATGCAAACTAGTTACATAACCCGAACCGAACGCGTAAGAGGCGTAACGGGTAACCATATGGTTTATATACAGGTTTCCTAAGTTAATATGCCTTAAATATGTTGTGATATCAGTAGGATACCTTCCATTATGCCCAAAACGAGTTTAATCTCAATTTAAGCCCCGTAGGGGTATTTTGGTCATTTAAAAGATTATAAAAGATATAATTTTTAATTCTGACACTCGGGTCTGAATTAATCAGTAAAACAACATAATTTAGTAGGGTATATCAGTTGGTGATAAGTCTTATATGCCAAAATGATTTTAAACCCATACTAGGTGTTTAATACGCGTTAAAAAACCATTTTAAGCGATTTCCGGGTTATACAGAAAATCTGAGTTTTCAGATCAGATTATAAGGTTTAAAATACTTCATTTATTATATAAAATCAGTAGCAATTGGATTGGTGTTAAAATACTATGTAGAACTCATTTTCTAACCAAAAAGGGTATAATCGGTATTTACCGAATCAAGGCCATAACCTTAGGTTATGAGCAGGTTAAAAATAATTAAAAATCTTCAAAAATCTCAAAATATTATATTACATCAGTGGGTAAAAGGTTTGGTGTCAAAAATTGGGTTTAGATAGGCTTTACGCTAATTACGCCGTTTAATTAACAAAAAGTTCCCTAATTACGCTATTGGGCATAACTCCTAATCTAGACCTCCAACTGATGTGAAATTTTAGGGACAAGTTTATAAATCAGTAGCAAAGATTAGTGTCCTTTCACATTTCTTAAATTCTTGTTTTATGTGAAATTTTAGGCATTTCCAAACCCATCTAAATCGGGTCAGAACTGAAGTCAAAGCAAAAGTCAAAGTTTTGCGACTTTCGGTTCCGAACCGGGTCTAAACAGAAAATTGTCGGATCAAACAAGCTTAGACCAGTTCTTATACTTATTACCAAGTTTTATGAGTGATAAAATAGGTTACATGCCTTCTACATTGCTAATTATGCGTTAATTCGAAAATTATGCTTCTGTTGACTTTTTATAAACAACTTTGACCCTACATTTGATCTAGTTAGAGCGGGAACCAGAGGGTGCCCTTCTAAGGGTTTATTACCTACATAAATACCAACTTATAACTACCTTCAATTTGACTAAACATCAGACCGTTAATGATTAATCGATAAGTCAAACCTTAATTACGACGGTTTGACTTTTAAGCTAATAACTAAGCAAAACTCGATTAAGGAAGATCAAGGACACTTACCAAGGTCTAATGCACGACCAGAGATGCTTAGAGAATGGCCTTGAGCTCCAGAATTGATCAGAAGAGGAGTTGGGAAAGAATGATCAAAGTTTGCAACCATTGGGGCTTTATATAGTGTTCTTGATTGCTTAAGATCATGCCAAACAAGCCTACATTGGATCCCTGATGTTAAACATGTGTCCCTAATGCCTAAGAATTAGTTTAGGCAGCCCCTGGTTGTGATTAAGGGCCATATAAGTCGTTTACATGGGCTGAACAGACAACAGACGAGTTGCTGCATCTGGGACATGCTTACGGACCGTAAGGGTCCCAGCCTTACGGTCCGTAAGGACCAAGCCAACACAACAGATCTTTCAAAAGTTGACAGTTTTGGCCCCCCGGACTTCCAAACTTGATTTTTAACATGGTTTCTTGCACTTGTAACCCCCAAACTTGACTTTTAAGGAGCCCCAGTCATAAACCAACTATGTTAAGTCCCCGGTTATTCATACGATCACCGAAAAGTCTTAAATTTCAACGTTGACGTTTTTAACCCCTCGTATACGAATTTTATCATAACTTTCTCATACGATAACGAAACTTGGTGAAAATTTTATCACCACTTTCCTTCACAATTAGCTTCGTATGATCCATGATTTATTCGTTTAAGGGTATAGACATCATGTAGGGTTATTGTAAAGTATATTTTATCCGTTGTTGACTTTTTGAACCCTTATATTCACATACTTTCCTTGTTTCCCAACTTTAGTCCCTCTAGAGTATTCTTTCACACGTTCAAAGCTTATGACACGTGTCAACACATTATAGGACGTGAATTTTCGAGGTGTTACAACACATCAACCGAAGACACCAAAGGGGGGTGTCTGGCCGGTTAACCGGCGCCGTCGGCTTTCCTCTTTCTCCCCGTCTCTCTAATCTATTCCGTCGTAGCACCACCACCAGACGGTGGTGGTGGTGGTGGTCGGTGGTTCTTCAGCAGGAAATAGGGGGTGGGGGGACGGTGGTTGCGATGTGGTGGTGGGTGTGAGGTTGGACTTGGGGCTGGATGTCATCGAGAGATAGAGGGAGCAAGATGATGTTTGTTGGAGTTTTGAAGATGAAGACTAAATGAGAGAGGAGAGATGAGATATTTAGAGAACGTATGCAACTTTAAAAGAGGAGGGAGGAGAGAGGATAGATTAGACATTTAAAGGAAATGACCAAACTACCCTTTTCTGTGATTGGTTGAGAGTGGTTCTCGCGGTTCTTACAACTGTGGATGGTTCTCATTTTAGCGGCTCCCTATATATATATATATAGGACAAAGATCCGTTAGGAACCACCTCTTATTGCGAGAACTGCGAGAACCAATGTGAACACAACCAAAATGCCTAAAAATAGCTAAAAATCACACACAAAAAATTTTTAATATTTTTTATAAAAAAATCGCTACTTTTCGAAGCCAAAAAAAATAAAAAATAAAAATTTTGCTACTAAAAGTAGTGATTTTAACATAAAAAATATTAAAAAAAATTAGATATTTTTTTTTATTTTTTTAGGTTTTTTGGGGGTTTAGTTTTTAGCATTTTAGCTTGGGGGTTAGGTTTTTGGGGGTGGGGGAGAGGGGTTTAGGTTTTTTTTTTTTTTTTTTTTGGGGGGGGGGGGGTGGGGGTTAGTTTTTTTTAGCTATTTTAGGTTGTGTTCACATTGGTTCTCGCAATAAAGGTGGTTCTCGCATGAACCTTACGCTATATATATATATATATATATATATATATATATATATATATATATATATATATATATATATATATATATATATATATGGGGAGGTTCATTTGAGAAGAAAATTAAATTGAGAAGAAAAAGAACAAAGGGTACAATTGTAAAATATTAAATAGTTTTTCTCTCATCTCATTTATTATTATGTTTGACTAATTAAATAGTCATAAAGACTATCATCCTTCACATTAAATTTTTTTCCTAGATACATCAAAATTTATCCTACACGTTTTTGAAATTTATCCTACACATACTGAAATTTATCATACACAACTCGTAATTCATCCTACACACCTCATAATTTATCCTACACTTTAAATTGATTTTTTTCTTCTTGGAAAAGATTTTTTTTTTTTTTTTTGAAATTAAGTTACAAATTTAATTTAGTTAGCTATTAAAAAGGAAGACTAACAATTAATGATCTATCTAATTTTACCAATATACTCTTACACTCATATTAAATACAAAAATTAAATGAAGTAAAATAAAACATTCTTATTGGTTGAAGTTTGTTCTTTTTTATTCTTACAAAAAATTTGTTCTCATTTGAACCCTCCACTATATATATATATATATATATATATATATATATCCTTTGGTTGGAACAAAAAACTTTCCGCTAAATGACAAATGTCTCTATATCAAATGACTCATATAAATTAGAGTAAACTGCAATTTTACCCCCTGAGGTTAGGGGTCATTGGCACTCTTACCCCCCCCTAAGGAAATAATTGCAACTTTACCCCCCCCCCCCCCCCACTGTTTGAGGTTATGTCGCACTTTTACCCCCTAAGCTCAAATATGTTGACCGGTCAAAAAAAGCTTGGAAGAGTCAAAGGGTAAATAGGTAATTTCATGTTAATTAGTACCTTATATAGTATAATAACCCTTAAACTCAACACTATTTCACACTCTTACCCCCTAAGCTTCTTCCTTCCACCTCCACCTCCATCTCCGATCAATCCACCACCGGCGATCTATCTACCACTGGTGATCCATCCACCACCGGCTTCCACCTCCACCACCGGCTTCCACCTCCACCTCCACAACCGGCTTCCACTTAACCATGAGTGAATCGGAGAACCCCATCCTTCCACCTCCACCTCCGGCGACCACAATGGCGAGCACACCTCCGCCGACGCAGCTGGTTTCCGGCGACAACAACCGATCCTCCTGTAACACCCCGAAAACGGGTTTGGTAATCAAACCACGTTAGTACTAAAGGACGGGTAAAGTACCGTTAATGGTAAGAATTAACCAGGTGAATATTAGGATTTAAATAAATAAACATAATATTAAATAAAAAAAATAAAAGAGTAAACGAATGCTTTTGAGGAAATAAAGTTTATAAGAAGCCCGAGTCAACGGGACTAAAAAAATAATAAAAAAATATAGAACGGGTTATGACTTTCCCGAACCCGCTAAGTTAACTAGGAACATTTAAACCTAGTTATGAGAATTGGTTAATTTCTAGTAAGTATTATGAGGGGGTTTAAACAAAAGCTAAACTTGAGGGACCAAAGTTGGATAATTTGAAAATGGTTTTATAAACAAAAAAAATAATAATAACACAACACACATAAGGGTGTGTGCGTGCGTGGAGATGGCCAGGAGAAGCTCTCATGGAGCTCAAACCCTAACTTGCACAAGATCATCAAATTGAAGCTCGATTCAAGCCCCAAATCAATGCATGAACACATAAAAACGATCACCTAGTCATGGGGATTATAAGGTATGTCATAAAACCTAGATTGGTTAAAGTTGAAAATTGAGACAAGTAGGTTACTTGCAAATAGATTGTTAGATTATGATCCAAAGTTGAAATTGAATGTTTATGGATGTTTAATTTCGTTAGTTATGATGAAATTATGAAGAACTTGATGTAAAGTTACTTGTAAGAGATTAACAAGTAAACTAGGAAGTGGGTTTTTTTGACTAAATAGTGAAGATGATGATACTTGTGCTTGAAACCATCATAATTGATAGTTGAAGCGAGATACTTAAGCAATTTACAAGTTTGAGTACTTGATCATACATGATTCGAAATGGTTTTTGAATGTTGTAATGAAATTGGTGATTTAGTTCATGAATGTGATGTTTGAAATCATGATATCTACTAGTTTGAATGTAGAACTTGATTTGATTAGGTAACCGGATGAATGCCTAATAACATGATGAAACGAGTTTCACTCATAAATGGAACCCGTAGATTTCGCGTAATGAAAGTATAAGTTTTATGTAATTAGATGATTATATGATGTATGTAGACTATGTTGATGAATGTGGTTAAATTAGTGGCCTAAAAATATCGCCTATCGAATAGTCGAAGAAATGCCTAAGTGAGTTCGTTGAACCAATTATGCATTTCATACATTAAAAAGGGGCAGTTGACCTTTGAAAGTCAAACTGACCATTTATAAGATTGAATGATAATTTTTATATGAAATACGTAAGGTGGAATAGTCATAATTGATAATGACTAATCTAACTGTCTTACGAATTATAATGATAGTTTGACGCTTAACAAGCTAGATGGAAGCTTGGGAAGGAAGCGAGTAAAACGGATTGAGCATGCGGAAAAGAATAACCAGATGCAAGGTAAGTAAAGCTTACACCTTTTAGAATAGAATACTTACTTGTATAATGGATAGCATTGTGAATAATAAAATGGACATGGTTTTCGCGGGCATTTTGTCAATAAAATAGTTATTGACAGCAAACAGGTCCGTTATTTGCAAAACTGTTTCGGGGTCTTAAACACTTAGTTTTGACTCCATATATGGTCAGAAGTTGTATAATAACAAAAATGATGATTGGTAATTTTTATAAATTTTTCGGAAGTTGTTTAACATGGTTTTCGCGGACGTTTTGACAACAAAATAGTTGTTGACAGCAAGCATGTAACACCTCGAAAATTCACGTCCTATAATGTGTAGACACGTGTCAAATGTTTAAACGTGTGAAAGAAATATTATAGAAGGACTAAAGTTGACAAACATGGAAAGTATGTGAATATACGTATTCTAAGTGTCAACTGTGAATAAATATAATGTACATTAACCCTACACGATGCTCATACCTTCAAACGAATAAATCATGGATCATACGAAGCTAAAAGTGAGAGATTTCAAACTACATGGACCAAATGTGTCAACATGTTTAATTTATACCTCTGAGTGACCTTTTGACAAACCCGAAGCTTTGTAAATGTTAAATATGCTCACGAGAATACACGATTTAAATTTCGTAAAGTTTCGTTAACATATGAGAAAGTTATGATCAAATTCGTGTGCGAAGTGTTAAAGCGTAAACGTTGAAAGTTAGGACTTTTCGGGTAACAATAAAGTTACCCGGGGACTTAGCAAAGTGGGTATATGTTTTAAAGCCTTTATAGATCAAATATGAGGGTTTACAATGCAAGAAAAAAAGTGCCTAATCAAGTTTTGAAGAGCCAAGGATCAAATTGCAAGAAATCAAAAAGCTGATCAGGGAGGGCCTAGCGCGACGCGAGGGAGGGCTAGCGTCACGCTAGGGGTGCCCAGCTCCGAAAAGTTTGGGTTGTTGCCTGCCATTGCCTTTCTGTTCGATCCCATCCGATTTTCCACATTTCTCTTGACCCCTAGACACCCCCTAAGCTCTAGTAACAAGTGTTGATCAGTTGTGGGTACTAGTAGACACAAGTGTCAAATAATTGTGGTGACTAAAATGCTATATAAAGGAGCATGAACTTGCAAACATTCTCACACCAATTCCTTCAGCATTCTGATCATTCCTGGAGCTCCAACCTACTTTCAAGTGTTCTCTAATCAAGCTTAGGACTTCAGTAAGTGTCCTAACCTTCTCTAATTAATTTTAGCTTAGTTATTTAGCTAAAAGTCAAACCGACGTAATTACGGTTTGACTTCGAGATTAGTCAACAATGGCTCAGTCATATCTTGAATTAAAAGTAGTTATAAGTTGGTATTTATGTGGGTAATAAAACCCCAAAAGGGTTTCCCCTGAGCACCACTCTAACTAGTTCAAATGTCGGGTCAAACATGTAATTAAAAAGTCAACAGGAAGTCTAAAATGCCATTTATACATGATTATCATTTTGGATCATATACAACCTGTTGGATCATTGTTATAACTTGGTAATAAGTGTATGAACATGTCTAGACATGTTCAACCCGACAATTTCCTGTTTAGACCCGGTTCGGAACCGAAAGTCACATAGTTTGACTTTCACTTTGACTTTCAGTTCTGACCCGTTTGGGGATGTATTAGAAATGCCTCAGAGCTTAAATTGGACTAGGTTACATGTTAGAATAACCCTCTGTGATTATGCACCTCGGTTCATTAGTTATCCAATTAATATGCATGTTTCCGTTAATTGCTCATATGTTGACCGTTATGCCCTTATTACCTTAAAACGTGATTTAGGAAAATGTAAAAGTGTAGAAACCTTGATTTCTGATATATAAACTTGTATGCAAAGTTTGACATCAGTTTGACTTGTAGATTAGGAGTTATGCTCATTATCGCAAATTTAAAGCTTTATGTTAATAAAATGGCGTAATTAGCGTATAGCCTAGTTAAGCCCACTTTTTGATATCAAACTTAATACCCACTGATGTAATATATTATTTTGGGATTTTTAAAGATTTTTAATTAATTTTTGGCTGAGCATAACTAGTAGTCGTAAGCTTAATCCGGTAATTGTTGGTTTTGCCCTTACGGGCCATAAAACGAGTTTTACATATCTAAACGACTCCAAACCTTTTGATACTTATCACATATGATAAATAAATTATTTTAAGCCTTCTAGAAATATAAAAATATCAGATTGAAGTATCGAACCCGGAATTGGCCTTTAATCGCCTTATTTAGCGTTTTTAACGCATAGTATGTTTTAAAATCATATTGAACATACCCGGGTTGATACCTACTGATATTTTAGGCAAATTAGAATATTTTAATAGTAAGCAAAGGTTGATAAACTCAGACTCCAGTTTTGAGCTTTTCGGCTTATGTGAAATTTACCAAAATACCCCTACGGGGAATAGTTTGGTTAGAAATGATAAATTTCACATATATACTTTAACCTACTGATATAACTTAGCAAATTAAGTATATTTGCTTATTACATCAGACCTGTAACTCAGGTTGTTACTTAAACTCTTTTATAAACTTTTAAATGACCAAACTACCCCTACGGGGCCTAGTTTGTGTTTAAACACGTTTCGGGCATAATGAAAGACATCTTACTGATGTCACAACATATTTGAGACATAATTAAATTAGGAAACCTGTATATAGCTCTCATGAATACCCGTCACGCTTATTACGCGTACGGTTCGGTTTATGTAACAAGTTTACATAAATTAGCCGAAACGGGTCAAACCTTAACGGTTTTATCTTAAAATCCAGAATGTGAATAATAAACCCATATTAAACAAGTCTTCAAACTTGTCGGGTCTAAATCACATTCTATCCGGTCTTCGCTTAATCGTGCGTACGAACCGTATCTTTGAAACTAGCTGGTCTAAGCTTAAGCTTAATTAAAGACCCGTTAGGATTCTAATAGGTTATATTAAACCTTCGTTCCTGATTAGGAGAACCAGTAAAAGCTACGTGCATTTTGCTTATTGTGATTAATACTTGCTCAGGTAAATACTTTTAACTTATTTTCCCTATACGGGCTTGGGTTACGGTATATAGCATACCGCTTGATCGGGCATCAAATCTCCACCATTAAGTGGGTAGTTGAATAATTTGATCGGCTCGTTTAAACAGTCTTGTTACTTGAAGCCTTTGGGGGGTTAATGACCATGTCCCGGATATCCTTGGCATCATCTTACGAGATGGCCACGACCTGAGCACGGGGTGTAGGCGTACACCTGTCAGTGTATAACTCTATGATGTGGTGTGTCTATTGATTTTAACCCGGACAAGATCCGGGCTACTGAACGCACAAGTAATATGTAATTCGTTCACAAGATTATAATATTAAATAATTCTCCCAAGTTAAATAAAAATGTTTATGCCACGTGCATCTGTTAGGATCGGAGGCTCTCATGTTTGTGTTTGTTTGTATATTTTGAACAAATCAAATAGATATGAACAGTTTAAGTGCAGCGGAAATGGATACAAACTTTGTAAACACAATCAAAGGAAAGAGTAGTTTGATAAACAATTGCTTCTCATAGAGTCGAATGATTTACAAATCAAAAGCAAAAGATTACAGAATAAGCTTACAAACTATACTCCCCCTCAGCCTGATGCCCCAAGGTTGGTTGCACACAAGATGAAAGGATTAGACATGAGGAGAAGAACCCGCTCAGTCAATCAAATGTAACAGTACAGGGTACTGTTACATTTATAGGCAAACCAAACCACTGAGGCATCTCAGCTGACGTCACCATGAAAGTGACATCTAACAAACTAACAACCTATAAGCACTGATCTATAACTACTGATCATACAGACACTGATTACATACTAACTACTGATGTATAAACACTGATTCTTCATTCCTCTGATGTAGTCAACCACTGATGTCTAAGCATCAGTGCTTTCTTCAAAGGGTGATCAGACCTTGAATGGGCAGTGCTTTAACTCTTCAGCAGTGTTTGAATTTCGTCAGAAGATTGAGCTTCAGCCTTTAATCTTCATCAGTACTTTAGTGTGATCAGCAGTTGCAAGGTAGCAGTTGTACAGAACAGTGGTTTGGCCATCAGATGTTCTTCAAATCACTTCCAAAGGGAAAGTCTAATGTAAACAGCTGCTTATTATGGATCCACTGCCCTGATCCGGTTTTGGCTTTACATCATCTGTTCCTCTGGTAGGGTTCAATCCCAACAATCTCCCCCTGGAACAGATGATGCCAAAACCCTTCATTATTTGTAGATCTTTATTACCTCATCAGAAGTTCCTTAGCTTGTCTTTTAAATTCTGCTTCAAAGTCCTTGGAACTTGAGTCTTCCTCATCCCTGCAAAGTGTAAGCTCAAGGAGATCTTGCAGATCTTCAACACCCAGGCCCAGTGCTTGTTCCCTTGATATGTGCTTCACTACACCAGTAGATCTGAGCAAAGTCAATACATGGGTCTTTTGATCAGACTTCCACTTTAGTATTTTTGAACCTAATGGGTTTCTTGGGAGAGGTTTATTTGCAAATGAGTTTGGAGATGGTGGCCTGGTAAGGACTGCATGGGCAGAGTCTGCAACCTTTGATGACACAGGATTTTCAGCCAGCATTTATTGAAGAACCATTTTTATAATGTAATCTTATGCTGCTTTATCATGTGCTGTCTCTTCATCCATCTGCTTTTGAGTCTTCTTTTGTCTAAAGATAACAGCAATTGGAACAGTGGATTGAATAGCAAGGGATGATGGTAGTGATGAGGTGGTTTTTGGTGGTGGTGATGTTTTAGATGTGGCAGTGGTTGATTTAGTAGGAATGGCAGTGGTTGTGGTGTGTGTTGATGTGGTATTGGTGGCAGTTGTTTGAGTGACAGATGTTGTTAATGGTGGAGGTGGTGTAAGTGATTTTGTGGGAACAGAAGTTGTGGCTGAAGTAGTAACTGGCTTAGTTTTAGAAGCTGTGGTGGTTGATTGCCTTGTATTTCTAATAGGACTCTTCTTTAATGAAGTACCAACCTCTTCTTTTACTTTTTGCAGAACTATCTTTTTCTCAACCAAAGCTCTGCTCTCATCCCTTACCCTTTTAATATCAGCAGTGGTTTTGAGACCAGCAGAATTGACTTGACTTTGAACGATCCTCATTTGTGTATCTTCTTCATCTGCTTGAATTTTCAGGGTTTCATCACCTTCCTTTTCCTTTTCTTTAACAGATGTTTCAGCAGAAGTTACTGAGAGATTTTCCTCAGAGTCATTTTTCTCCCCCTTTTTGGCATCATCAACTCTTTCGAATATAGTGCAGGGGTTGAAATAAATTTCACAGCTCATCTGGAGTAGGGGCAGATGATGGAGTAGCTGCTGGAGATGGTGCAGCAGTGGATGGTACCGTTTGTGCTTTCAACAACTGTTGCAGCATGTCTTTGATTTCTGCAACAGATGTATCCAGTTTATCAATTCTAGCCGTCAATTCTTGGTACATTAAACCATCACCCAACTTAATGGGATCATCTGATTTCCCACTAGCAGTGGTTTTATCAGTGGTTGAGGTAGGGAGTGTACTCCAAACACTAACCACTGATGCCCCTTTTTCTTGGTACTGGGGTCTTCTTCCTTCAACACTTGACAACCGTTTGATGTTGCCAGTGGATAAAACAAATCCACTGGTGGTTGACAGAGGTGCTATGTAAGGAATTGCCTCCAAGGAAGTCTTATTGATGTAACCACTGTCCAAGTGCAAACCAGTGGGTTCAGCACTTGTAGTGGCTGCTTCTCTTAGATAACCACCTTGAGTTACTTGTAACTCAAGGGGTGTAGCCTCCTCAACTATTGCTGGGATAGCAGAAGTGTAAGCATCAGACCCAGTCACTTGTAGGAGTGTACTCTCAGTGATAGGTGATAGAGAGGAACTGGTTTGTGTCTGAGCTATAGCAGCTGCATGCAACAGAGGTAGCATGGATTGTGGCATTATTATTGGTGAGGGGATGGGGGTTGAAAGAGACATGTCCTTGGGATCAGGACTGAGGAAGATGGATCCGAGTGGATTCAGAGCTTCATATTGTGGTGTCCCTATGCTTACAACCTGATCCTTTTGTGAGGATGCAGGAGGAGTTTCGGTTATGGGTTGAGATCTTTCTTCCAACTGCTGTGAGGAAGTAGCAGCAGTGGTTTGTGGTGACTTTTGTGTTGTCACAGGCATTTCCTCTGGGATCTCATCTTCCAGAGTTGCCTTTGTTTTGGGATTGGTGGGTTTTCTGGATGTTTTCTTTTTGGTCTTTTTAGTGGTGGCAGGTGTGGGTTTCACAGCAGTTGTGTTACTGCTGTGATCACCTTGAGCAGTGGGCTCAGCAGCAGATATCTGAGGAGCAGTGGTAGCTGCTAAAATATGCTCAGGTACCTCTGCTTTTGTTTTGGAAATTTTTGATAGCCTTGTAAATGTTTTCAGGTGTAAGGCCATTTATTTGAAAAAGTGATGATGGCATCTGATGCACACAACTGTTGAATAACATCTGTCCACGTGTAACCTCTGTTGTAAATCAGTGTTTTGCACAAACAGAGGATACACTTTGGTAGTGGATAGATTTTACTATTTAACAGAGTTTTAATGCCATCAGTGCTTTGAACAGACTTTGAGGATTTATTGAAAAATTCAATTTTAAACTATTTTTAAGGTTATTTTTGATTTTTCTAAAAACATTTTTATGCATTTTACACATGGAACACAAGAAAGCTTGCTTTAATCCATGTTTAGCACTCCAATCATAGGGATCAAGTTTTTAACAGTAGATGAATCCAATTTTTAAGTTTGTACATCTACCACCTGATCTTTAGGATGGACATGTTAAAGATGAAATCAAACCTTTTTATAGCAATCCCTCACAAAGTGATGTCTGATAATGAATGATGGTGAATTAATGAGATATTGAACTTTTGATGATATATTTCAGCTACTTGATTGCCCTGCATACAAACAATCTTTTGAGCAACTATACCAAAATTCAATAACATATTTTGAAGTTACAAATATTTGGACTTTTCAGCAACAGCAGCAGCATCATAATATTCTTCAATCTGTGGTTGGAAATATCTGCTACATGTGCACAGTCAATAACACCTTGATGTTTGTACTTGTTTTGAGTTTGATAAAACTTGTCAATCATGCTCCTAGCATATGCAATGTTCTTTGAGGACCCACTTTTCGCCAAATAGATTCTCATCCTTTGGCTGTGGCACAAAGTTTTCAAACTTGTTGTCACTGAACTGCTGAAGCTCCTCTTAAATGACAGCTACCCAACTTTCTGTCTTTCAGTGCTATAAGGCACATGACTTGTTGATGGAATGGTAGAAAGTCAAGAAGAAGACAAAGGTTTTGGAATAAACTTTTTATAAGAATCCCTTCCAATTGATGTTGTCAAGTGTATGGTAAAATGGATGTGATTTAAAAGGATTGAGGTTTAAAAGGTGAGGCTGCAAATGTGAGTCATCTGAGCTAACAACTGTTGGTGACTTTAATGATCCAACAACTGTTTGAAGGTGAAAGTGGAGGAATAAAAGGAATTGGTGATAACCAGTGTTGATTTTTATCCACTGTTAGTAGATTTTTATCAACAGTGGTTGTGGACTTGGAAATAGAGGTGAAGGGCTACTTTGATCAAGCAATTGTTGAGGTAGCAGTCAAGTAATTTCTATCCATTTTTGATGGACTTCTATCAGCAACTGATGGTGGATCAGTGGGTGAGCTTTACCAGCTGTTTTGTACATCTGCTGCTCAGATGAAGGAAATGATTTTGTCCTGTGATAACACAGTATCATATCCAACATCTTTTGATGGTGATAATGAGATATCTGAATTTCCCTGAATAAATGAATGCACATAGTTGCTTGATGACCATTATTCACCCAATTTTGGACTCTTAAGTGTTTTATGTTTATACTCTTTTCTTTTGATTTCAAAAGTTTTGAGATAAACACACTTTTGAGTTTTTGTAATTTTTCTTCTTTCCCTTTTTACCCTTTCCATAGAAAAGTATTGAAACTTTTACTGGAAGGTTTTCTAAGAAAAAAAATACTCAATCCAAAATCATTTTCAGCAATGTTTTGAGAGATTTGGTCATTTTTGCACATGCTTATGCCAAATTTCACATTACTCATGATTTGGATATTTTGACTGCTGATTTTCTTAATGTATTCTTAACACAATTGATTTTGGTCCTTTTAGAGGACACTCAACCTGTTTTTCAATACATAAGATTCAAATCACTATAGTTTTGATTTCCCTCTTTTTATGTTAACAAAGACACTAGTGCTTTTATCCGCACATAGGCTTTTGTCAACCATGAGGTGAACACCTTAGCTGTAGTTATGATGAAAACAACACAAACTTCATAATAACATTTGAAATCAATTTTGTAACGAGAATAATCACACCAAAATCACCAGACAAGTTTCCAGATCTGAAACTATTGGTGATTTATGCATGACATCACTTGTTATGTGAATTTTGTGTGTCTTATGACATCTTGGTTGTTTTACAGAGTTTTTGAATAAACAACTTTGAACGTTATTACTCGTTACTCTGTTTTTCAACAAATACGACCAACCTTAGTATCAATGAAATTTGAGCTGAACTGTTATGTCAAATTGATTGTTAGATCGAATTTGACTGTCCAAGCTCTGATACCAATTGTTAGGATCGGAGGCTCTCATGTTTGTGTTTGTTTGTATATTTTGAACAAATCAAATAGATATGAACAGTTTAAGTGCAGCGGAAATGGATACAAACTTTGTAAACACAATCAAAGGAAAGAGTAGTTTGATAAACAATTGCTTCTCATAGAGTCGAATGATTTACAAATCAAAAGCAAAAGATTACAGAATAAGCTTACAAACTATACTCCCCCTCAGCCTGATGCCCCAAGGTTGGTTGCACACAAGATGAAAGGATTAGACATGAGGAGAAGAACCCGCTCAGTCAATCAAATGTAACAGTACAGGGTACTGTTACATTTATAGGCAAACCAAACCACTGAGGCATCTCAGCTGACGTCACCTTGAAAGTGACATCTAACAAACTAACAACCTATAAGCACTGATCTATAACTACTGATCATACAGACACTGATTACATACTAACTACTGATGTATAAACACTGATTCTTCATTCCTCTGATGTAGTCAACCACTGATGTCTAAGCATCAGTGCTTTCTTCAAAGGGTGATCAGACCTTGAATGGGCAGTGCTTTAACTCTTCAGCAGTGTTTGAATTTCGTCAGAAGATTGAGCTTCAGCCATTAATCTTCATCAGTACTTTAGTGTGATCAGCAGTTGCAAGGTAGCAGTTGTACAGAACAGTGGTTTGGCCATCAGATGTTCTTCAAATCACTTCCAAAGGGAAAGTCTAATGTAAACAGCTGCTTATTATGGATCCACTGCCCTGATCCGGTTTTGGCTTTACATCATCTGTTCCTCTGGTAGGGTTCAATCCCAACAGCATCCAAACCAATTTTCAATCATTTTCCAAAATGAGCCAGTTGAATGTATTTACCAGTGTAAACTGACGTATTTTCCCAAAAAGATTAAATGCAGGTACTAAGCGAAATTGGCTGGGAATTCTCCTTAGCATCGTTAGAAGTCTCGCAAGCTTAAGATGCCTGAAGTCTGTTGAACCATTAATATTATTTTAATTCGATCCTACTGTGGATAAACATCCGAATATTGTGACTTTGATATTACAATAAATAAATTCGGTTGTATCATATTTTAAATTGCTTCCGCTGTGCATATTGATTATTGTGTTGTTTGACTATTATGTTGCCAACCACGTCACGATACTCCCCCACCGGGCCCACCGGTGACACGTGGAAATCGGGGTGTGACAGGTTGGTATCAGAGCCAACTCTGAGTGAATTAAACACTAGCCTTTTGTGTTTAATCTCAGTTACACAATTGCACATTTCTAAACCTTCGAGTCTAGACATATAACATAGGACAAATTCCACCTTATTCGGTTTTTGTTTTGTCCTTTAAAATTTTATATTTGTTATTGTTATCTTATGCTACTTTGACAGGATTAGCAATATGCCTCCAAGATTCTTCCGAAGAAGAGGACGAGGAAAGGGGCCGATAACCGCCCCCAACGACAACGAGGCAGGACCTTCAAATGTTCGAGCTCCGTCTACCACGGAGAGTGACGATCCACGCCAAAACAGAAGAAACCTGTTTGAACCAGCAAGAAGATCGGTATCACACAGCTCTACACCGCCGGTCCAAAACCCGTATGGGCCACAACCGGACTACGAGCCGAACAACCGTCAGCCTTCCTTCATACCATTACAGCGATCTTTATCGCACCATTCTTACGGGGACCCCACACCTATTTTTCGGGGTCAGTTTAATCCGGTAGGATACATACCAGAACCCATGGGTTTCAACCCACTGGGGCCAGACGATCACTTCTCTGGCGATCACGCGGATGACATGGACGAGGATACTGATCCCGTCGAACCTGCAAGTGGCACTCCAAATCATCCGATCGAGATCTCCGACGGATCGTCTTTCTACGGATCACCCTACGGTGGTCCAGACAGCTTCCAAGCCATGTTCACTCGGCACGAGTGGTACTACACACCTCCTCACCACTCGTCGCCTCATGAGCAGCAGCAGCCGCAGCAGCAACAGCATCATCAAGATTCCTTTGGGGATTCCCGATTTGTGGCAGTTACGCCACCACCTCCACCGCCACCAGTTCAGCCGGCACCTCCTCAACCGCCAAGGCGTAGGAGAACCGGTGCCCGCATGTCAACCAGAGTAGGGGACTTCCATTTCAGTTCCCCACGTCAATCCAGTGGCAGTCACTACCCGCCACACCAGGAGGACCCACAATTGGGTGGACCTTCACAACCAGCGATGCCGCAACCACCGCCAATGGGTTTTGATAACCCAATCCCAGCGTATACGGGTTCCAAGGGATACAACCCGTTCGAGCCGCCGGTCCACAACAACTATGGGTACGCAGAGGCCGACCCTTACTTGGTGGCAGCCAACTACAATGCCCTGCACCCGGAAGGACCATACGGAGCTCCATGGGGAGTACTGTACCCAACACACGGGTACCAGATACCACCTAGCTGTCACGACCCCCGACCCACCCTGGACGGAATCGGGAGTTGCGAACAGCCCAGCGGTACCGGTGATTATTTTTATTTTGAAAACGTTGCAGCGGAAATTTTATCAGGACCGTGAGTTAGGAAAATATCAGAGTTTAGAAACACCGGATTTTATTTAATTAAATAGATGGAATAAATCCATTTTTTTACAAAGGTAGCTTTAATAAAGATAAATTTTATTACATAAAACAATATTTCTTATTTTGATTCAATTAATAAATAAGCCACTTCTTGATGCCTTTCAGTGTCGTATCATCTCTTACTCCAATCTACTGTAATTACCTGAAAAGTGTTTTAAAAAGGTTTTGTCAGCGGGAAATACTGAGTGAATCATTCTATTTTGCATAATGATGCATAGTTATTAATTACAGCATAAGAGCGATTACAATGGCTTTTATCTTATTTTTATCTGGCATTCTGTCACAATGGTGACAAGTCACAATGGTGACGATGGTCATACCACTATTTAGATCAATGAACCTAAATAGTGATGATTATCCCTGTAGGTCAATGAACCCAACAGTGATTATCCCGAGTAGGTCAATGAACCTAACTGAGAGAAAATTTAGTAATGTGCACAATACCCCACTAACCAGTAATTCAAGATATCCACGACTTAGTCCCTGTAATTATAACCTTGAAAATAATTTGAGGTATTGTAAAATATTTGAGAAAAAGAGAATGACTCACAAACTGTGAGAAAAGGAGAATGACTCACAAACTGTGAGAAAAGGAGAATGACTCACAAACTGTGAGAAAAGGAGAATGACTCACATTATAATCATGTAGATTCATACGGGCAAAGTGTAGTCTACAGATAAGCCTTTGATATATTGCAGATTTATACAGGCAGAGCTTAGCCTATTACTTAGCCTTGTAACCTAATGCATACGAAATAGATAGATAACTTAATACAGCCTTTACGATAGCTCACGAGATCAAATTCTCACAACGAACGACAAAGTGCAATACTTCATCCATCGAATTAACGATGATCCGTCGAATTAACGACGAACGACAAAGTATAATACTTTATCCATCGAATTAACGATGATCCGTCAAATTAATGACGAACGATAAAGTATAATACTTTATCCATCGAATTAACGATGATCCGTCAAATTAATGACGAACGATAAAGTATAATACTTTATCCATCGAATTAACGATGATCCGTCAAATTAATGACGAACGATAAAGTATAACCCTAATGTGGGCGGCACTTAAACATCCATTGGATATATTGATCGATCGGAAAATGAATCGTAGCAGCGATCAAGTTAATACCCTGTATCGTAGCAGCATCCCCCCTACTAATTAATGTTTTTGATAGAAATCAGACGATATCTCAGCGTACGTTTGGAATTTGATCGTCGCTCAAATGTCAGAATTCAAGTGCCAAACGCTGCTATTTATACACAATTTTGGTCTAGCTTACGGACCGTAAGCTTAACAAGGTTGAGGTCCGTAAGGTAAACATTTTCTTCATAGGATAGCCACGTGTGGAACTAGCTCAGGTGAGTCGACACTTTCTGAAAATTCAACTTGGACAGCACGTAATTTAGATAATCGTTAACTAGGAAATGCCCCCCCTGAGTTTTAGGGGCCCTGATCCTGATTCTGATTGTTCTGATAATTTTAGGGTTTGCGTAGAATTACTTGGGTGTCTTAATTAGGGTTTCCTAGTGAATAAAATAATAAAATAAATAGGACTTTTAATGAGGGTTGTTACATCAGGGGTCCGGATTTATACTTACCGAACGTTTTTGTGTGAGTCGTTACATTCTCCCCACCTAAATAAAAATCTCGTCCTCGAGATTTACTGGAACAAGTAAGAATACTTTTCTTTATTTCAGATTCCAGCTTCCAAGTGTATTTGGGTTATGATATTTCTTTTTGAATTTATGTTATATTTTTGTCAACAAAATGACACAGATTTAAATATTAAATTTTGTGAATATGAGTTATACCATGAGTAGGATTCAATAATTTAACTGAATTATTTCAAGAAATCGATGTCAAACGGATGAGATATAATTTCCAATGTGACTAGGTTCAAGCCAAAAGATATGTGATCAATAGATATTTAGAATGAATGTGAAGGATTTTTAGAAATAATAATAAAAATCTTTGTTAAAAGAAAGCTTACTTTGATTGGTAACTGATGAAGACTTAGAATTGACAGGTTCCAAATGAAATCAAAGCATGAAAAATGATTTGTCAAATATTTATGATATGAGAAAATCAAAGTGTTGAGATGAGTGAATTACAAAGATACACCAAAAGACAATAGAATTAGTGTATCATTATTTAGAGTTCCAAGTTGTTTTAATTGTGAAACAATGTGATAGTACACTATTAGTGATTATATTTTTCATACTATGTCCTAGAATAATAAGAACAACTTTGTTTTGAAATGACCAATCATTATATTTGTAAAGCAAATATAATATATTTTTATTTGTGTTCGTATCTTACATATCAAATATTTATGATATATTTTTACTATATGTAAATGGTCACCACTTTTAAATAAATATTATCTTAGTATTTTACCATATTATGTAAAATAACTATGTAAGATATATTACAAAATACCGTAATGAAGTTATTACATTTACAAAATATTATTTTGTAAAAGAAATCATTATTATTTATAACGTTGAATGAGAGTTATAAATAAAGGTATAAAAATATTTATTATACAAAATATTTGTACAAATACTTTTGTATATATATATTACACTTAATGGGTCGATTCTATGGGATTGCTTATTTTTATTTTGAAACCATATAACGTTTGTGAATGTTGTAAATAAGTGAAAACGGAGACTATTCTATTATTTTATGAAAATATATTTTTCTCCAATGTATATATATTTTCATATATAATTAAAATTTACTAAATACTTATGACGATTTACTTTATATATTAACTAGTCATTATCATGGTGGATATTGGTTAGTGCTGCCTTGTTTATGCATAGGTGGCCAATCCATGCCTAACTAAGGCTAGGCTATCCAATACTTGCCCTTGACAATAACCCTAGTATTTTAAAATAATACTAACACTATTATTATTTAATATTTTCTTACTAATAATAAAACTGATATTAGTATTACATAACTAAACATACACTTAAATGGAAAAGAAATTTTAATAAAAATGGTGAAACCAGCCGTCCCCAGGATCGAACCCGGGTCTAGGCCACACCCTTTCGCGCGCCTAGCCAACCGAGCTAAGTGCCTAGTTTGTGAAATTTCTATTTTGGTTAAATATAAGCACATGTACAATAAATTCTGTACTTCTTATTATAAGTCACCTACTTATCCTCCTTATGTTGACTAATAATAATATAGTAATACTATTAGGTAATCCCTTATGTAAGTTTCCATATATAAAATAAATTTTATATAATGTTTTTCAATTGAAGATGTTAAAATAATAATTTATCACGAAAGGCTAGATCGATGTTGTAACAATTATTAAGAGATATATCGAAATATGAATTTAGGTATCATTATCTGAGCACATGATTGTTTTAAGATTACTTGTATAGAATAAATCAACAAAGTGGATTTAATATAAATAATTAAATAATTAAATCCGAGATTAGCGCAATCTTCAGATTTTGTGAAAATGTTACCACAAAATGATTGTGATCAAAGAAATGATTTAGTGAAGTCGAGGATCCCACAAGCATGTTATAATTAAAGAGAATTGAAATGCTTGTTAGGATTATTCTAAATATGATGGTTTTATTCATCATATGGAACCTTGAATTGAATAAGTAATGCGAGCAAGTTCAAATAATTGAACTCGGTTTAAACAAAACGAGTTTAAATAAGAAAATTCAGACATGGTCATAACAGAAACCATGGATGCCAAAGAAAATTGAGTTTTTCAAAAATTTATTGACTCGATATTAAGAGTCATTGTTTAGCAATAATGCGGTTCACCATGCCAAAATCAATTCTAACTAAAGGATATTTGAGTTTCGATAAAACGACAAATTAGAATGAAGCCCTCCAGTGGAATTCAGAAATTAAACGAACCATATGCACAACAATTTGGTGCATGTGTAACGTGTGGATTTACCAAGAAATGAAATGAATCAATATTCACTACTATGAAATAAATTCTCCTGATATGATAACCGTTTAAGAAAAATAGAAATGCGAAAGTCAACTTATTATATGCAGAAGTCAGAATTTTCAACAAAAGAAATATAAGAACTTCTATCTGGAATTTCGAGTGATATCCGTTGTTAAGTGACATTATCAGGAAATGTCAAATAAAATGAAATAGGGAATTTTGCAAAGGTATATGACTCCTTTTTCAGTGATAATAATTATGACTCTGATTAGACTGTGCATGGATGTTTATGAAATCCTGTTTTAGCGTACTTTAGAGATATTCATTTTGTAGGATCATGTGGCAAAATGCCTCTTTTAGCAGTTCTTCTTACTGACGGATTTTTAACATTGGTGTTATCGTGCCCAATTTATATTTTCAAAAGGTCTTGCCTCGGAAGTAATATACTTCAACTTCTGTGGATGTATAATCAAATTTTTATGTGTTTTCTTGTATATTATCACAACTTTACATGCTTCTTACTTGCGTTAATAGTTGATGGTAACGCATTGGAAATTCTTTATACTTTTGAAGGCATTTCAACTTAATAGGTTTCTATTTGTTATTATTGTCGCTTGAGTTACTAAGCAGATAATCAAACGAAATAGTGTTTGATATCGGAAAAGAGATTCTTAATAAAGAAATCTAGACACAGATGCTTGTGCTTTATTTCAAATTGCCAATCCTTATGGTTTTTGGATTTCCTTATAGATATACATATCTATTAAATCATATATTTCACCTACGGAATTAAACATACCATCTATCAGGTCAATGTATTTAACAGATTCATATTTCCAAAAACCAGTCAGATATCTGGTCATGATACTATTTAGGGAAATCTTGTCACTCGTTTGACATATTATATATCCCGTCTTATCCGATTCGCGCCGGAGCGGTAACCTCAGTATATCCAAACAAACTGGAGAGTTTACTACACCATACCCAGTCTTGTCGGAGAAAATTTTCTATTTCCCATAAATAGTATCTTTTCAAAAGTGCCTCTTTCATTAGGGCTTTTATCCAAAATTAAGGAAACTTGTATTTCCATAACATATCTTTATTTTAGCCCAAGTAATATAAATAAGCAATAATTACTATTAATTCTTGCTTATTTATCATATCTTGCAATATTCTAATTACCATTCTTATGGTATATCAAAACACATCATAATTTATTCACATAAGTACTTAGCTTATCTTGAAGCTAATACTAAGGCATCTTTTCTTAAGTTCAAGTCTAAATGCTACCAGTTAACAGCAATCTCCTAACTCTTTTATATAAATTTAGGTATTATTATCACAACACCTAAAGGCTTAAAGCAGTGGCTCTTTGAGTTGGCTCTGATACCACCTTCTGTCACGACCCTCGACCCACCCTGGACGGAATCGGGAGTTGCGAACAGCCCAGCGGTACCGGTGATTATTTTTATTTTGAAAACGTTGCAGCGGAAATTTTATCAGGACCGTGAGTTAGGAAAATATCAGAGTTTAGAAACACCGGATTTTATTTAATTAAATAGATGGAATAAATCCATTTTTTTACAAAGGTAGCTTTAATAAAGATAAATTTTATTACATAAAACAATATTTCTTATTTTGATTCAATTAATAAATAAGCCACTTCTTGATGCCTTTCAGTGCCGTATCATCTCTTACTCCAATCTACTGTAATTACCTGAAAAGTGTTTTAAAAAGGTTTTGTCAGCGGGAAATACTGAGTGAATCATTCTATTTTGCATAATGATGCATAGTTATTAATTACAGCATAAGAGCGATTACAATGGCTTTTATCTTATTTTTATCTGGCATTCTGTCACAATGGTGACAAGTCACAATGGTGACGATGGTCATACCACTATTTAGATCAATGAACCTAAATAGTGATGATTATCCCTGTAGGTCAATGAACCCAACAGTGATTATCCCGAGTAGGTCAATGAACCTAACTGGGAGAAAATTTAGTAATGTGCACAATACCCCACTAACCAGTAATTCAAGATATCCACGACTTAGTCCCTGTAATTATAACCTTGAAAATAATTTGAGGTATTGTAAAATATTTGAGAAAAAGAGAATGACTCACAAACTGTGAGAAAAGGAGAATGACTCACAAACTGTGAGAAAAGGAGAATGACTCACAAACTGTGAGAAAAGGAGAATGACTCACATTATAATCATGTAGATTCATACGGGCAAAGTGTAGTCTACAGATAAGCCTTTGATATATTGCAGATTTATACAGGCAGAGCTTAGCCTATTACTTAGCCTTGTAACCTAATGCATACGAAATAGATAGATAACTTAATACAGCCTTTACGATAGCTCACGAGATCAAATTCTCACAACGAACGACAAAGTGCAATACTTCATCCATCGAATTAACGATGATCCGTCGAATTAACGACGAACGACAAAGTATAATACTTTATCCATCGAATTAACGATGATCCGTCAAATTAATGACGAACGATAAAGTATAATACTTTATCCATCGAATTAACGATGATCCGTCAAATTAATGACGAACGATAAAGTATAATACTTTATCCATCGAATTAACGATGATCCGCCAAATTAATGACGAACGATAAAGTATAACCCTAATGTGGGCGGCACTTAAACATCCATTGGATATATTGATCGATCGGAAAATGAATCGTAGCAGCGATCAAGTTAATACCCTGTATCGTAGCAGCATCCCCCCTACTAATTAATGTTTTTGATAGAAATCAGACGATATCTCAGCGTACGTTTGGAATTTGATCGTCGCTCAAATGTCAGAATTCAAGTGCCAAACGCTGCTATTTATACACAATTTTGGTCTAGCTTACGGACCGTAAGCTTAACAAGGTTGAGGTCCGTAAGGTAAACATTTTCTTCATAGGATAGCCACGTGTGGAACTAGCTCAGGTGAGTCGACACTTTCTGAAAATTCAACTTGGACAGCACGTAATTTAGATAATCGTTAACTAGGAAATGCCCCCCTGAGTTTTAGGGGCCCTGATCCTGATTCTGATTGTTCTGATAATTTTAGGGTTTGCGTAGAATTACTTGGGTGTCTTAATTAGGGTTTCCTAGTGAATAAAATAATAAAATAAATAGGACTTTTAATGAGGGTTGTTACATCAGGGGTCCGGATTTATACTTACCGAACGTTTTTGTGTGAGTCGTTACACTAGGCCTATTATACGGGCTCAATCGCAGCCGCCTAGGTTCTCCCCACCTGAGCGTGAAGAACTCCTTCAGAGGATGGATCAGGTTGAACGGGAAGTGCACAGGGACCGTAGGGAGAGACAGACTTTCTTCCAAGGATTAGCTAGTTTGATCAAAGGGAAAACAAGAAGGATCACTAAGTCCTTTCGATTGTTGTTAAGCCCCTGCGTGGGCCTGTATTGCCTGTAATTCTTGTTTTGTTTAAGCCCCTGCGTGGGTATGTATGTGTGTTTGTCTTGACCCCTGCGTGGGTCTATTTTCCGTTAACCCCTGCGTGGGTATGATGTTTGCTTAAAGTCCTTGCGTGGACTAGTCTGTTTGCTTAAAGTCCCTGCGTGGACTAGTTTGTTTGTTTAAGTCCCTGCGTGGACAAGTATGTTGATTAACCCCTGCGTGGGTAATTGTTTGTTGAAAAGACCCGTTTAGGGCAGTATGTAATATTTTGAATAAATTAATGGAATGTTTGTTTTATAAATTTTATGTTTTCCGTTTTGTGAATAAATAAATTATAAATGAAATAAATAAATTAAAATCATTCCTTTTGAACTAATCTGCCTATGTAATTATAAATTAAGAATCTTAAAGTGTGAAACCTAGCCTTTTGGTCATTATAAGACTGGGCCAAGATGGTAAGACCTGTTCAAAGGATTCAAATCTAAGTTAACATCTGAAAACATGTTAACACTCCTGGCAGACGTGATTTATTAAAAATCACATACGTCATTTTTATAAGGGAATTCTTTAGAAGATTCCTAACCCAGTTTAATGATCTCTGAATCCTGGGTTTACATCATCAATTAAGATAATCACATTTTAACCATACGTGGTAATACGTGCCTACGGGCCCTACTCATTTCCATATGAGCCAAAAGATAGTGGTAGCTATGACTCCCTGTCAAATAAAGGTAACGAACTAGGTTCAAACCTCAAATGCTTTGATTCTCTGAAATCCTAGCATATAATTTATAATTGTCCTTGTGACTAGGCCTATTGTGCCAGTATACCTGAATGTTTTGATTCTCTGAAATCATAGATTAAATTAAAAGTGTCCACGTGACTAGGCCTTTTGGGCCATAAATAAAACAGTTAATGTTTTATAATTAGGATAAATTATAATAGAAATCCTAAATAAATATGATTTATAAATTAACCAAATATGGTCTCTGTACCATGGTTAATGAATTGCCATAAAAGACAATTCCATAAACTCCCAAATAAACTATTGTCCTTGTTTTCTTCAACAGTTCAATTTTAAATGGCTAACTCAGACGAGGGTAATAGCCATCCAGTGGAGGTTAATAATGACGCCCGAGTAAATCTAACGGATGCGGAATTGAAGGCGATCATAGACGGCGCTGTTACACAGGCTTTGGAAAGGCAGTATGAAGAGTACAGTGGGACCCGTAGTAGGACCCAATCTACACAGCCTTCAAAGCCACCGCCCAAGAAGGACGACCCGAAGAAAGATAATGATCGACGCTCCTCGAACCACAGTGCTCCATCTCAGCAGGTTATACGTAATCAAGGGCCCCGTGACAAGGGTTGCACGTATAAATATTTTGTTTCTTGCAAGCCCCGGGATTTCACTGGGGAGAAGGGAGCCATTGACTGTATGACATGGCTGGATGAGATGGATACGGTTGTAGACATCAGCGGATGTGCTGAGAGAGACGTGGTCAAGTTTGCGTCGCAGTCTTTTAAGGGTGAAGCGTTAGCATGGTGGAGATCTCTGATAGAGGCCACCGGAAAAATCCCATTGTACAATATATCGTGGGATCAATTTGTTGCCCTTATCAGGGAAAATTACTGCCCTCAGCATGAGGTGGAGAAGATAGAATCTGACTTCCTATGCTTGGTGATGACAAACCTCGACTGTCAAGCTTACCTAACGAGCTTCAACACTATGTCTCGGTTGGTTCCATATTTAGTAACCCCGGAACCAAAGCGAATAGCTCGTTTTATCGGTGGTTTAGCCCCCGAAATCAAGGCAAGCGTGAAAGCTTCTCGGCCAGCCACTTTTAGATCAGTAGCTGACATTTCCTTATCCCTCACTCTGGATGCGGTCAGGCAGAGATCGCTGAGGAATAAGGAGGCTGAGAAGAGGAAGCGTGAAGATGATGGGTCACGAAAGTCGAGCAAGAAGCACCGTGGGAACGGTGATAGCAAGAAGGGGTCTGAGTCAAGAAGAGATGGGCACCGGTCTGGTGAGAAGCTCAAGTGCAATATTTGCAAGAAACAGCACTTTGGAAAGTGCAGACTCGGATCGAACTCGAATAATGAGTCAAGATCTTTTGCTTGTGGTTTGTGCAAGTCCAAGGAACACAAAACCTTGGATTGCAAGAAGATAAAAGACGCAACGTGCTACCGTTGAAATGAAAAGGGGCACATTAAGACCAACTGCCCGAAATACAACAAGAAGCCTGAAGAGGCCAAGAAGACTAATGCTAGAGTCTTCAGAATGGACGCAAAGGAAGCGGTTCTAGACGACAACGTTATTACAGGTACTTTCCTTGTAAATGACGTCTTTGCTAGAGTACTTTTCGATTCAGGCGCTGATAAGTCGTTTGTAGACAATAAGTTTTGTGAATTGTTGAAATTACCTGTCAAAACCTTAAAAGTGAACTATGAGGTGGAGTTAGCAGATGGCTCTCTAGAAACCGTCTCTACTGTGTTAGATGGATGTGTTATATCCATTAAGAACCATTCTTTTCCTCTGTCTCTACTTCCCTTTAAGTTGGTCGGTTTTGACATAGTTCTAGGTATGGACTGGTTATCTCATAACCAGGCCCAAATTGTCTGTAACAAGAAACAAGTGGAAATAAAGACTCCGTCTGGTGAATCACTTACCATTCGGGGAGATACCCAGTATGGGCTGCCTGAGCATGTGACTATGCTCAAGGCTTCCAAGTGTTTGAAGAAGGGGTGTGTCATCTACATGGCGCAAGTGATTATTGATGAGCCCAAACCGAAGATAGAAGACATCCCTGTCATTTCTGAATACCCAGAAGTGTTTCCTGAAGATCTACCTGGTTTACCACCAGATAGACAAGTCGAATTCAGAATCGATATCATCCCTGGAGCGGCACCTGTTGCTAGAGCACCATACAGATTGGCACCCACATAAATGAAGGAGTTGCGGACGCAGCTAGATGAATTGCTGGCTAAAGGTTTCATTAAACCTAGTTCATCTCCTTGGGGAGCGCCAATCTTGTTTGTCAAGAAGAAGGATGGGTCGATGCGTCTGTGCATCGACTATCGCGAGCTTAATAAAGTCACGATCAAGAATAGGTATCCTCTGCCCAGAATCGACGATTTGTTCGATCAATTACAAGGGGCAAGTTATTTCTCAAAGATTGCTTTGAGGTCAGGCTACCATCAGTTGAAGGTAAAAGATGAAGACGTGCACAAGACTGCATTTAGGACTCGTTATGGTCACTACGAGTTCCTAGTGATGTCGTTTGGGCTCACTAATGCACCAGCCGCGTTCATGGATCTCATGAATCGCGTCTGCAAGCCTTACTTGGATAAATTCGTCATCGTTTTCATCGACGACATTCTTATCTATTCGAAGAATCAAGCTGACCATGAGAAACACCTTCGTTGTATTCTCAAACTTCTACATCAGGAGAAGCCCTATGCCAAATTCTCCAAGTGTGAATTTTGGCTACGAGAAGTCCAATTCCTTGGACACGTGGTCAGTGAGCGTGGTATCCAGGTGGATCCCGCTAAGGTTGAAGCCGTAATGAACTGGCAAGAGCCGAAGACGCCTACAGAGATTCGTAGCTTCCTGGGATTGGCAGGATATTACAGGCGTTTCATTGAAAATTTTTCAAGGATTGCTACACCCCTAACTTCCTTGACTAAAAAGAAAGTGAAGTTTGTTTGGGGCCCTAAGCAGCAAGAGTCCTTTGATATTTTGAAACAGAAGTTGAGCAACGCTCCTGTGCTGACATTACCTGAAGGCACTGAAGAATTCGTGGTTTACTGCGATGCTTCACACACTGGCATGGGGTGTGTGTTTATGCAGAAAGGCAAGGTGATTGCCTATGCTTCAAGACAGTTAAAGGTGCATGAAAAGAATTACACCACCCACGAATTGGAATTGGGTGCCGTTGTATTCGCACTAAAACTGTGGAGGCATTATCTATATGGAATCAAATGTGTGATCTATTCTGATCATAAGAGCCTCCAGCATCTGTTTAATCAGAAAGAGTTAAACATGAGGCAACGCCGTTGGATGGAGACTTTGAATGATTATGATTGTGAAATCAAGTACCATCCCGGCAAGGCGAATGTAGTCGCCGATGCCTTGAGTCGAAAGGAGAAGGTGAAACCTATCTGAATCAATGCCAAGCGCATGGAGATAAAGAATAATTTGATTGAAAGGTTGTTAGCTGCACAGAAGGAAGCTGTGTTGGAAGCTAACTATCCCAATGAAAAGTTAGGAGTAACTGAGGAGCAGTTAACTCTTAGCAAGGACAGAATCTTACGATTAAATGGACGAATATGGGTTCCCATTTATGGAGGACTTCGAGATGTCATCCTCCAGGAAGCCCATAGTTCCAAATACTCCGTTCATCCTGGAGCTGATAAGATGTACCAGCATCTGAAGGCAAATTATTGGTGGATAGGCTTGAAGAAGTCTGTGGCCACCCATGTAGCTAAATGCTTGACATGTGCGCAAGTCAAAGCCGAGCATCAAAAACCATCAGGTTTGCTACAACAGCCTGAACTTCCTACGTGGAAGTGGGAAATGGTGATGATGGATTTTATCACCAAGTTGCCAAAGACAAGGAAAGGAAATGATACAATATGGGTTATAGTTGATAGACTGACTAAGTCAGCACATTTCCTACCCATCAAGGAGACTTATAGCTCCGACATGTTAGCCCAGTTATACGTTGATAAGATTGTAGCCCTACATGGCATACCTGTAGCTATTATCTCTGACCGGGATACTAGGTACACTTCACATTTTTGGAAGAGTTTCCAACAATCTTTGGGCACACGTTTGAATTTTAGTACGGCTTACCATCCTCAGACTGACGGTCAGAGTGAGCGTACTATTCAAACATTGGAAGACATGCTACGTGCATGTGCGATCGATTTGGGTGGTAGCTGGGATAAGAACCTACCATTAATCGAATTCTCCTACAACAATAGCTACCATACCAGCATTAAGGTTGCGCCTTCTGAGGCATTATACGGTAGAAAGTGTAGATCACCTATTTGTTGGGCGGAAGTTGGAGATGTCCAGTTATCAGGACCAGAGATCGTGTTCGAAATGACGGACAAGATTGTCCAGATTCGTGACCGTCTCAAAGCTGCCCGGGATAGGCAGAAAAGTTACGCTGATCCTAAGCGTAAGGATTTTCACTTCGAAGTAGGTGACAAAGTCCTACTTAAAGTGTCACCCTGGAAGGGAGTGATGCGGTTTGGTAAGAAAGGCAAGCTAAGCCCGAGATACATAGGACCTTTCGAGGTTATCGAACGTGTCGGGTCAGTTGCCTATAAGTTAAACTTACCGGAAGAGCTCAGTGGAATTCACAATGTGTTCCACATCTGCAATCTGAAGAAGTGCTTCGCTGATGAATCACTGGTTATACCACATACAGATGTGCATATAGACGAGAGCTTGAAATTTGTTGAAAAACCTTTGTCGATTGAAGATCGACAGGTAAAGAAGCTTCGAAGGAAGCATGTACCTATTGTAAAGGTCAAATGGGATGCCCGTAGAGGCCCCGAATACACGTGGGAGGTTGAATCCACGATGAAAGAAAAGTACCCTTACTTATTTCAGTAAATCTCGGGTCGAGATTTATTTTAAGGGGGTGAGGATGTAACACCTCGAAAATTCACGTCCTATAATGTGTAGACACGTGTCAAATGTTTAAACGTGTGAAAGAAATATTATAGAAGGACTAAAGTTGACAAACATGGAAAGTATGTGAATATACGTATTCTAAGTGTCAACTGTGAATAAATATAATGTACATTAACCCTACACGATGCTCATACCTTCAAACGAATAAATCATGGATCATACGAAGCTAAAAGTGAGAGATTTCAAACTACAGGGACCAAATGTGTCAAAATGTTTAATTTATACCTCTGAGTGACCTTTTGACAAACCCGAAGCTTTGTAAATGTTAAATATGCTCACGAGAATACACGATTTAAATTTCGTAAAGTTTCGTTAACATATGAGAAAGTTATGATCAAATTCGTGTGCGAAGTGTTAAAGCGTAAACGTTGAAAGTTAGGACTTTTCGGGTAACAATAAAGTTACCCGGGGACTTAGCAAAGTGGGTATATGTTTTAAATCCTTTATAGATCAAATATGAGGGTTTACAATGCAAGAAAACAAGTGCCTAATCAAGTTTTGAAGATCCAAGGATCAAATTGCAAGAAATCAAAAAGCTGATCAGGGAGGGCCTAGCGTCACGCTAGGGGTGCCCAGCTCCGAAAATTTTGGGTTGTTGCATGCCATTACCTTTCTGCTCGATCCCATCCGATTTTCCACATTTCTCTTGACCCCTAGACACCCCCTAAGCTCTAGTAACAAGTGTTGATCAGTTGTGGGCACTAGTAGACACAAGTGTCAAAGAATTGTGGTGACTAAAATGCTATATAAAGGAGCATGAACTTGCAAACATTCTCACACCAATTCCTTCAGCATTCTGATCATTCCTGGAGCTCCAACCTGCTTTCAAGTGTTCTCTAATCAAGCTTAGGACTTCAGTAAGTGTCCTAACCTTCTCTAATTAATTTTAGCTTAGTTATTTATCTAAAAGTCAAACCGACGTAATTACGGTTTGACTTCGAGATTAGTCAACAATGGCTCAGTCATATCTCGAATTAAAAGTAGTTATAAGTTGGTATTTATGTGGGTAATAAAACCCCAAAAGGGTTTCCCCTGATCACCACTCTAACTAGTTCAAATGTCGGGTCAAACATGTAATTAAAAAGTCAATAGGAAGTCTAAAATGCCATTTATACATGATTATCATTGTAGATCATATACAACCTGTTGGATCATTGTTATAACTTGGTAATAAGTGTAAGAACATGTCTAGACATGTTCAACCCGACAATTTCCTGTTTAGACCCGGTTCGGAACCGAAAGTCACATAGTTTGACTTTCACTTTGACTTTCAGTTCTGACCTGTTTGGGCATGTATTAGAAATGCCTCAGAGCTTTAATTGGACTAGGTTACATGTTAGAATAACCCTCTGTGATTATGCACCTCGGTTCATTAGTTATCCAATTAATATGCATGTTTCCGTTAATTGCTCATATGTTGACCGTTATGCCCTTATTACCTTAAAACGTGATTTAGGAAAATGTAAAAGTGTAGAAACCTTGATTTCTGATATATAAACTTGTATGCAAAGTTTGACATCAGTTTGACTTGTAGATTAGGAGTTATGCTCATTATCGCAAATTTAAAGCTTTATGTTAATAAAATGGCGTAATTAGCGTATAGCCTAGTTAAGCCAACTTTTTGATATCAAACTTAATACCCACTGATGTAATATATTATTTTGGGATTTTTAAAGATTTTTAATTAATTTTTGGCTGAGCATAACTAGTAGTCGTAAGCTTAATCCGGTAATTATCGGTTTTACCCTTACGGGCCATAAAACGAGTTTTACATATCTAAACGACTCCAAACCTTTTGCTACTGATCACATATGATAAATAAATTATTTTAAGCCTTCTGGAAATATAAAAATATCAGATTTAAGTATCGAACCCGGAATTGGCCTTTAATCGCCTTATTTAGCGTTTTTAACGCATAGTATGTTTTAAAATCATATTGAACATACCCGGGTTGATACCTACTGATATTTTAGGCAAATTAGAATATTTTAACAGTAAGCAAAGGTTGATAAACTCAGACTCCAGTTTTGAGCTTTTCGGCTTATGTGAAATTTACCAAAATACCCCTACGGGGCATAGTTTGGTTAGAAATGATAAATTTCACATATATACTTTAACCTACTAATATAACTTAGCAAATTAAGTATATTTGCTGATTACATCAGACCTGTAACTCAGGTTGTTACTTAAACTCTTTTATAAACTTTTAAATGACCAAACTACCCCTACGGGGCCTAGTTTGTGTTTAAACACGTTTCGGACATAATGAAAGACATCTTACTGATGTCACAACATATTTGAGACATAATTAACTTAGGAAACCTGTATATAGCTCTCATGAATACCCGTCACGCTTATTACGCGTACGGTTCGGTTTATGTAACAAGTTTACATAAATTAGCCGAAACGGGTCAAACCTTAACGGTTTTATCTTAAAATCCAGAATGTGAATAATAAACCCATATTAAACAAGTCTTCAAACTTGTCGGGTCTAAATCACATTCTATCCGGTCTTCGCTTAATCGTGCGTACGAACCGTATCTTTGAAACTAGCCGGTCTAAGCTTAAGCTTAATTAAAGACCCGTTAGGATTCTAATAGGTTATATTAAACCTTCGTTCCAGATTAGGAGAACCAGTAAAAGCTACGTGCATTTTGCTTATTGTGATTAATACTTGCTCAGGTAAATACTTTTAACTTATTTCTCTATACGGGTTTGGGTTACGGTATATAGCATACCGCTTGATCGGGCATCAAATCTCCACCATTAAGTGGGTAGTTGAATAATTTGATCAGCTCGTTTAAACAGTCTTGTTACTTAAAGCCTTTGGGGGGTTAATGACCATGTCCCGGATATCCTTGGCATCATCTTACGAGATGGCCACGACCTGAGCACGGGGTGTAGGCGTACACCTGTCAGTGTATAACTCTATGATGTGGTGTGTCTATTGATCTTTAACCCGGACAAGATCCGGGCTACTGAACGCACAAGTAATATGTAATTTATTCACAAGATTATAATATTAAATAATTCTCCCAAGTTAAATAAAAATGTTTATGCCACGTGCATTCAAACCAATTTTCAATCATTTTCCAAAATGAGTCAGTTGAATGTATTTACCAGTGTAAACTGACGTATTTTCCCAAAAAGATTAAATGCAGGTACTAAGCGAAATTGGCTGGGATTTCTCCTTAGCATCGTTAGAAGTCTCGCAAGCTTAAGATGCCTGAAGTCTGTTGAACCATTAATATTATTTTAATTCGATCCTACTGTGGATAAACATCCGAATATTGTGACTTTGATATTACAATAAATAAATTCGGTTGTATCATATTTTAAATTGCTTCCGCTGTGCATATTGATTATTGTGTTGTTTGACTATTATGTTGCCAACCACGTCACGATACTCCCCCACCGGGCCCACCGGTGACACGTGGAAATCGGGGTGTGACAAAGCAGGTCCGTATTTGCAGAAATTGTTTCGAGGCCTTAAACACTTAGTTTGGACTCAATATTTGGTCAGAAGTGGTATAACAATATAAATGATGATTGATAATTTTTATAAACTTTTCGGAAGTTGTTTAACGTGGTTTTCGCGGACGTTTTGTCAACAAAATAGTTGTTGACAGCAAGCAGGTCCGTATTTGCAGAAATTGTTTCGAAGCCTTAAACACTTAGTTTTGACTCAATATTTGGTCAGAAGTGGTATAACAATATAAACGATGATTGGTAACTTTTATAAACTCTTCGGAAGTTGTTTAACATGGTTTTCGCCGACGTTTTGTCAACAAAATAGTTGTTGACAGCAAGCAGGTCCGTATTTGCAGAAATTGTTTCGAGACCTTAAACACTTAGTTTTGACTCAATATTTGGTCAGAAGTGTTATAACAATATAAATGATGATTAGTAATTTTTATAAACTTTTCGGAAGTTGTTTAACATGGTTTTCGCGGACGTTTTGTCAACAAAATAGTTGTTGACAGCAAGCAGGTCCGTACTTGCAGAAATTGTTTCGGGGTCTTAAACACTTAGTTTTGACTCAATACTTGGTCAGAAGTTGTATAACAATATAAATGATGATTGATAATTTTTATAAACTTTTCAGAAGTTGTTTAACATGGTTTTCGCGGACGTTTTGTCAACAAAATAGTTGTTGACAGCAAGCAGGTTCGTACTTGCAGAAATTGTTTCAGGGTCTTAAACACTTAGTTTTGACTCAATACTTGGTTAGAAGTTGTATAATAATATAAATGATGATTGGTAATATTATGTATTGTTAAGTGTTACAAATACAGGCAAACAGAAAGTATGAGCATGTTTTGCCAAGGATGGCGAAAGGTAATGCAATGTATAAAAAAAATGAGTCAATGTTGACCCGTGCCAGGTACGCACAAGGAATGATACTCTCGTGAAGGGTACATGTACCAACCATAATATGGATTATGGTTGGAGGAAATAAGAGTTTTTTTAATAAGAGTTGATAAAATTATAGTTTTCACATAAATACCCATAACGGGTCAAATAATTCGGTTTAAGAACCGGAAATTTGAATTCGAAGGAAACAAGAATTTTGATTAATGGATGAATGGATTGGATGGAAATATGTTTATAACTTGTTGTGAAACTGTCAAAACTAACTTTTATGTTGGTTTTGATTTTAGGAATGTCTTATGGAACTCCGGATGAGGATCAAGCAAGAAAGGAGAATCGAACACATGTCTCGAAGCTTCCGCAACGATCTCATTTTGTTTTAGTTTAAAAAAGTGGATATTGTAAACACTTAAAATTATATTTTGGAATGTTTTAAATTATGTAAGAAGTTTAACTTGGAAAAGTTTTTGCAAGCTTGCATTTTCGTATAAAATGTGTGTTTAATATTATAATATTGATTAATAGAGACGGGTCTTACAAGTTGGTAATCAGAGCTCATGGTTAAAAAGTAAAGTGTGTTCGGTTCAAGACTTGATCACAAATCCGGTAAGTATATTCATATTAATGGTTTAGTATGATAAAAGTGTTGTGAACAACACATAGGGTTATCATGTAATAAATGTTACACCCGTCAAAATCGATAAAGGATAGATATAGTCAACGAAATTATGTGTGTTGACACGTATAATGGAAAAACCTTGTATTATAATACGGGCGTTCATTAATGTTGAAATTACTAACTTTTATAAATGTTGTAGTTGAAGGACACTCGCATCTGAAGATAGCGGGAGTTTAACAAATGGCGGATATGACGAAACAACGGTCTAAAGTATGACAAGCAGAGCATGCTCAAAAAGGACCTAAACCGCGTAACGATCGCGAACACGATTAATGGCATGAAAAGCCCGTTAGGGCAAGCATTACCAGGTGCATGTTTTAAATTAATCGCACAAATAGTAATATGCAACAAACACGTAGAGAATGACGGTTGCATATATAGGATAAAACTTGGAAAACCTGAATAGGATATCTGTTCAGGATGAAGTTTCCAAGAACAATTAAGTAGAAATAAGTGTTATTCACGATGATAAATAACAAAACAATAACAGGATTAGTTCATATGGAAACTTGGACGGGAGTAACTATCCAAGTGAATAATTCTCAATATAATACTATTGAGAAAAGTAGCGATTACATTAAAGAATGTGATTACATAATAGTTTGATAAAAAGAAAAACTTTTTATACGTTCAAGTTCAAAACAAGTAAACCTAATGATTGTTGTTTAGCAATTAAATAAAGTTTTACTGAATGGAATCGAAGATATAGAAACAATAGAGGCGTTACTTACATAGGGCGTGATGTGAAAATTATGAAAAGGTCATGTGTGTCATGTGTTGATCGCTTACTCTGGCCAAGTAAGTAGTGAATACATGATACCATGAAATTCTTATGATGGACACATTTACGTCCGATGTAGTAAGGACAGGGTGAATGGGACAAATAAAAAAAGGTACCTAAAACAGATCAAACAAGTAAGATATTTGATAATAAATGTAAACGCGAGCCGGGTAATGGAAGCATATTATGTCGGAATTACGAGTCCAAGAAAAGGGACAAGAATCAAAGTAAATGAAAATACAAACCGACTAATAAGAATGCTAAGGCGTAGGGATAAAGTTTGACTGTCATAAGTGATGAAATTTCACACGAACAAGTCAAACGAGTTAAATAAAGAATAACGCTTGCTAATGTAAGTAAGCGCGAACCGAATAAATAAAAGCGCGAAATATTAATAAACCTATGTAAAGGGTAAAAACATTAAGATAAAAGAACCCGAGTAATGGGTTGTAAAAAAAGTATAAGTATGAACCGAGAAACGGTAAGTGTAGAACAAACCGACGTGTAAATGATGTAAGGAGTCATAAAGTCGGAAGATTAGTCCGAAAGTAAACGAATGAAGCCTTAGACTACGGTTAAAGTCAACTGAATTTCAAAAGCGAAAATAAATGCTTCCAAAAATAACAAGGGATGCCTTGATGCTATATATATATACACATTCTTAATAATGACATGAGTAAAAGATGAATCTACAGGATCATCAAAACCTTCAGGATTACAAGTAGTGTTAAGGTCTACGGGACCAAAAAGACCCTTGGGTCACAGATAGAAAGAAACGAACTGTTGGAATCTCACCTTAATAAGGTAAAAAGGTGAAAATTCTAAGGAAATAGCCTACGAGGCTAAGTGAAAGAACCTATGGGTCAATAGTCTAAAGCGAGGGAACTGGTTATTATTCCCCGTGTAAAACAAGAATAGAAAAGAATAAATCACTGGATGTCAATTTCCTTGGTATGAGTAATTGACATAAGTTAAAGATAAAACGTTAAACTAAAATTCAGTTTTAGTAAGAAACGACGTTTTAACAGATATGAATATTATGAGACGAATTTGGAAATGATTAATATTAAAGGATTTAAGTTTTAACACCGATAGGTGCAAGACGATACATTCGAAAAGAAGAAGTATGATAAAGGAAAGTCGAGATAAACTTAAACGTGACGTGACGCGTTCACGGTTAAGAAAAGTAATATAGGATACGTTCACGTTGTAACGTGAATTACGAGAATAGGAGATCATAAACTTATATAAGCCTCAGAAAGGCAAAGTGAATATACCCGAGCGATGGGGTATAAGGTAATCGGTGACTAACAAGTCTAACACCCAAAATAAATAATTAATAAAGATATGAAATACAAGATGAAAGTTACGGCCCACGAGGCCTTACACGTGAAAGGCGCATGCGTTTGGAAGCCAAAAGGGACATTGCCATACTATCCTGGTAAGATTATTAAATGCGAGCAATGCTCAAGTAATTACCGAAACTAAGTCCAAGGAGTTAAACCTAAGGAACCACGTAAGAAAGGTTTCGAGGACGAAACCTCTTTAAGGGGGGAGACTTGTAACACCCCGAAAACGGGTTTGGTAATCAAACCACGTTAGTACTAAAGGACGGGTAAAGTACCGTTAATGGTAAGAATTAACCAGGTGAATATTAGGATTTAAATAAATAAACATAATATTAAATAAAAAAATAAAAGAGTAAACGAATGCTTTTGAGGAAATAAAGTTTATAAGAAGCCCGAGTCAACGGGACTAAAAAAATAATAAAAAAATATAGAACGGGTTATGACTTTCCCAAACCCGCTAAGTTAACTAGGAACATTTAAACCTAGTTATGAGAATTGGTTAATTTCTAGTAAGTATTATGAGGGGGTTTAAACAAAAGCTAAACTTGAGGGACCAAAGTTGGATAATTTTAAAATGGTTTTATAAACAAAAAAAATAATAATAACACAACACACATAAGGGTCTGTGCATGCATGGAGATGGTCAGGAGAAGCTCTCATGGAGCTCAAACCCTAACTTGCACAAGATCATCAAATTGAAGCTCGATTCAAGCCCTAAATCAATGCATGAACACATAAAAACGATCACCTAGTCATGGGGATTATAAGGTATGTCATAAAACCTAGATTGGTTAAAGTTGAAAATTGAGACAAGTAGGTTACTTGTAAATAGATTGTTAGATTATGATCCAAAGTTGAAATTGAATGTTTATGGATGTTTAATTTCGTTAGTTATGATGAAATTATGAAGAACTTGATGTAAAGTTACTTGTAAGAGATTAACAAGTAAACTAGGAAGTGGGTTTTTTTGACTAAATAGTGAAGATGATGATACTTGTGCTTGAAACCACCATAATTGATAGTTGAAGCGAGATACTTAAGCAATTTACAAGTTTGAGTACTTGATCATACATGATTCGAAATGGTTTTTGAATGTTGTAATGAAATGGGTGATTTAGTTCATGAATGTGATGTTTGAAATCATGATATCTACTAGTTTGAATGTAGAACTTGATTTGATTAGGTAACCGGATGAATGCCTAATAACATGATGAAACAAGTTTCACTCATAAATGGAACCCGTAGATTTCGCGTAATGAGAGTATAAGTTTTATGTAATTAGATGATTATATGATGTATGTAGACTATGTTGATGAATGTGGTTAAATTAGTGGCCTAAAAATATCGCCTATCGAATAGTCGAAGAAATGCCTAAGTGAGTTCGTTGAACTCAATTATGCATTTCATACATTAAAAAGGGGCAGTTGACCTTTGAAAGTCAAACTGACCATTTATAAGATTGAATGATAATTTTTATATGAAATACGTAAGTTGGAATAGTCATAATTGATAATGACTAATCTAACCGTCTTACGCATTATAATGATAGTTTGACGCTTAACAAGCTAGATGGAAGCTTGGGAAGGAAGCGAGTAAAACGGATTGAGCATGCGGAAAAGAATAACCAGATGCAAGGTAAGTAAAGCTTACACCTTTTAGAATAGAATACTTACTTGTATAATGGATAGCATTGTGAATAATAAAATGGACATGGTTTTCGCGGGCATTTTGTCAATAAAATAGTTATTGATAGCAAACAGGTCCGTTATTTGCAAAACTGTTTCGGGGTCTTAAACACTTAGTTTTGACTCCATATGTGGTCAGAAGTTGTATAACAACAAAAATGATGATTGGTAATTTTTATAAATTTTTCGGAAGTTGTTTAACATGGTTTTCGCGGACGTTTTGTCAACAAAATAGTTGTTGACAGCAAGCAGGTCCGTATTTGCAGAAATTGTTTCGAGGCCTTAAACACTTAGTTTTGACTCAATATTTGGTCAGAAGTGGTATAACAATATAAATGATGATTGATCATTTTTATAAACTTTTCGGAATTTGTTTAACGTGGTTTTCGCGGACGTTTTGTCAACAAAATAGTTGTTGACAGCAAGCAGGTCCGTATTTGCAGAAATTGTTTCGAGGCCTTAAACACTTAGTTTTGACTCAATATTTGGTCTGAAGTGGTATAACAATATAAACGATGATTGGTAATTTTTATAAACTTTTCGGAAGTTGTTTAACATGGTTTTCGCCGACGTTTTGTCAACAAAATAGTTGTTGACAGCTTTTGTTGACAGCAAGCAGGTCCGTATTTGCAGAAATTGTTTCGAGACCTTAAACACTTAGTTTTGACTCAATATTTGGTCAGAAGTGTTATAACAATATAAATGATGATTGGTAATTTTTATAAACTTTTCAGAAGTTGTTTAACATGGTTTTCGCGGACGTTTTGTCAACAAAATAGTTGTTGACAGCAAGCAGGTCCGTACTTGCAGAAATTGTTTCGGGGCCTTAAACACTTAGTTTTGACTCAATACTTGGTCAGAAGTTGTATAACAATATAAATGATGATTGATAATTTTTATAAACTTTTCAGAAGTTGTTTAACATGGTTTTCGCGGACGTTTTGTCAACAAAATAGTTGTTGACAGCAAGCAGGTTCGTACTTGCAGAAATTGTTTCGGGGTCTTAAATACTTAGTTTTGACTCAATACTTGGTTAGAAGTTGTATAATAATATAAATGATGATTGGTAATATTATGTATTGTTAAGTGTTACAAATACAGGCAAGCAGAAAGTATGAGCATGTTTTGCCAAGGATGGCGAAAGGTAATGCAATGTATAAAAAAAATGAGTCAATGTTGACCCGTGCCAGGTACGCACAAGGAATGATACTCTCGTGAAGGGTACATGTACCAACCATAATATGGATTATGGTTGGAGGAAATAAGAGTTTTTTTAATAAGAGTTGATAAAATTATAGTTTTCACATAAATACCCATAACGGGTCAAATAATTCGGTTTAAGAACCGGAAATTTGAATTCGAAGGAAACAAGAATTTTGATTAATGGATTGGATGGAAATATGTTTATAACTTGTTGTGAAACTGTCAAAACTAACTTTTATGTTGGTTTTGATTTTAGGAATGTCTTATGGAACTCTGGATGAGGATCAAGCAAGAAAGGAGAACCGAACACATGTCTCGAAGCTTCCGCAACGATCTCATTTTGTTTTAGTTTAAAAAAGTGGATATTGTAAACACTTAAAATTATATTTTGGAATGTTTTAAATTATGTAAGAATTTTAACTTAGAAAAGTTTTTGTAAGCTTGCATTTTCGTATAAAATGTGTGTTTAATATTATAATATTGATTAATAGAGACGGGTCTTACACCTCCTTTTTATCTCTGCTGTCAGGTATAAAATCGATCTTTGTGAACAAGTTAAAAACAGGGGGTTATTGAAACATCCATCTTTCTGTGTTTGAAGTGGACATGAGGGTTCGTTTTTCAGCCCGCTCGATTGTGGTTTCCGTGGTGGTGAAAATGCGGGGTCGCCCTTTCTTGCACTTCCAGTTTCCCCCGCAGCAGGAAATGGTTGTGTAGTTTACTTATGAACTCTAATATATTAGGATGTTTTGGGTTAATATGTAGTGTAGTTGACTGTTAATGTGGGTTATATATTAGGATCTTTTGGTATGCTTGATCATAGACTGACTGTTAATGTGGGTTATATTTGGATCTATGATTGTACAGCCGTACAGGTTTTATTTGGGTATATGAAGCTTGACTGTTAATATATTAGGCTTGTACAAATGTGCATGGGTCAATAGGTGTATTATGAAAGTCAAACAGGCATATGGGTAATATGGATATGCAGTTTGACTTATGAAAGTCAAAGAGGATTGTTCTATGCATATGGGTAATGTGGATGTGCAGTTTGACTTATGAAAGTCAAACATGATTGTTCTATGCATATGGGTAATGTGGATGTGCAGTTTGACTTACGAAAGTCAAACAGGATTGTTCTATGCATATGGGTAATGTGGATGTGCAGTTTGACTTATGAAAGTCAAACAGGCTTGTACAATGCATATAGGTCAATAGGTGTGTGTTGAAAGTCAAACAGGCTTCTACAAATGCCTATGGGTAATATGGATATGCAGTTTGACTTATGAAAGTCAAACAAGTTTGTACAAATGCATATGGGTCAATAGGTGTATATGCAATTTGACTTATGAAAGTCAAACATGCTTGTACAATGCATATAGGTCAATAGGTGTATGTTGAAAGTCAAACAGGCTTCTACAAATGCATATGGGTAATATGGATATGCAGTTTGACTTATGAAAGTCAAACAAGTTTGTACAAATGCATATGGGTCAATGGGTGTATGTGCAATTTGACTTATGAAAGTCAAACATGCTTGTTTGAATTCTGTCTGAATTGACAGTGAACCTGTTTGACTTCTTCATTGTTTTTGAATTCTGTTACAACACTTCTTCATGGTTTTTGAATTCTATTACAACACTTGATGCCATACACACAATAGTTATGATTTTCGCTGACAGTGTGCAATTTGACTTATGAAAGTCAAACATGCTTGTTTGAATTCTGTTTGACTTGACAGTGAACCTGTCAAATGCTGAAGGTTCTTCATGGTTTTTGAATTGACAGTGAACCTAGTTGGACATGTGAACCATTTTTGCTGACAGTGAACCTAGTTTGACATGTGAACCTGGTTCTGGATGTGTATGGGCTTCAGCCAGGTTCATGGAGATGGGACAGTAGCGAAGGGTGGTCAACGGTGGCTGAGTGGCTTGAATTCTGTTACAAGCCTGTTTATATGGTGGTGGAATCGAATATGGATGGTGGCGGGAAAGGTTTTGGAAGTTGCAGGGGGTAATTTTGCTTCTAAACACAAATTATAGGGGGGTTATAAGAAAGGGTATTTTAGTAATTTACCCCAAGTCAACAGATCAGCCAGCATATTTGATTCCAGGGGGTAAACATGCGACATAACAGCAAACATTGGGGGGTAAAATAGTCATTTCACCACCAAGTCAACAGACCAGTCAACAAAATTGAAGTCGGGGGGTAAAAGTGCGACATAACCTCAAACAGTGGGGGTAAAGTTGCAATTATTTCCTTAGGGGGGGTAAGAGTGCCAATGACCCCTAACCTCAGGGGTAAAATTGCAGTTTACTCTATAAATTATTAGTTTAATAGGCGGGAAGTTAAAATGTAATAATCAACACATATTATAAGTTATAACATGCATTCAATATCATCATTTACCTTTTTCTTGCTAAAAATAGGGCAAATACTAAAAATATGCGGGAAGTTAAAATGTAATAATCAACACATATTACTTTCTTTTTGTCCTTAAACTTAACTTTTGCATATTAAAGTCACTCAACTTGTTAAATATGAACGTATATGTGATTTTTTTTCAAAAAAGTAAGCTGTAACCAATTGCACCGGTTGTTTTTCTTTCATGGCGCCTTTTTTAAATTTCATGGCTTTATTTAATAAAATTATTTTCCCGATGGTTTTAAATTTACCATACATACAAACACAAGATGGGGAATATTGTCAGCCAACTGTCTAACTGTCTGGCACTTCCCCCACTGGTCCAACTAAATTACGAACTTGTCTCGTTTAAATTTACAGTTTTGCTGTTGGTTTTGTTTTTTTTTCTCCTTGCAGCCAAATTACGATTTTGCCCTCAGCTCAAATTTACGGTTTAGCTCCAAATCTCTATCATGTAGCATTAAAGTAAAATATGTTTGTTTTGAACGTAGGTTTATGTTCAACTGTTGCGCATACTCCAGCATACCAGGAAATATGATGTCAAAACCAAAGGGAGATGGTTGACTTTTGTCAGTAGCCGAAGCAAGATTCGACTCGATAAAACGTAGACCTGCAACACGAGTCGACTATTTAATGAATGAGCAATAACACTTGACAGACAGCAAGCAAAAAAACGCTAACCTTTATTAATTTGGTCATCCCCAACATTCCATCGTTTTAATGCAACAATACATGCTAATGTTGAAGAGAGGGAATCTTTAAGTAACGGATGAGTACGACTGTAATTAAGGAGACCCCATGAACCATCATCAAGCTGATTATCAACTAACCAGTTGAGACACTCGGGGAAACAAGGGGATTTGGGTGAGCTAGGAGAAGGGACCATGGCAATGTAAATTTAGTTTATTATTAATTAGTAGAGTAAACTGCCATTTTGGTCCCTGTGGTTTGATCAATTTTGCCACTTTAGTCCAAAACTCAATTTTTTTGTATCCGGGTCCCTGTGGTTTTAGTTTAATTGCCATTTTGGTCCAAAAATGAAATCAGACCATATTTTTCTTATAAAATCTTGTTATTTTGTCATTTTCTGCAGGGGCAAAATGATGATTTCTTTTTTATAAATAAATACCAGATTTTTTAAGACAAATATGACCTGATTTGCCCCTAAGGAAAATGACAAAATTGCAGGATTTTATAAGACAAGTATGACCTGATTTCATTTTTGGACCAAAATGGCAATAAAACTGAAACCACAGGGACCCAGATGCAAAAGGTCTGAGTTTTGGACTAAAGTGGCAAAAGTAACCAAAGCTTGGGGACCAAAATGGCAGTTTACTCTAATTGATATTATAAATACAAAAATAAGTGACTGCAAAATGTAGACAAAATGCAAATTAAAAGGATGCAGATTTGTAGCTGTATGAATAGCTGACAGAGCCCATGTCCGGTAGCAGACGCCGGTTTTACCTTTTCGGTGTCAACTGAATTAGAGATATAAGACTAAAGGGTATGGGGGCCGGCTAGGCCCGGCTAGGACCAGCGCCGGCCCGGCTAGGACCGGCGCCGGTCCCCCACACCGCCCCCCTGAGGTTCGGCTCGGCACAACCGGCTCCCCACAGCCGGGTAAGACGGGCCACATGTTCACCATTTTCAAAATTTGTCCGTTACACAACGGCTATTTCTAATAAAAAAAATTCTATTTTTCTATAAAAACACTCCCATTTTCACCATTTTTTCCCACTTTCAACCCAAAACCCTCTCATTTTTATACCATTTTCTCTCCACTTTTATAAAAAAAATTACCTTTTCATCCACAATGCCATCTAATTCTTTGTGGTCCTTGTCTTCGGATGAGGAAGAGGAGATGTTTTTCGCGAACGCTGTGCTACGGGCGGCGGAGATTCTTATCGAGGAAGAAGAGGAAGACGAAGAGGAAGACGTCTCGTCTGAAAGCGTTATTACCAGACGAATACGGATTAACAGAGACCGCCAAGGTTTATCATTAATAAATTTTATTATCCTTATTTCCTCGTATTTATATATTTTTTACGACAGGAGCGCACGAGAAATTGGTGAACGATTATTTTTCGGATACACCCCTTTACAACGCCGAGATATTCAGACGCAGATTCCGAATGAGTCGTCGGTTATTCACACGGATTGCTGATGATTTGGCTGGGCTAGACCCGTTTTTCACGCAACGACCCGATGCTCGAAATTATGAAGGGTTCACCACGTTACAAAAGTGTACTGCGGCCATTCGCCAACTGGCGTACGGGACAGTGGCCGACGCTTTGGACGAGTACTTACAAATGTCGGCAAGAACTACGCGGGAATGTTTGTATGGGTTTTGCCGTAATGTGGTGAAACTCTATAGCAAAAAATATTTGCGTAAACCAAACGTGTATGATGTTCAGCAGTTGTACCAAGCTCATGAAGCACGGCACGGGTTTCCGGGAATGCTCGGTAGTATTGATTGTATGCATTGGGCGTGGCATAGATGCCCGACTGCGTGGCGCGGCCAATATACTCGCGGTGATCACGGCTATCCAACCGTGATACTTGAAGCCGTGGCATCACAGGATTTGTGGATCTGACATTCTTTCTTTGGTCTCCCTGGTTCACTCAACGATCTCAATGTGTTATACCAATCGGCGATCTTTACCGATGTCGTTAATGGAACCGGTCCGGACACCCGTTTTACAGTTTCTGGGTTGAGTATAGACGTGGGTATTATCTTGCTGACGGGATATATCCGTCTTGGTCTACAATTGTGAAGACTATTCCATATCCCGATGACGAAAAAAGGAAAAAATTTGCCAAGCGTCAAGAAGCTGCAAGAAAAGACATCGAACGTGCTTTTGGTGTCTTACGAAAAAAATGGGCCATCCTTGAACAACCGGCACGTGCGTTCACACCGAAGAGGTTGCGCCTTTGTATGTACGCTTGCATTTTGCTCCATAACATGATTATTGAAGACGAAGGTCGGACAATTTGTGAGTATGATGAGAATGCATCTATCGGGAATACTGTCTCGGTAGATCCGCCACAACAGGATTTAAACTCGTTCTCGCTAACCAACGATTTCACGCATGTAAACCTTCAACAGGATTTGGTAGAACATATTTGGAACAACGTTAACGTAGCGGACGGTGACGAAGACGAGTAGTATAATTTTTTAAAATTTTTAAATCTAGTCTTTTTTTACAAATTTTAGGTAGCGTAATTTTTTTTAGGTTATGTTGAATAGTTTTTATAAAGTTAAACAAATAAAAAATAAACAATAAAATTTAAACAAATAAAAGTTAAACAATAAAAAATTACGTGGGGTAGGCTCATCCTCCACCCCCCTCAAAAAGCATGGAAGCTCATCCCCCACGAGCCGCCTACGTGGCGCCTTATCCCCGTGGGGATGAGCCTCACCATACATTTTAGTCTAAGCAACTGTGTTGAGTTGTTGAATAAATGTCGGAATCTAAGTGGATTACAAACCAATTTTCTTCGATATATATACTAAAAAAAACTCGTGTTCATATATCATGTATTTCGTGTTCATATATTTTAGTAGGAAATAATCCCATCTAGTGCGACTATTTTAATCCTTACTGTCATAAGTGGAAATTCAGTGGGTTTTAGTGTACTTGCCATAGCAAAGGAAGCAAAAATTCTAAAAACGATAGTGGTAATATGCTCAACGTGTTCGGTTTCTTGGTTTAATACGGTTTTTTTTTTTAACGGGAACAATTCGAAGACCCCTGTAAGAATCCCCTAGACAAAACCCCTCAAACTTCTACGTATACATCCTTTGGTTAAAAGTTAAAACCAAAAACCTTCCACTAAAAGATAAACATGTTTACGAAATGAGTAAGCCCCGTATAAACCATCGGATTAATATGTGGGTTGTTAAAATGTCATAATCAACACATATATTATAAGTTATAACATACATTTAATATTACTGTTTACCGTTCCTTGCTAATCAACACATTTAATATCATTGTTTACCATTGGTTTAATATGTGGGTGTTCCCCGCTCCCCCGCACGTCCACCTTAGGGACGATCATGAGAGTATAACACCTAGCCTTAAGTCTTTCGATCTTGATATTTTAATGGATGCAAAGGCTTTTTGATTTAGCAAAGCTTTTTGATTTACAGGTTTACAAAGTGCCATCTGGAAATAAAAGATAGGGGGCATTAGAGCCAACGACGGTATTCCACCACCACTCCCCACCGTATGTTGTTATTTAAAGAAGACACCTACCACTTTCACAACCTTTAACCCTTCGAAAAGAAAGCACATCAAGAACTCAAGAATAAACATACCACCACTTACGACGGTGATGCATCCATGCGGGTCATCCATTACTACCAAGTACCAACCACTGCTAGCATCTAGAAGTCCGACATCATCCATCTAAATTTCCTTTAGGCGAGACTTTAGACTTGCATGACCTTACATTTGTACGAATTTGAACTAACATCACTTGTGTTAGGGCAAACAACATACCACTACTAGGTCATGGGTAATAATCTATGTGTTGTGAGACTATTTTGTCTAAACTTATGTCGTACACTATGGTTCGATTTTTTTTTTTCTTTTGAACTACAATTTACACCTACATACCATTTAACCTTGCCTCTACAAGGATTTAAACACACACCACTTATGTGTGTGTGTAGGGGAGGGGGCACCATACTACTAGACCATTAGATAATGGGTATTTTAGTGTTTAATTTCTTTTAATTTTTAGGCTTTTACAAAGAGCGTAAAAAGTCAGTATTCATTGAAGAGATTTCTTTTCACTAAGGTGGTGTTTGTTTTTTGGCCAGAAGTGCTTCTGGCCACTTATGTCTGTGTCGCGCAGACGCGTGCAGACGTTTGATGTCTGCAGCTTGTTGTTTTCCGGAAGCACTTCTCACCAAAAAGGTCTTCCCCACCTCTTCCCCAAGCAGACATGTACCAACCACTTCCAACCTCTTCAAAACAGACCTGCATTCATCATCATCAACATCGATCTGCTCCACCCCTGCTCCGCCACCACCTCCACCTCCGACACCATCTGCTCCACCTCCACTCCGCCACCACCTCCGCCGCTCCCGCCACCACCTCCGCCGCTCCAGCCCTGCTCCGCCGCTCCAGCCCTTGCTCCGCCACCACCTCCAAATCGAAAACAAAACCCTCATCATCATCAACATCGCAAACAAAACCCCCAAATCGAAAACCCTCATCATCATCAACATCGATCGCAAACCCCTAAACACAGCAGCGACAAAGACGAAGAGAGAGAGAGCCGAGGATAGAAAGAAGGAGACGAGGGTGAGAGGCGGTGGCAGCAGTGCGTCGGCGGCGGGGATTACCGCCTGTTTTTTCGTTGACGACCGGTAACCACCTACAATTCTGGTTCAAGTTCCGATTTAGGTTGACTCGGTTTCAGTGACGACTGGACGACGACAGTGACGGGAGGACAGGTGGGTTTTGATGGCGGTGGTGGTGGCCGACGTGGTGGTGACGGATGGTTGTGGTGGTGGTGGTAGATGGCAGAGAGAGAGAAGAGAGAGGAGAAGGTTTGTGGTTGTGGTGGTGTGAAGAGGTTTTTTTGTAAAAAAAAAAAAACAAACCCTCTTCTCCTTGCAGACTGCAGACATTTGGTCCACCTCTTCTCCTACAGATGCCTGCAGATGTGGTCCGCAGACTGCAGACCTTTTCCCGCAGAAAAAACAAACAGCACCTAAAACTCCCTGTATCTCTAATATGCGTGATTACATGCCTTTCAAAAATTATATGCAAAAAATATATGTCGTCATATTTAAGTGTTAGGATCCTAAAAAAAGTTACTTTTGTTTTACAAAAAAAATCTCGATTTTGAAAAAAAAAAAAACTATAAAGCCAAAAAAATGAGTTGATCATGCAACTACCAGTTCCTTGGAACTACCATCGCCCCTTAGACCGTCGGGTATGGTGGGGCTTGGGTTAGGGCATGAGTTGACACGTGGAGTTAGAGCCCCCCACCGGTGAGTGACGTGTCCGTGGGGTATGGCGGGGCTTGGGTTGGGGGCGTGGCTTGGCTTGGCAGTTTATTAAAACAAATTACAAAAAATTAAAATTCAAACACCCGCTATGACATGGCGGTGGACAGCGAATAGGAGGCCGCCATATCGGATTTCAAGCCCGCCCCACGCCCGGCTTCAAACCCAAGCCCCAAGGGCCACGCCCCAACCCAAGCCCCAAAGGATGGTGGCTTGGGCGTTTTCCCCCAACCCAAGCCTCATACCCCATAGTCTTAGCTAGAATTATCACCTTCATTACAACCACATGTTGCTCTCATGAGTAGGGTTGTGCAGGTTCGGTTCGGTGGTTTTTAGGTAAAACCAAAATTGAAATGTCGATTTTTCGGTTTTTTTAAAACTGTTTGGTTTCGATTTTTTCGGTTTTTACACCAGTTCGGTTCGGTTTTCCGGTTATTTCGTTTTTTGGAAATAAAATTATGTAAGATTTAAAAAATAAGAATTATTATATAAAATTTAAGAATTTTTGTTTTATGTTTACATTTAAATTATTATATATAACCTTTTAATTGTTATTGTTTACATAAATCTAATCTTCTAATTTATTTTTATGTTTTTTCAAAGTTTTTTTAATACATTTTCTTTTATAATTCTTTGATTATCACTTAGTTTTTATATTAAATAGAGTAAAATACACGGATAGTCCCTGTGGTTTTGCAAAATAACACCTGTAGTCCCAAACTTTTGAAAATTACACCGGTGCTCCCTGTGGTTTGACAGTTTGTTACTCGGTTAGTCCCTGGAGTGGATGACGGTTAGTTTTCTCCGTTAAGTGGATGTGAAATGACAAATTTGCCCTTCATCTTCTCCACTCCGTCAAGTTGCACACTTCAAGTGTTTCTTCGATAAACCTTCTATAATGGTGATGATGATTCGAAATGATGATGCACTGTGATGGACGATGATGATGACGATGGTGGATTGCCGGAGGTAATCGGAGGTAACAGAGAAGATATGGTGACGAAGATGATGTTGAGACTGATACGAAACTATAATCTGAACGTGGAGATGATGAACTGAAGGTGAACAGTGAGACGATGGTGATGATACGTTGGAACTGAGATGGGGTTTGTTCAGTGATTAATTGGACGATGTTGATTGAGGTTGTATGGTGTTGCACGTCAGAGAAGATGATCGGAGTTAAGGACTATGACGGAGTTGCAGGTAAGGTGGTGGTCGACGATAAGTGTGGTGGTTGGAGATGGTGAGTTGATTGACGATGATGTTCTTATGATGACGATATTAACTGGTGATGGTTACCAGAGCTCGACGATACGGTGGTACAATTCCGGTGACGATGATATGTATTGCGATACGGTTACCAGAACTGACGATATGAACAAACGGTGATGTCCGATAATGATGATGAATGTGATGATTTGCAGGTTGAAGATGATACGATGTCGAAGTGGTATGGTGATTCAATGGAGATGATGATATGATGATGTTGACGGTGACTGCGATGGTGATCGATCGGTGTGCGGTTTCGGTGTTGAAGGTGATTGCGACAGTGACACGATCGATGTTGAAGGGTATATTTGTCATTTCACATCCACTTAACGGAGAAAACTAACCGTCATCCACTCCAGGGACTATCCGAGTAACAAACTGTCAAACCACAGGGAGCACCGCTGTAATTTCCAAAAGTTGGGGACTATAGGTGTTATTTTGCAAAACCACAGGGACTATCCGTGCATTTTACTCTATTAAATATTTAACATTAAATTAAAATTTCTACTGCCATGGGTTAAACACTTGAACAACTTAAACTTAAACATAAAAATATATGGACTAGACCTAGTATTGTAACTCATCGGTTCGGTTCGGTTTTTTTTCGGTTATTGAAAATGGTTGTCCGAAAACCAAAATTTCGGTTATTAAAAATCCGAAAACCAAACTGTTGGTTTTGTTTCGGTCCGGTTTTTTCGGTTCGGTTTTTTTCGATTTGGTTTTTTCGGTTATATTGGTTACGGTTTGGTTTTTTGGTTTTCTACTCACCTCTACTCATGAGTAACATCGTCGTCCCTCTCCTTTTTCTCTGTAACCTTACAACGCCTCTTCTCACCTCTCGATTACCACTCTCTTGGTCCCCTTCATTTTTGTCATCCATCCATGACAATCTATATTATCCCTTCAGTGTCTCATTTAATTCTCCTTCAAATCAAAGCGCGAGCCCTAAACTTGCATTGCTCCAGATCTCAAACACTAACCATTGATAAGTGAAAGTATTGCCCCTTATTTAATTCCCCTACAAATCAACATGCGAGCCCTAAACTACCTCCTTGAGATCTCAAACACTAACCATTAATAAGTGAAAGTATATTGCCACTTCACAACCTCAAGTGGAGCATTTGCAATGATGGACTTCCACAAACCTCCACCTCAATGGCATAATCATATTTCAAACTTACTTTAAAACAAACCCCCATTTTTTTCTATATCAACCTCCACCCAACCCTTCATACCATGACCTATTTTATAATTAACTATATATAAAAATTATAATAATTTATTTTAATGTTTCGTTTATATATAAATAATACTAAAAACTTTCATGGAATATAAAAAACATACATCAACTGAAATAAAAAAAAGGTTATTTGATTTTATCACTCTCAACTATTGGGTATGGGTCGCTTCCACTCACAACTATCACTTTGACTCCCACCACTCCCAACTTAACATTTTATGTGTTGTGTCACTTCGGATGCTTCGTTTTCTTTTACTATCACAAATGCGACTTTTAGCGACGACAAAGTAGTGTATATATTGGAGGTTGAGTAAACTATTAGGTTTTTTTCTTTTAGATTACTATTAAGAAACGGTGATTTTTTGCATTTGAAAATATTTTTATATTAAAATCCATATCCCTGTCCAAACTCAAGTCCGGATTCCTAGACTTCTCTCAAAATGAGAGCCACACCAACCTGTCTGACGCTTCCTCGTCCACTCAAATGCCACATAGATCCGGAGCTCCTTCGTAAGAGACTGTGGTTGATGGTCATAATCCCTTGCCAACCGGAACCCTAACTATAAACCGCCCTAATATTTCCACCAAATCTCTAATCCTAACACCAAACTTACGAATCCAAATGTCGTGAACAAAAAATAAGGGTTATTGGATTTTAATAATTCTAACTTTCACCCATTGGCTGTCACACCCCAACCGATGGCGGAAACATCGGGGCATGGCACTGAGCGAAACAGATTGTCCAGAAGTTTCCATAACAATTATCAATACTATTCAATTTAAATAATACGTCCCATACCGTATCACAAACAGCAAAATAATTATTACAGACATAAATCCAGGCAAATATTCTGTTCCGACAACTCAGATTTAAATAGGTAGCAATTGTTTATCTGCTTCTACAGACCCTTAGTTTGACCACTACAGACAACTATTTGTTGGGCTCTAAAGCTTTATTCTAGCTTCAAATTCCTACCAAGTGTGCGTCCTAAGCACCTGTCACATACGTTAAAATAATGTCAATACATAAAATGTAAAGGTGAGCATACAAGTTTGATAATAGCATATAGAGTTCGAATTCGTTTACGCATAACCAGCACGTACACATAGTGAAATGAAGCACGTTAGTTATCGACATAGATCCATCGATACCAATGACTGCGGGTTGACTGCCCGAGGCAGTTCGCAATACATGATTACCACCGTAATCCATGCAAGTAATGGTCCTTAACAACCCCCATGTGAACGGGTGCTGAGTCCAAACTATAGTACTATCGTTGCTAAGGCAGGTAGACAGCATTCCATGTGTAAACATAACAAACAAGCATTCATAAGCCACGTATAACATGCATTAACGGTTAGCGTTCAAATAGTATTGAGTAGTGTGATTATTGTAGTTTGAATATTCGTAACGTATGTAACACCCAAAAGTGCTTAAAGCAAAAAGGGATCGAGTATACTCACAGCGATTTATGGATTGAAGGGAGCGCTTAGCGAGTAAGGTTAGCCTGAATAGATTCGATAGCATAATGATAAATGATGCGTAAAACGTCACAAAGTGTGAAAGGGTTGGCTAGTGGTTCGATCGGATGGTAATCTGATCGGATGGTAATCCGATCGGATGGTAGTCCGTGCGGATAACAATCCGTTCGGATGGTCATCCAGTCGGACAATTGTCCGGTCGGATGATGATTCGAGTGGATTGTTTCTTCCTATAAGAAGGATGTGTTTGTGTACGATTGCTTGACTTTTGAAGTTTTCATTGTAGTATTTTGAAAACATTGAAGTATCTCTATCCATCAAGTCGGTCGATCGGATGACTGGTCGTGCGGATGACAATCCGTTCGGATGGTCATCCGGTCGGACAGTGGTCCGGTCGGACGGCGACTTAGTGATGAGGTTACTTACTGAAAGCAAGTTCACAACAGAAGCGCCATTCGATCGGAGGGCAACCATGTTATTGAACATGTTGAAAATTGTTTAAGTCTTTAAAGTCTTAGTATCTCATGATCCGAAGAGTAATCCGGTCAGATGGTCGTCCGATCGGATTGCAATTCCTTCGATACTCAAACTTCAGCTATGATTGTTTTAAAGGTGGGACCCAAGTGTGATTCGTTCGGATAGCAATCCGTTACAGTTGTTCCGTTCGTCCTACACTTGGTCGTTTTGATGGTTTCTCATTATGTCAAGACACTTTGACAACGTGTTAGCCAACAGAACCCCTAGTTCGACCCAGATGACCAACCCGACCAGGAATCACCCTAGTCCGGCCGGTTACCGGCTGGAGACGGTTGTTCTTGACTAACCCGAAATCGGTAGTCTCGTGGGTAGAATCCGGATCTTGAGCTAGTACAACACTACGATAGAGTAGAAGACTAGATCAGGGCTGGATCCTATCGGCTTTGAGTGCAAAAGAGTTGAAAGAAAGTTAAAAACCATCTTTCAATCCTCTTTCACCACGCTTGTGTCGAGATCTTTACAAGATCTTTGTGGAAATCGGTTAGATCTAAGTTGTTCTTGGTGGATTGAGGCCAAAACATGAAGTTCTTGAAGAACACATGATGACGTCACCCTAGAACACCCGAAATTTAGTGATTTCACGGTTAAAAGTTAAGATTTAAAAGATAGAAAGGTGTAGGAGTGCGTGTAGATCAAGAACGTACAATATTTAGGGCGAGATCTTACCTGGATTGAGAGAAATCGAAGAAAAGGTGAGGAGCACGAACAGTTCGGACAAGGACTTCCAAAAATGGAAGGAATGACAATGACAGGGGTATTTATAGGATTCCAAAAGAGGAAAGGGTTATCCGATCGGATGGCGTACCGCCCGGATGACGATCCGGTCGGATGACACCTGACCTATGGCGTGATGGCTATCCGGTCGGATGGCTATTCGGCCGGATGGCACTTGGTTCGATTGTTTGACGCGACGATTTTTGATGTTTCGATTTCGATTGCGCGCGGCTTGTCACGATAGGGTTTCCTAGTCAAATTACTTTCAGTCCGAACCACTAACTATCATAGTTCGATTTTTTATTCGGATTCGAGTTTCGATTGAGTTCGATTGATTTTCCACAACATATATATATATATATATATATATATATATATATATATATATATATAACACGCACAAGTAACACATAAGGCACACACACACGTATAATAACCAGATTAAGTCGAGTTGCGGTTCTTATCACGATTCGATGTCGAGTAGCATAGCTTGATTATTGATTAGTTAACTTTATCGCATTGTTACTTCCTATAATTCACAGTCGTAAGTCGATTAGATAGCGATTAACACACATCGATTTTAGCAATTAACAACACTTACTCCACATAATACAATTAAAATAAGGAGATTCCTATAAGTCAAATTCGTACAATCGGTCGTTGACTTTGACCTTGACTTTGACTTCTGAAAACACGGGGTGTTACAGCCTCCCCTTGTTTAGGGAATTTCGTCCCGAAATTAAGCTGGAAGTTGTACAACACCGTGAATCACGTTGGAGAATTTTCTGTTCGGACTGGTTTTTTTTTTACAAAGAATTGCGAACCGAACGTGTGACGTGCGGAATCCGTACACGAACGTGATCAAACACACAAGAACGTAATATAATCGGTGATTCTATTGATTGATATGAAATCGTACAAACACCTGAATCACGATGTCACTTTCTCTCTCTAGACCTTCTCCTTAAACAACTGCGGGTACTTCGCCTTCATGTCGCTTTTTGCGCCTCGTTTACCTTCACATCGGACTTTCACAATAGGAATACGAGAGCGTCTGAGCTGCTTGGTTTGACGATCCATGATTTCGACAGGCTTCTCCACGAAGTGTAAAGTTTCGTTTACTTGCAGGTCATCGAGAGAGACATGTAAGTCATGGTCGGCTAGGCACTTTCGGAGGTTTGACACATGGAAAGTCGGGTGAACATTACTAAGTTCCTCCTGTAGTTCGAGTCTGTAGGCAACTTTTCCGATCCTTTCCAGAATCTTAAAAGGTCCAACATATCGAGGCGCGAGTTTTCCCTTTTTGCCGAATCGGACTACACCCTTCCAGGGTGATACCTTTAGGAGTACGTAGTCACCAACGTCAAATTCACGGGGCTTGCGTTTCTTATCGGCGTAACGTTTCTGTCGATCCCGAGCTTTCACTAGGTTTTCCTTAATTTGGAAAATTTTGTCTGTCGTTTCTTGCAGTAGCTCAGGACCGGTTAGTTGCGAGTGACCGATCTCGTGCCACACAATAGGCGATCGACATCTTCTTCCGTATAATGCCTCGAATGGTGCCATTTGGATGCAAGAATAATAGCTGTTGTTATACGAGAATTCGACTAACGGCAGGTATTTATCCCAATTACCACCGAAGTCTAAGACACACGAACGGAGCATGTCTTCAAGAGTACGAATCGTTCTTTCAGTCTGACTGTCGGTTTGAGGGAGGAAAGCGGTACTTAGATTGAGCGTTGTACCAAGAGCTTTTTGAAACGTTTCCCACAGTCGCGAGGTAAACCGAGCATCACGATCAGAGATGATGTCACGAGGCGTCCCATGATTACAAATGATTTCGTCGGTGTAGATTCGGGCTAATCGTTCTACCTTGTAGTCTTCTCGTATCGGCAGAAAATGAGCTGATTTAGTCAAACGGTCAACAACAACCCATATGCTGTCGTGACCTGATGACGTGTGTTGAAGCTTCGTTACGAAATCCATAGCTATACTTTCCCACTTCCACATAGGAATTGGTGGTTGTTCGAGTAAGCCAGGGGGTCTTTGGTGTTCTGCCTTGACTCTTGCACAAGTTAGGTATTTTCCAACGTAGAGGGCAATATCCCTTTTCATGCCGGGCCACCAGTACCTGTAGCGAAGATCCTGGTACATTTTGTCTGCACCGGGGTGAATAGAATAATGGGATTTGTGGGCTTCGTCCATCAGGATCTGCGCAAATTGGTCCGCTTAGGGATCCAGATTCGGTCCAGAAAGTGGAATATCCCATTGGATTTGCTCACAAGCTGGGCTCCATCGTGATAGATTTGTTCCCTCTTCAGCGTGCGTTTGTTAAAATACGCATGTTGGGCTTCACGAATAAGGGTTTCGAGGTCGTGTTGGGCTTGAACATTACGAGTGCTAAGCAGATAACTCCGTCTGCTGAGTGCGTCGGCAACAACATTCGCCTTCCCTGGGTGATAACGGATCTCACAGTCGTAATCGTTGAGAAGTTCCACCCATCGGCGTTGATGCATATTAAGTTCCTTCTAATTAAAGATATGTTGTAGGCTCCTATGATCGGTGAAGATCGTACACTTGGTACCATACAGGTAGTGTCGCCAAATCTTTAATGCAAAAACAACCGCGCCTAGCTCGAGATCATGGGTTGTATAGTTCTTCTTGTGGATTTTGAGCTGACGAGACGCGTAAGCTATAACCTTGTTCCGTTGCATGAGGACACAACCGAGACCAAGGTTGGAAGCATCACAGTAGACAATGAAATCTTCGTTTCCGTCGGGCAATGTGAGAATAGGAGCATTGCAAAGCTTATGCTTGAGGGTTTTAAAGGCAGTCTCTTGTTTGGTTCCCCAGACAAAAGGCTGATCTTTATGCGCGAGAGTGGTAAGTGGCACAGCGATCTTTGAGAATCCCTCGATAAATCGTCGATAATAGCCCGCTAGTCCGAGAAAGGAGCAGACTTCAGACGGGTTCTTAGGCGTAACCCAGCTCTTGACAGCTTCAATCTTCGAAGGATCGACATGAATGCCTTGACTATTAACAATGTGACCCAGAAACTGAACTTCCTCCAACCAGAATTCACACTTGGAGAACTTGGCATAGAGTTGGTTCCCCTGGAGTAACTCGAGAACCAAACGTAGATGTTGTGCGTGTTCGGCTTTCGATTGGGAATAGATCAAGACATCGTCGATGAATACGATGACGAAACAGTCGAGATATGGTTTACACACGCGATTCATCAGATCCATGAAAACCGCGGGTGCGTTGGTTAGACCAAAGGGCATAACAACGAATTCGTAGTGACCGTAACGGGTGCGAAACGCGGTTTTGGGTATATCCTCCTCTTGTATACGCAGTTGGTGATAGCCTGAACGTAGATCGATCTTCGAGAAACACGTAGCACCTTGTAGCTGATCAAACAAGTCGTCAATACGGGGTAGGGGATAACGGTTCTTGAGAGCTAACTTATTCAATTCCCGATAGTTGATGCACATCCGGAACGACCCATCCTTCTTTTTGACGAAAAGGACTGGAGCGCCCCATGGAGAGGTGCTCGGGCGAATGAAGCCTTTCTCAAGTAATTCCTGGAGTTGGTTTGAGAGTTCACGCATTTCGGATGGCGCTAGTCGATAAGGAGCTTTGGCAACAGGATTTTCTCCAGGAATGAGGTCGATACGAAAGTCGATATCACGGCTTGGTGGTAAACCTGGAAGATCGTCAGGAAACACATGAGGAAATTCATGAACCACAGGAAAGTCTTTTACTTCCTTCTTCTCTTTCTTTTCCTTCTCCACTACTACAATGTTCGCCAAGAAAGCTTTGTATTCCTTGTGGAGATACTTGCTAGCTTGGACACATGACATGAGCTTGAGCCCTTTCGAGGCAGTTTCACCGTATACACACAATAAATCACCGTTCACGAGCGAGAATCGAATCATCTTATCATAACACACAACTTCATCATGGTTTTCGCGTAGAAAGTCCATGCCTACTATGACGTCGAAACTTCCGAGTTGCATCGGAATGAGGTCGATTGGGAAGATGTGATTGTTGAGCTCAAGAGTACAATCACGGATAACGGAATTGACGGCGACAGTTCTTCCAGTAGCGACTTCTACATCGAACGTCGAAGAGAGTTGGAAGCGTTTACGTTTAAGGAGCTTCTCGAATTCGAATGATACAAAGCAATTATCGGCTCCAGTGTCAAACAAACATGATGCATAAATACCATTCACAAGGAACGTACCATTAACCACGTTGTTGTCGGCTTGGGCTTGGCGCACGTTGATGTTGAAAGTTCTGGCGCGTGTGGCCTGTTGTTGATGTTGCTGCTGTTGTTGCTGGTGTTGCTGCTGCTGCTGAGGCTGTTGCTGCTGGGGCTCTTGTTTCACAACCCTGTTTGGGCACATGTTGGCGAAATGGTTAGGATCGCCACATGCGAAGCAGGCTCTGGCTTTGACCGCGGGTGCCGGAGGAGCTTGTTGACCATGTGGGGCGGTGAGTAGAGCTTAATGAGCAGGAGCTTGTCGAATACGGCAGTTAGCAGTAAAATGGCCATATACATTGCAATGAGCACAAAAACGGCAAGCAATGGCAGTTGGGTGGTGGTAGGTACAAGTAGGGCAGAGCGGATGTGGCCCAGTGTATGCACGCTTAGCAAGAGGTGCATTGGCCACAGGCGCCGCTACTTGACGTTGTTGGGCTGGTACAGCTTGGATCGGTGCAGCAGTAATCGCACAGTTCTTGTTGCTGGAGCTGTTCTTTCTCTTGTTCTTTCTCTTGCTGCTCGATGAGGTGGGTTCAGCAGTTGGTGCGGTGGCGGTAGCTTGATGCAGGTGCTTCGAAGTCTTATCCCAGACACCAGCCTTAACCCGCTTGTCGTTGATTTCAGCGGCCAGTAGATAAGTTTCCTCGATCGTCGTAGTCTTAGCCGCTTGCACGAAATCTGCAACGCAGTCGGGCAGGGCCCGGATGTACTTCTTGATTGCCATGTCTGGAGTCTTGACTTGGTCGGGACAGATAATGCTGAGTTGTTTGAAACGAGCAGTGAGACCAGCATTGTCACCATCCTTTTGCTGTATGTGCCAAAATTCATCTTCTAGCTTTTGACGTTCGTGAGGAGGACAGAATTCCTCTAGCATAACTTCCTTGAGTTCGTCCCACGACAGACCGTAGGCTGCATCGTTTCCTCGCTTGTTCCTCTTGGCCGTCCACCAGTCTAGTGCACGGGACTGGAAAACGCCGGTAGCATTCAGAGTACGGAGGTCATCAGGGCAACCACTCTGTCGCAGAGTAACCTCAATGGAATCAAACCAGTGGAATAATGCAGTGGGACCTCCCTCGCCAGTGAATTCTTTTGGCCCACACGACTTGAATTGCTTGAAATTGAAGGTCTTCGCGGTAGCTTTAGGAGCTTCGGTTCTTGATTCCTCAGACGATTTGTTGGCATTCTCATAAACATCACTCACGGCCTTTGCTACACTTTTAACGATGATGGCAGCAAGACGTTTGTCTCTCTTTTCTTGACGAGAAAGTGCGTGACGGGATCCAGACGACATTGTCTGCAACAGACATCGTCACAGGACTCAACACATGTATTCGAATCTCACCTCACACGTCTACTACTACTAAAGCTCAGGAACACATATCACGTAAACACATAGACATATAACCATGTAGGACACAGAACCATATAATCACATAAACACATAAACACATAAGCACATAGGCACATAACTTACTTAAACACATGTTTTGCGTGTTTGATTATGCGTGTTCCTTTATCATTGAGAGGTAGTCTGAATACAGAAACCTATCATTCAAGGTTCGCGAGCGTTCGAATATAGCGATCGTGTTTTAGTATATCGAATAGCATAGTATAAGCGTACATCGTAGCATAAAGTCGCCCATCATTCAACGATGTGTTAATGTTTTGGGGTAGAATTGCAGTGCGTGTCGATCGAAGTGAAAGCGAAATCGAGTAAATTCCAAAAATTTAAACACATAAACAGGTAAACACACATATAAACTCATAAAATCGATGAATAATCAGAGTCAGCAGTTGCGGGCTCAGAATTGAAACACGCAAAATCGAGAGATAGACTGTCTGCGGCTAGTAGACTTCGACTAACCAAAGCGATTCAACTATTCGCAAGGACTTGTCATCTACGTTTGACTTTCTGGACTGTGTCCTCGCCTCGATTCTTGGGCGTTTGGCACACATCCCGTTAGTCATGTCGTGACTTCATGTCGTTGGAGTCCGTTGAGAGTTTGGTGGGAGTTTGTAAAATGAGCGAAACAGTCGTCAAGGTTAGGGTTTCACCCCTAGCTTAACAACTCTGTTTCGGTTTTTAATAAAATAGAGGAGATTATTCATCAAAATATGGATTTCACTCCTAATTTGGTATAATTCTCCCTGTTTGTAGACAAAATGCGGGTTGTTTAAGCAACTTTAGTCGAGAGTTTGCGGTTTTCACACCTATTCTCGAGTTTATCGCCTATTCATAATGGAAAATTTCGAGTGCAATGATAGTGTAGCATAAGCGAGAATAGCGAGGAAACAAGCTCGTACATGATCCTTACCGGATATGAACAAATCGGTCTATTGGTTCCTAACTATAGACTAGGTTTCTAAGACATCGACCCGGACTAGGTCGAGTCTTGCCTAATTCCATATAGTTATGGCTCTGATACCAATCTGTCACACCCCAACCGATGGCGTAAACATCGGGGCATGGCACTGAGCGAAACAGATTGTCCAGAAGTTTCCATAACAATTATCAATACTATTCAATTTAAATAATACGTCCCATACCGTATCTCAAACAGCAAAATAATTATTACAGACAAAAATCCAGGCAAATATTTTGTTCCGACAACTCAGATTTAAATAGGTAGCAATTGTTTATCTGCTTCTAGAGACCCTTAGTTTGACCACTACAGACAACTATTTGTTGGGCTCTAAAGCTTTATTCTAGCTTCAAATTCCTACCAAGTGTGCGTCCTAAGCACCTGTCACATATGTTAAAAAATTGTCAATACATAAAATGTAAATGTGAGCATACAAGTTTGATAATAGCATATAGAGTTCGAATTCGTTTACGCATAACCAGCACGTAAACATAGTGAAATGAAGCACGTTAGTTATCCACATAGATCCATCGATACCAATGACTGCGTGTTGACTGCCCGAGGCAGTTCGCAATACATGATTACCACCGTAATCCATGCAAGTAATGGTCCTTAACAACCCCGTGTGAACGGGTGCTGAGTCCAAACTATAGTACTATCATTGCTAAGGCAGGTAGACAGCATTCCATGTGTAAACATAACAAACAAGCATTCATAAGCCACGTATAACATGCATTAACGGTTAGCGTTCAAATAGTATTAAGTAGTGTGATTATTGTAGTTTGAATATTCGTAACGTATGTAACACCCAAAAGTGCTTAAAGCAAAAAGGGATCGAGTATACTCACAGCGATTTATGGATTGAAGGGAGCGCTTAGCGAGTAAGGTTAGCCTGAATAGATTCGATAGCATAACGATAAGTGATGCGTAAAACGTCACAAAGTGTGAAAGGGTCGGATAGTGGTTCGATCGGATGGTAATCCGATCGGATGGTAGTCCGTGCGGATAACAATCCGTTCGGATGGTCATCCGGTCGGACAGTTGTCCGGTCGGATGACGATTCGAGTGGATTGTTTCTTCCTATAAGAAGGATGTGTTTGTGTACGATGGCTTGACTTTTGAAGTTTTCGTTGTAGTATTTTGAAAACATTGAAGTATCTCTATCCATCAAGTCGGTCGATCGGATGACTGGTCGTGCGGATGACAATCCGTTCGGATGGTCATCCGGTCAGACAGTGGTCCGGTCGGACGGCGAATTAGTGATGAGGTTACTTACTGAAAGCAAGTTCACAACAGAAGCGTCATTCAATCGGATGGCAATCTGATCGGATGGCAACCTTGTTATTGAACATGTTGAAAATTGTTTAAGTCTTTAAAGTCTTAGTATCTCATGATCCGAAGAGTAATCCGGTCAGATGGTCGTCCGATCGGATTGCAATTCGTTTGATACTCAAACTTCAGCTAAGATTGTTTTAAAGGTGGGATCCAAGTGTGATCCGTTCGGATGGCAATCCGTTCGGATGACCTATCCGATCGGACAGCAATCCGTTACAATTGTTCCGTTCGTCCTACACTTGGTCGTTTTGATGGTTTGTCATTATGTCGAGACACTTTGACAACGTGTTAGCCAACAGAACCCCTAGTTCGACCCAGATGACCAACCCGACCAGGAATCACCCTAGTCCGGCCGGTTACCGGCTGGAGACGGTTGTTCTTGACTAACCCGAAATCGGTAGTCTCGTGGGTAGAATCCGGATCTTGAGCTAGTACAACACTACGATAGAGTAGAAGACTAGATCAGAGCTAGATCCTATCGGCTTTGAGTACATTGAGTGCAAAAGAGTCGAAAGAAAGTTAAAAAACATCTTTCAATCCTCTTTCACCACGCTTGTGTCGAGATCTTTACAAGATCTTTGTGGAAATCGGTTATATCTAAGTTGTTCTTGGTGGATTGAGGCCAAAACATGAAGTTCTTGAAGAGCACATGATGACGTCACCCTAGAACACCCGAAATCTAGTGATTTCACGGTTAAAAGTTAAGATTTAAAAGATAGAAAGGTGTAGGAGTGCGTGTAGATCAAGAACGTACAAGATTTAGGGCGAGATCTTACCTGGATTGAGAGAAATCGAAGAAAAGGTGAGGAGCACGAACAGTTCGGACAAGGACTTCCAAAAATGGAAAGAATGACAATGACAGGGGTATTTATAGGATTCCAAAAGAGGAATGGGTTATCCGATCGGATGGCGTACCGCCCGGATGACGATCCGGTCGGATGACATCCTGGTCGGATGACACCTGACCTGTGGCGTCATGGCTATCCGGCCGGATGGCACTTGGTTCGATTGTTTGACGCGACGATTTTTGATGTTTCGATTTCGATTGCGCGCGGCCTGTCACGATAGGGTTTCCTAGTCAAATTACTTTCAGTCCTAACCACTAATTATCATAGTTCGATTTTCAATTCGGATTCGAGTTCGATTACGTTTCGAGTTTCGATTGAGTTCGATTGATTTTACACAACATATATATATATATATATATATATATATAACACGCACAAGTAACACATAAGGCGCACACACACGTATAATAACCAGATTAAGTCGAGTTGCGGTTCGTGATTGTATCACGATTCGATGTCGAGTAGCATAGCTTGATTATTGATTAGTTAACTTTATCGCATTGTTACTTCCTATAATTCACAGTCGTAAGTCGATTAGATAGCGATTAACACGCATCGATTTTAGCAATTAACAACACTTACTCCACATAATACAATTAAAATAAGGAGATTACTATAAGTCAAATTCGTACAATCGGTCGTTGACTTTGACCTTGACTTTCACTTTGACTTCTGAAAACACGGGGTGTTACATTGGCCGTCATTAATCTCAACATAAAAAATTCCCTCTGACAATCCCAACTTGTAAGAATTTGGCTATGACTGTTCATGAGCTGAGCTGAACCGAGCGGACCTTTGCTCGTGCTTGGCTCGTTTACAAACCAAACCGAGCGGAGCGGCTCATTTAAAACTAAGCCTCAAATCAAGTGAGCGTCGTTCGAGCAGTAAATATTCCGAGCGAGCGTCGAGCGAAGTTCGAGCAATTTGGACAACCGTGTGACTAGGGGTGTAAACAAGCCCAGAGGCTCGAGAGCTACTCGTGATCGGCTCGGTTAAAAGCTCGAACGAGCCGAGCCTTAACGAGCTCGAGCCCGAGCTCGAGCCTGAAATAGAGCTCGTTTTGTTATCGATCTCGAGCCTGAAATACAAAGCTTGTTTAGGCTCGCGAGCCTAAACGAGCCCATATAAAATTTTAATTTTTTTTATATATATTATATTAATAATGATGTTAACATTGATGAGCCGAGCTAGAGCCGAGCTTTGGCTCGTTTAAGCGATGTTGAAGTGAGCTCGAGCCGAGATTTTAGCTCGTTTAAGGTTGTTCTCAAAATACTTCGAGCCGAGTCGAGCCGAGCTCGAGCTTTGGGTTTTACTCGCGAGCCGAGCTCGAGCTCAAAGAACTAGGCTCGAACCGAGCCGAGCTCGAGCTCGAGCTTCATAAAAACCTAACGAGCCGAGCTCGAGCCTGGTCGAGCTCGGGCTCGGCCCGGCTCGTTTACACCCCTAAGTCCGTGTCGCCCGATTTAAATTTGATGAGAGAGATAGTGACAATGTTTGGTCTCAAGTTTTTATGTCTTTAAAAACATGCACCTTTCATGGTATAATATTTTTCTTTTGAATAACGATGTTATGGTCGACGAGGCGATGATCATATTGCATGAACAACTACGTTGGAAGCAGGAGACGATCGACTTAGGGTAACGACATGAAACATTGAGGCGATGAGCAACCTGTCGTTTATCGGTTTAGGGTTTAACTTTTAGTTTTGATATTAATTTGTTATTGGTATGGTGTGGGTAGTACGTATAGATATAGTTGAAAATTTGTGTATAGTGGACTAAAATCTAATATAGTGGTATATATAAAACTATAAATTTAATTTATATTTAAGTATATATGGATGTGTAATGTGTGTGTATATATATAGGTGTGTGTGTATATATATGTATAATTTATATTTGTGTATATATGTATGTGTATATGTATATGTATATGTACATAGGGGATAGATCATGAGAAAACTAGTTTAAATAAGAAAACCAAAAAACTAACTAAAAAAGCCTAAAAAACATACCAATTTTTTTTTTGCAATTTTTTTTAAAAAAATCGCTAGTTTTTATGTATGAAAAAAAATTTTCAAAAAAAAAATAATAATAATAATAAATGCTTTTTGTTGTATTGCACATGTGCACTATTACGGATATAGTGCACATGTGTAGTACACATGTGCAGTACAGAAAAAAATTTGAAATTTTTTAATATAAAAAATAATGATTTTTTTATAAAAAATTGTAAAAAAAAAATTTGGTATGTTTTTTAGTTTTTTTTAGTTAGTTTTCTAGTTTTCTCATTTAGATGTAGTTTTCTCATGATCCCCTCCCTACGTACATATATATGTATACTAATTAAAAATAATAATTCGAGTCGAACCGAGCCGAGCGGACCTTTGCACATGCTTGGCTCATTTACAAAGCGAACCGAACGGAGCGGCTCGTTTACAACCGAGCATCAAATCGAACGAGCATTTTTTGAGCAATTTCCGAACGAACGGCGAGCGATTTGAACGGCCCTAAATTTGGCCCCAGTCGATCCTGTTGGTCCTAAAAGTGTGAGACTAATGCATCAAAAATACACAACAACCTATGGTTACGAGTTGGCTTTATCGAGTTGGTTTGTATTAGGAATCAGACCTTAAAAGGTTATTTGGGCCAAGCCGAAGGTCATGTGGGCTAGGTTGGCCCACGGGGAGCCCATGTGGGCCATGGGCTTGTTTAGGGTATATAAACTAGTTTATTTCATAAACTAGGGTTTAAACCTCATGGTTACATCTTGGAGAAAATCGCAGGAGGCCATCTAGGGTTTTTTTACTCGACTTTTTAATCAATACAAGTGTGCATTAAAACCATAATCTCGTGTTTTTCGTGTATAGTCTTCAATCACCGATTGGTTGGATTCCACACAATCAATAGATTTGTTTGATATCATTATTAGATCCCGTTTTCGGGAGCCTAATGAACCTATTTCTAGACTTGGTTTGATATCAAGATTCAGGACCTTCGAAGAAAAGAAGTTTTTGCTCGGATTAGTGTTTTTTTCAAATATGATAAGGATCATTTAAGAACCACCCTATTGCGAGAACCAATGTGAACACAACCAAAAATACCTAAAAACACACAATTGTTTTTTATTATTATTTAAAAAAAATCGCTATATTTCGTCCCTAAAAAATCGAGTAACAATTTATCTATGCATATGCGCATATGTATTATTTCTTTGACAAATTCCGTAATACATTACCAGTATTAGACAATTTCACTTTCATTTATACTACCATTCGTAATACAATACTTTTTACATTACCAATACTAGAAATGCACATGTGCATCTATACGTATGAACATGATATAACGTATTTTTGGTACCCTACTTTGAATACACTTTCTTTTTCATCTATTATACCATCTGTAATACACTACCATTACCTCCTACTATCCATAATATACTACCATTACCAATATGTATAATATTTTCACTTTATGCACATGTACGTCAACACCCTTCATACCATACCAAACATCATATTACATCATAAAGTGACAAATATAACAAAATCATCAACCACTAGATATAACTAATCAAAAACAAGTATATGGACCTACTTCATCATTCAAAATCACAAACTTTATGTACCAAAACACGTTATATCATGTTCATACATATAGATACACATATGCATTTTATATAGTGCTAATGTAAAAAGTAGTGTATTACAGATGGTAGTGTAAATGAAAGTGTAATTGTCTAATACTGTTAATGTATTATGGAATTTGTCAAAGAAATGATACATATGCACATGTGTATCGATAATTATTACTCAAAAAAATATTAGGAACGAAATATAGCGATCTTTTAAAAAAATATATTTACAAATTTTTTTTTGTTTTTTTTTTTTGGTATTTTTAGGTTTTTTGTGTTCACATTGGTTCTCATGGTTCTCTCAATAAGAGTGGTTCTCAAATGAACCCTACCATATATATATATATATATAGGGGAAAGATAAATCGAAAACCCATGTGAGTCGAGAAAACCCAAATAAACCCTATGTAACTTTTTTTTTCTAAAAAAAATAGGGAATGTAATATAAATGTACACGGACCTATTTATGAAAAAAAAAAAAAATGAAAAAACGCTTACTAGTTTTTTTTTTTAAATGTTGAAAATTTGTATGTTACATTTTTTTGGACATATATATTATGTAACCTGAAATTTGTAACATTTTTTAAAAAAAACAATTACTAGGTGTTTTTTTGTGTTTCTTTTTTAAAAATGTTCAAATATATGTATATTACATTTTCTATTTTTTTAGAAAGGTTTTTTGAGTTTACATGGGTTTTTTACAAAGGTTTCTTGAGTTTACACAACTCAAGTGAGTTTTCTCTATAGCCTTCCCCTATATATATATATATATATATATATATATATATATATATATATATATATAGGGGAGGGTTATCTTGAGAACGCTAAATATTGCGAGAACCGTGAGAACGAATGAAAAAACCAATTTTTTTTAATACAAACCTCATTGTAATTAAGATACAACATCAGAAAAAGAATTTACAACATCAAATAATTCATTTCTCCTTTCAAAATCACTCTTTTTAGATTTTTTACACATGTGTAAATATAACAGATTTACACATGTGTAAATGGCAAACTTACACATGTGTAAATTTTCTTTATTTACGAATTCACGTAAATTTAAATTTCTAACATTGTATTCGAATAATAATGATAAGTGTAGAAAAAAAATTGATTTTGAATTATTTTTTGAGAAACTTGCTAAATTTTTCCTTGATGTTTTACACAAATTGCTAGATCAGTCCAAAATCAAGAGTTGTTTTGCTAATACAGTCCAAAAAACAAACACCGTTAAATTAGCCTTGTTTTGTTTTGCTGAATTCGACCCTGAGGTTTTACACAAATTGCTAGATCAGTCCAAAATCAAGATTAGTTAAATGAACGAACATGAACAGAGGTCTCGTTCGCTCGATTGTGTTCGTGAACCTTCGGTAAGGTGTTCGTGAACGTTCGGTATGGTGTTCGTGAACGAGTTCGTGAACATTCGTTGATTTGCGTTCGTTTATGTTCGTATGTTTGTGTTTTAATTGAAGATCTTTGTACTTACATATATTTTATGTGTGCTTTTTATATTATTAAACTTTTATTTATTTTATTACTCTAACAATTAAACCAGGAAACCCTCTTTCACCTTGTTTATGCACTATTTCCCTTTCATTTATCATTATTTACATCAGCGAATACAATCGACCCCCGTTCCACAATAAGGGATTCAAGTTCAAGTGCTACTCTCTAGGCCATCTATCTTTATCCTTTGTCGAGTTCGCCAAATTCGTTTGTGTTTGTGAACCGTTCGTGAACACGCTTATTTCCTTAATGAACGAACACGAACATAAAATCTCGTTCGGTAAGTGTTCATGAACCGTTCATGAACACATTTATTTCCTTAACGAACGAACACGAACAAGGCCTTGTTCGTGTTCGTTCGGTTCGTTTACAGCCCTACATACATGGGCTTGTTTCTTCACCAGCTGGGCTTCACCTTCATCCCTATTGCATTACAATCTTCGACAAAGTGTTAGGTTCCAACAACTTTCTGGTACCAAAACTACTATAGATTGCATTTTCTTTCATGGCCAAGATAGTTGTGTAACTTGTATTTTTTTCGAATAATAAATGAAGTATAACCATATTATTTAGAGTCACTTCCACCCAACACCATATTTCACATAATCCATAACACATAGGTGAGCGTCACCATATTTCACATTTCACATAATCCAAAACACATAGGTGAGTGTGAAAGGTAATATCCCATACAGCCTACGTGACTCGCTATTTTTTCACTTTTCACATTTACTACAACACAATATAAAAATAATATGCCTATGTTGTTGCTTGCATTTGGAACATGAGGATGAATGGATGGGGTGATGGAATACCAGAAAGGTACGTTCACGAACACCTTATCGAACGTTCATGAACACAATCGAACGAACGAGACCTCTGTTCATGTTCGTTCATTTAACTAATCTTGATTTTGGACTGATCTAGCAATTTGTGTAAAACCTCAGGGACGAATTTAGCAGAACAAAACAAGGCTAATTTAACGGCGTTTGTTTTTTGGACTGTATTAGCAAAACAAATCTTGATTTTGGACTGTTTTAGCAACAAATCTTGATTTTGGACTGATCTAGCAATTTGTGTAAAACCTCAGGGACGAATTTAGTAATTTTCTCTTATTTTTAACCAAGTTCTCGCGGTTTTTTTATTTGTTCTCACGGTTCTCACAATATTTAGAGTTCTCATTTAAACCTTCCCCTATATATATATATATATAGTCGTAGGATCCTGTAAAAAAGACATTTTTCGTGAGAAGTGTGAGAAGGCATAATAGTTGACATGTAGGCATCATGTTTTGGACTTGGGCATAATGTTTTGGGTTATTTTAGCAAGAAAAACACCAAACATAACAATTTAAGACACAATGCAATGAATTCTAGGCTTAAAACTTAAAATACTATGCCAAGAACGTTAAGTAGTGTGTTTTAAGTGTTAAGCAGTGTGTTTTAAATTTCACGCCCATAATACGTTGCGTTGTGTTTTAAATTGTTATGTTTGGTGTTTTTCTTGCCAAAACAACCCAAAACATCATGCCTAAGTCCAAAACATGATGCATATATGTCAATTTCTATGCCTTCTCACACTTCTCACGAAAAATGTCCTTTTTACAGGAACCTCACCCTATATATATATATATAGAGAGAGAGAGAGAGAGAGAGAGAGAGTGGGGATCCTGCGGAAAGTGTGTTTTTCCTAGAAAGTGTAGGAAGCGATCTGGGCTATCAAATGAATTTGTTTAATGGTTGAGATCATGTGTCTTTAAAATATGCTAATTTAATTGATTGGGGGTAAATGTGTCATTTAAGTTGTTTTAAATAAGGAAATAACTACCAATCATAAAACCACCTCGAAAAATGACGCATTTTTTTCTATCTCTCTAATCCCTCACATTTGAAAACACCAAATCATATAAAAAAGAATGATAAATTAGATCTAGATGTGTTCATAGTAGTGTGTTTTAGCGATAAAACACAATGTGACGAACTAGTGACTAACTACTAAAACACAATCAAGAATGCCAAAATCATATCAACCAGTAACTGATAAAACACATTGTGATGAATCAATAACTGAGACCGGTAACTGATAAAACACATTGTGATGAAACCAATAACTGATAAAACCCAACATCAAGAATGCCAAAATCACATCAACCGGTAACTAATAAAACACATTGTGATAAAACAGTAGATAAAATACAAAAGAACATGCCATTCATGAATCATAACTGGTATAACACAATGTGATGAAACTGGTAATTGATAAAACACAACATCAAGAATGCCAAAAATCATATCAACCAGTAACTGATAAAACACATTGTGATGAAACAATAACTGAAACCAGTAACTATTAAAACACATTGTGATGAAACCAGTAACTAATAAAACACAACATCAAGAATGCCAAAATCACATCAACCAGTAAATGATAGAACACATTGTGATGAAACAGTAACTGACAAAACACATTGTGATGAAACCAGCAACTGATAAAACACAACGTGAACCAGGAACTAATAAAACACAACATCAAGAATGCCAAAAATCATATCACCCAGTAACTGATAAAACACATTGTGATGAAACAGTAACTGAAACCAGTAAATGCTAAAACACATTGTGATGAACCCAGTAACTGAGAAAACACAACATGAAGAAAATTGTATAATATACCTTAAGCATATCACGAAGTTGAGAAAATTGTAAGTTGAGCATTAAAGTTTAAGTGGACCAATATATTGACAATCACTTAGACTAGTCTGAATAAGTTTGTGCCGAAAATGTTCCTTGTAATTGTATAGTGTAACAGTTGAGTTAATTGGGTTGTAACCCAGATAGTTTTTTGCTAACGTGGTAGTTTACGTGGCACAAACCTAGTTATTGGCGGCTGGTGTTAATAATCCTAACTTTCACCACTACCATTAGCTGCCACAACCATCACCCACCACCACCTTCAACAACAACCACCATCAGCTGCCACCACCATCAGCCGTCGTGGTGGGGGTTGTTAATGGCGTCGGTGGTGGCGACTGATGGTGGTGGGTTGTTGATGGTGGTGGTGTGTGATGTTGTTGGTGGCGGCTAATGGTGGTGATTGTTGATGGTGGTGGTGACGGCGACTGATGGTGGTGGTTGTTGATGGTGGTGGTGGTGGTGTGTGTGATGGTGGTGGTGGCGGCTGATGGTGGCAGCTAATGGTTGTGGTTGTTGATGGTGGAGGGTGGTTGTTAATGGTGGTTGTAGGTGGTGTTGGTGGCGGCTGATGGTGGTGGTGGCGGCTGATGGTAGTTGTTGATTGTGAAAGTTAGGATTATTAAAATTCAATTACTAGGTTTGTGCCACATAAGCAGCTACATCAGCCGATAACTAGATTTGTGTCACGTAAGCTACCACGTCAGCAAAAAAAACTAATTGGGTTATAACCCAGTTAGAAAAGGATCGATGGGGCCAAATTCTTACAAGTTGGGATTGTCTGAGGGAATTTTTTAAGCTGGGATTAATGTCGGCAAATAGGTGAAAGTTAAGATTATTAAAATCCAATAACCCAAAAACTGAACATAATGTTTAAGAAGAATAAGAGGAGAAATGCATGATGAATAAACATGTGAACCATACATGTAATTTGTGGTGGTTTTGCAGCGAGGATGGGGCTGATACTCGAGACCTAGCCCACATATGTGAGAATGAGCGCATATCCGCTAACTTGAGGCTAGGACTCTGGTCGTTGAGACTTTTAGCTCGTAATGTTTGCTAACCGTTGATTGTAAGGGACAGAGAGTGGCCATGAGTACAATTGACAGGCAACAAGGGCGATTATGAACATGGTTTTGATTTTTACTAAAAAAAATAGTATGAGCTAGATACATGGTATATGACTACCAAAAATGAAAATAAAAAAAGGCTTGTTCAATTCACACAGGTTCCATGTTCCAAACAAGGCGAACCACTAAATCGGCACAACTAAAGCATGAACCAAACTGTTTGGATCTCAAACTGGCCGACTTGCTTCAGTAGGGAGGATTCATTCTGTTTTAACATTTTATGAAAGAGTCCATGTATGTGGGATGCAACATGGAGCCTAAGCTTTATAGTTGCTATCAACAATGTTCAGGATGTGCACTACCATAAACTTAAATCTGAGCAAAACCTCACAGATTAAGTCACTCGGTCTGACAATGAAAAGCAAAATGACAATAAAAAGCAAAAACATTACTCATGCTTTGTATTTATTTATCTACTGCCTTGACATAAGACACTAGTACAGCACCCCCATCAAAAGCATGATTTTCAAACATGATTTACATTTGTTCTTCACTTCCAATCAACTCAACGGTTCGTAAATGACGTCCTTCACAATACCAAGAATCGCGTCTCCAGTAAACCCATCATCCTTCGCATAAAAAAGATTCAACACGTTGCACATGTTCCAAAACGCGTCTTTACAAGCTCTAGGAACAATGCTTCCCTTTTCTTCCGTAACTAATTTCATCATCTCTCTCCTCTTGTTCTTTATCGTCGTCATCATCTCCTTTACCACCTCATCTTCCACATTCCCACTTTCCTCATTACTCAGTTGCAACGCTACAGCATTTAGTTTTCCTTCCTTACATTCTCTCTGCGTTAATATTTAACAAAACCCATTATTACTATACTACCCTCTTTTGTTTTTTTAAATAAAAAAGAAATTACCTTGAAGCTATGTATATCATTCAGAAGCCGACCCAAAGTGCTCATTAGCTCGTATAGATAATGATACTCGGAGCTTTCGACAATCTCCTCCGACAACTTGGGCCCCACAAAGTAAATAGCGGGCAGTACAATTGGGCCTAATGCAAACGACACGTAAGCATTTTCCATATATTCATTTATTGTTGGTACATACGCGTCTCTTGTCCATACAGCCTCCCTCAACATACTATTCATCAGATCCAACCACTATAGAAACAAAAAAAATATATAAAAATAAATGACCAAGGAACACCTTTTTTTATATAAGAGTAAAGTACACTGGATGGTCCCTGTGGTTTACCAAAATTTTGGATTTGGTCCCTAGCTTTTCAAAAGTACATAGATGGTCCCTGTGGTTTGCACTTTGTAACGCATTTAGTCCCCAACTTTTTCCAAAAGTACATGGATGGTCCCTGTGGTTTGCACTTTGTAACACATTTAGTCATTTACTTGGACATGCTAAAGCCTTTAGATTTATTGGCTGGCGACTAAAAGCGTTACAAAGTGCAAACCACAGGGACCATCCAGGTACTTTTAGAAAGCTAAGGACCAAATCCAAAATTTAGGCAAACCACAAGGACCATCTGTGTATCATACTCTTTATATAAAGCAGAAAAGATTAGATATCTTACAGTTTGAATAACATGGCTCGTTACATCTCGTTCTTGCCATTTGAAAGCTGTGTCTCCAATCCAACAGATTGCATCTTTTAATGCTAAAAATACAATTCGAACTTGCTCCGAACAGCAATCATTGTCAACGTCTACATTCCATCTGCAATTTATAAAACAAAATCCTTTAAAATTCAAAATAATTAAGAAAATCACGTAAATATGGAACAAGATTATACTTTTCAACACACTGAATCAGATTGGCCAATTCGTCGATAGTACCACCAACGTCAAAAAAGTCATCAACTACTGTAGTAAGGATGCCGTTTTTGGCCCATGAAATACGCGCGTCCGATAATTCAGGAGATAAAAGTGTTGCGGCAACAGAGAAGTAACAGTAGGATGTCTTTTGCCTAGCAAACTTGAGCTGGTCCAATTTGTTATCTACCACCCACCTGGTGCCACGTCATCACTTCTTCGTTAATCAAAATATAAAGAGTAAAATGCCATTTTCGTCCCTTGAGGTTTGGCCAGTTTTGCAACTTTCGTCCAAAGGTTTGTTTTTCCACATCTGGATCCAAAAGGTTTGAAATCTTGCCATTTTCATCCGGCTCGTTAACTCCATCCATTTTGTCCGTTAAGTAAGTCAGGTGTATTTCCTTTTTTTGCTAACTTAAAGGGAAATTCGGTATTTTTCACTTTATGTTAAAAGACCGAATACCCCTGAGAAAGACGAATAGTTGATAAAAATTAAAAAAGACAGAAATACCCCAGACTTCATGGAGAAAAATGGATGGAGTTAACGAGCCGGATGAAAATGGCTAGATTTCAAACCTTTTGGATCTAGTTGCGAAAAAATAAACCTTTGGACGAAAGTCGTGAAACTGGTCAAACCTCAGGACGAAAATGGCATTTTACTCAAATATAAATATAAAAATATAACTTTTGATACAAACCTTTCAAGACCTTTTAATTCTTCACAGTAAATAGATTGGCAGGAGTTATAATCTTCAACTGCGAACCTTAAGTAATCCTTGTTGCTAATATTTGATGATCTGGCATTAATCAGAGAAAAATACTCAGAGCTGTCACTTCTTAATGCTTTAAATATTTACACGTGAAATTAAAAACTCACCGATATGAAGTTTTCAAAATTCTTGTATCGTCAACATTGTAGCGATCTATATTTCGTCTAGTGTTTATGCGTTCTAAACCGGTATTGAATGGGAACTTAAGAGCATTCTCCACCTGATTAAATTAACCATTCAGATATGTTGGTTACACAGACATGAAAAAACAGACGTAATTATGACTCAAAGTCAAAATCACAACCTCTTTGTGAATAAATTTAGAGAGCCGGTTTGAATCAGTGGATATTATCCGTCTAAGAATATCACCCGACCTCAAGATTTGTTCTCCGAAAGATAATTCCTCTGGGTATAAAACCTGTGATGCATTATACACTTCAACAGCTGCATATTCGTCTTTGAAAGCTCCTTCGTTAGTAATTTCAGCCAACGGATCTACGCCACATGTCAAGTCACAAAATGAAAAATATAACAAAAATATAATAAAATAAAATAAATGACTTATAATATGTTTTTTGTTTATATACCTGAGGATACTTCATACCCGTTGATCCTTAATAACCGAAAGGCTAAAGCACAAGTTACAACATCCATAAATATTTGCTCATCTCGCTCCACCCAACATCTAGATTCGACCAAATGATTTGCATTAACGTTCCATATGTTTTGATTTAATAAAATGAATATTTTACCTGTATGTTTCATCTAAAACATTTTTAACTTCCACGCTGAAATGGCGTGCGATTCCTAATCTTTCAAGCGTATCAACCATGGAAAGCCGGATATATAAATCAAGAGGATAAACTGTCGGGACTGAGATTCACCACTTAGATTTGTTAGCACAATGTAGGATTTCTTCATACGAAATATCGATAAATAACCAAGTAAGAAAAGCGTACCTGCATTACCAAACTTGTCCAAAAGTGAAGTTAGATAATTAAGACAACCAGTATCTTGATGATTAATAAAAGCAGCTGCTGTTGCTGACGGTGAGTTGAAAACCGAACCGTTTTTCAGCTGATATTTCTTCACCATATGCCAATCATATAAGTTACCGAGTCCTTCTGAAATATACGCCAGGTATGCTTCCATCTCATTCGAATGACATCTATATGATAATGATAACAACCAGAGTTATTTTCTTTGCATTATAACTCACATAATCAGTAAAAAAGAAAACTTGAATTTAAATTATCCCAACTTACATGTTGGCCAGTAACAATCCCAACTAACAAAATGTGTTTTGACAGTCCCAACTTTTAACCTATTTTCTCCCAACAAACTTTTTCTAACTTAGGTCTAACCCAGTTAGTTTTTGTTGGCGTGGACTACCACACAAGAGTCCACATCATCAAAACTTTGCCACATAAGCAATCCACATCA